>CM021101.1:359249252-359849252 GCA_007115665.2 Sequoiadendron giganteum
GTACCTTTGACTCTCCGATCAGAAAAATTCTGACTCTTCCTCTGCCAACTATCTCCAACATTGAATCACTTGCCAAGTATACATTTCCACCATCGTACTTCTCGTATTTAGAGAACCATTCTCTATTGGACGTCATGTGAAAAGAAGCACCTAAGTCAACTAACTAGACATCATCTGATGCCTGAGTTGTCAAGGCTGCTGCAATGAAGGTGTCTGCATCACTTTGAGAAGATTCGTTGTCAGAAGCATTCTTCTCCTTGCAGTCCTTCCTGATATGACCAGGTTGCCCACAGTTCCAACATCTCACCTTGAAATTTTTACCAAGAGACTTTTGATCTCCCTACAGATTTGGATTTCAACTTCTTGTCTTTCTTCTTTCCCTTCTCCTTTGGTCTACCTCGAACAACAAGAGCATCTTTGGCCATCTCTAAATACTTCCTCCGCATATCTTCAGATAGCAATGAGGCAACAATGTCTTCCATCTTGAAAGCAACAATAGTGTTTCCAATGGCCATCACAAGATGATCCCAACTATCAGGTAATGAACACAATAGGAGCATGCAATGATCCTCCTCCTTAATCTTTACACCTATAGAAGCCAACTAAGTAACATTCATGTTAAACGAGTTTAGATGGTCTGCAAAAGATGCACCTTCTTCCATCTTCAAGGAGTAAAACTTATTCCTCAGGAATAACTTATTTACCAGAGACTTTCCTTGATAAATATCACCAAGCTTCTTCCATAATGAAGTTGTAGACTGCTCCTCATGAACATTCAGGAGTACAAAATCAATGAGACTCAGTCTTATCAAACCTCTTTCTTTTCTATCAGCAAGATCCCAAGCTTCTTGCATTGTAATCTATGGCTTAGTTCTAGACACTGCAATCCAAAGGTCTCTATGCATAAGAAAGTCTTCTATCTTGAGTTTCCATAACTCAAAGTTGCTGCCATTGAATTTTTCAATGTCTACTCTACCAAATGTACTCGCCATCTCAAATGAAAACAAGTTCTAACAATGCAAGACTCCCACTAAAATAATATTAACACAAAAAACTAATCTTTCCTACAAGGATAACACAACTGGCTAAGATCTGATACCACTTGAAGGGAAAACATGCATGAATCTAGAGACCCAATAGTGCAGAATACATTCCCTTAACACTAATACAATAGAGGAGAAAAGAATAAAACAACTTCAATAGCTTTCTAAAACTACTTGAGATGAGTACAAGCATGTATAATAAATATTACACAAAGATGAGTATTCACAGATGACACCAGATATATGTGGGAAAACCTTCTCAGGTAAAAAACCAACCACACAAAGTCCAGACTAATTGTATTACAGTAACAAAATAGTTACATACAAAATATAGTCTTCTTTGATTAGCTCATAGCAGAACTACTCGAATTATCTCACTGTTACAATGTTCTCTCTCAAAAACATACAGTTCAAATTTTCTTGATTCTCTTATGCAAAGTGTCATCAACTTACAAAAGTCCAGCGTTGCATTCAATTCTGACAGTCAACCGTTGATATCTAGTACAAATCATGTCTAATTCAATCACACCAAAGATCTTCCCATACCGATCTCATTGCCTCGAGCCACCCAGGCATAAATGCCAATACCCAAATCGGGTTCAAAACTACCACCTTCGGTTGGCCTACCCCTACTGTAATAACTACATTGGCCTTTAACTAATAATCGCCTAGCACTAAACCACTTGTCGATCTTGTATTCACTGTCGCTCTTTGACTTCGAGTCCAAATCAGTGAACCCAATCGCCGAGCTCACCGAGCTCCTCACAACCTTTACCGTGCTACCGTCGAGCCCATCCGACCAGCTCGCGATATGGAGGTAAGCCTACCGAGCTCGCTAGCTAAGCCTACAAGAAACCACTACGCTACTGCTACAGTACCCGAGTCACCCTGTGGTATAGTAGTGAGCTCATTCGAGCTCACCGAAAAACCCCTTCGAGCTCGTCCGCCTCGCCATCGACACCACCGTGCTACCGCTGTAGTCAAAGGACAAGACCACAGTATGGCAATGACCAGTCAGAGGGAACACTAACGGTCTTACCGCACTACCGTAGGGGCCGAGAGGCCACCTCGCGGTAGAGTGGTAATCGTCAGCCTGACCGTTGGCAGTCTTACCGCAGTCACCGCAGTCAGCCTCTTGGCTAGCCACGATATGGTGGTAACCGTCAGCTAGTCGCTGGTGGTCTTACCGTGGCCACTGCGGTCAACCTCTAGGCTGGCCGCGATAGGGTGATAACTACCAGGCCAGACAAAAAGGCCGATACCATGGCCACTGCGGTAAGGAGGAAGAACTTGCACAGTATGGCGATAACCGCCAAACACTTCACTGCAGTACCGCCAGGACAACAAAATATATATAGTGAACTTTATAATATTTAATGTATTAAAATTTTCCCTAAATAATACCCTTTCATGTGCATAACATTTAAAATATATATAATATTTTAAATATTATCTCTTGAAACATTAATAAATATTTTAATTTTAATTTTTCCTATCAGCTAGATAGTGGAAATTCACTACACACAAATGGAGACCCCTGGAGCCAAGATTTTTTGTGAGAAGGCATAATAATTAAATAAAACATGGGGTTTTAATCATATTTTTCCTAGCAATCTAAATTTTGGTACCTCCTTTGTAAACGGGTCTATCAGAGGTGTTCGCTGCAATTGAAAGGCATTAAAATAATGCATCATATGGATTTTGTTTTTGATGAAAATGGAAATGAAGGTGTTTTAGGCCAAAATAAGAAATGGGTTGCCTTCAAAATTTTGAAATTTGCAACTTTATGGAACACCAAATATAGCCTAGTCGTAATTAGAAAAGCATTAAATAGCCTATCAAAACTCATCCTAGAAGCACGAAACTGAACGAGCTTACTACCATATGTCCCAAAAATATTTCTACTATATATATTTGCATGAAGATATTTGAGTTGCAAAATTTTAATTGGAAAAGTTGGGCTCCAAGGTAGATTTGACAGTATACCAACCTAACCTATGTCAACACATTGAAAGGATATAGGCACTTGAAATTTGAAAATTTTGAAGGTGTCATCAAAGGCTCATGTTTGGGGATGCATGCCCCTTGCGATCTTGACGAGATTCCATATCTCTACAAAATAGACCAAGTGTGAAATCCATTGGGTGCTTTGTAACTGCTCCTTTGTATTCCATTGAAACCATTTTTTTAAACTTCACTTGGTGGCCCCATGCCCAAAAAAATGTAGAACCAATATTTACCCCTATCAAACACTCTTTTTTCTACTATCTGTATTAGGCTAATTCTAAAAACACTGCCATTGTATACTTGAGAACCAACATCAACACTGACATGCTTAACCATATCATTGTGCTTTCCAATGTCAAAATTAATTTTGTCAATCTGATATTTGCAATCAAACATTGATCGAAAGAGATCAAACTCAAAATTGATGTGATATATCTCATCAACAAGATCATTGTCATACATAACTATTTTCTTATCAAATTGAACCAGAAAGTGAATAATTTCATAGTGTGCTTGAAAATATTCATTATGAGAATTCTTATCATTTATCTGTACATCAAATTTGAAACCCTCATAAGCATTAAGCTCAATAAAAATATCATGCCCCACATAATGTATACAATCCTCTTGTGTAGTAAACAAAGCATGTTCACACATATTCATCACCTTCAACTGCATTGCATTACAAGAAAATTTATCTCCATCTAAACATCATAACTTAGTCACATTATTATATGACCCAATGACATGAAAAAAAGATTTATCAGCATCCATAATGTTATTGACCATACTTAGCTCCTATCCTTCAGAAAAAATATCAGCATCTCATGCATAAACAATGTTTTCCATCTCAAGTTCAAAAACAAGTTCATGTGCATTCTTCAGATCATCATACAATCCTATGTGAAATGTTTCAAATGAAGGCTCAAACATTTTAGAAGCTAACCCTAAGCCAAACTCTTCATATTGACTTTTTGTAGCATATTCACTATTGTAATGTGTAACATGGTAAATACTACCCTTCACCATGTCAATAGGAACATCTGAACCATTTTGAATGCAAATATTTTTATAACTACAGGGTTAGCAAAAAAGCATTCATGTGCATTGGTAACTTCACGTGTACTATCAATTGAAAATCATGTTGACCTATATGCCAAAGATTCACTATAATCTGAAAGTTGTTAATTAACAATTGAAAAAGCATCTTCATTCTCTTTCACACTAATGCACTCATTGAATGAAAACATATTCATTTCTATGAAGAAAGAATCATATTTCACCTCATCATTAATTTCATGAGCTAGTAGCTTCACATATAGATTTGAATCAACACATTTCCCAATATTATGCAAATCAACATCCTCATCATCTCTAACACTGTGCTTAGGCTCATGATATTGAACACTGAAACTTTTATCTTCAAAGTCATTATCACTCATAGAGTTAGTATACTCTATTGATATCAAACCCGAACTGCATTCATGGTATTTCATCATATGAAGTTTTTTTATTCACTCATGAATAAGTGATTTTATCAACATTCACATTATTGCACTCTTTATATGAAGAATGAACCTTTAGATCATCCTTATAGAAGCATTCATAATCCTCAAAAAATAATCAGGTTCACTATCATCATGATCTTCATCACTAGAAAAATCATCACTACATAAATTATGCTTAGAATTTTAAGAATGAATGCTTAAATTTACATTTTCAATATCATGACTACTGATTTGCAATGAGATATCTACAACACTTGCACTATTTTCACTCATCAAAACATGACATTGTTGAACACCCAAAATACTTAGAGGGGGGTGAATCAATAATTTGTCAAACCATTTGACCATAAACCATCCAATTAACAAAGCATATCTAATTGCAACTATGAATGAAAACATAAAGTAACCAAAATATCACATGACACATGATCACCAAGATTTTTACATGGAAAACCAAAAAAGGGAAAAAAAACGATGAGGATTAACTCACAATATATTATAATCAGTTATAAGATATTACAAAGGCTCGATGTTAGGACACATTGTCCAATAAGGCTCACAATTAGACATAGATACAAAAAAAAAATGGCTTTACAATCAAGATTCAAATTGATACAAAATGCACCTTCCTTGTGCTGAATTTAGTTCCTTTGAAGCTTTGAATACAAAATATTTCTCTTCTTTATAATCACTCAACATTCACAATAATTCTGCTAACATTTGGATCATACACATAAAAATTCACATGCTTGCATCATATAAATTATTATATCACATGTCATCTCATATCATGTCATCCTACAACTCAAAAATGTCTTACATATAAACTCAATACAACCACATACATCAATTAGGTTAGCCTAATTAGATGCAACCCAATATCAATTCAAAATTTCCTTTTCGGCTCCACACTTGATATAAAAACATCTTTGCAATCAAACCAAATGTGCAACACTTAATTTAGGTTGGCATGGAACTAACATAGATCCCATTAACATCCACAATACATATTTTAATCTCTACAATATACATTAAGCATTAGGTCGCCAAAAGAATAGACCTAATCACAAAATAAGCCAACTGATGAACCACCATCGATCCATCTGATCAAATAATCACTTGCCATTTGGAATATATAATGTAATAATACCTGTAAACAATCTCCCAAAATTGTAAAGATTGAATCCAATCACCAAAGGAATGCAAACCAGATTACACATACTCATTTACACTATATAAAGCCAAAATTGAATGTCGAACTACTGTCACTTGTAACTTTAAGCTTGTTCATCCAAAATCACTGAAATATTTAACATAGATACACTTAGTAGTTAGGAATAACATATCATAATCTCATGAGCCGATCTTATTACACTAGCAATTCCATACCAAATTAGTGGATTAAGATATCTCCATTTTGTTCACCGAATTACAGAAAACTATCAACCAACAATGTTGGCATGAATGACAACACATTAAAGGGTTCCTTCTTCATTATTTAAAAAATCTCCCTCTTTTTCATTGATGGAAACATGTGCCAAAAATGATTCTCCAATTTTTTTTTGCATATACACCATATCTGATTACCTTCAAAAACTTCAAACATACATCATCTCCCCCTTTAATTGACTTCTCCAAAAAAAATAAAAAAAATCATCTCAGTTTTCCAACTTATCCAACACCAAAAATTCTCCTCCTTTGAAATCAAGAAAAAAGGGTGTGCTAGTAACACACATGTAAACACTAAAATTGATGTATATATACAAAAAATCAATCTAAAATGTACCACTCCCCCTCAAAGAGTTATCCCAAAAAAATTCGTCCAACTATGTGTACAATGAAAAACTGAAATCAACTAAAACAATGAAAAGAATGTACATGTGAAAGATATTCAACTAGAGCAGGAGGAAACTTTAAGCTCCTTAAGAATTTCTTTCTAGGAAGACTTCCTTTCATTCCAAGTCTTTTTGGTGGCAACAAGCAATTTGAACATAGACTCCAGTTCAACTATGATCTCCTCTCCCTCTTTCAGAGTACTTGGATTAGGATTTATCTTTGAAATCCTTTCTTCATTAGTAAGGGCACTTGACATCAGAATGTACTTGGTCTTCACCAAGTCCCCAAGCTTCCTAAATCTCCTTATTATGTCTTCTTTCTACCGTTGAAGAGTGAAGAACTTGATTTGTAAATCTAAAATGGCAGTCCAAGAGGTATAATCTCTATCTAGCACTAGGTCAAAGGCTCTAAAGGAATTATATATTTTTGACTCAACAGAGTCCATTAATTCATTAATGCTTTGAGTGGAATCTAGCCACCTCATGCAATACAGAAACAAGGTATTGGCCTCATCCTCACAAACTTGCACTTCTTTTAGAAATTTTACCACTTTGCTATGTGCTAGCACACATCTGTCCTTCAACTCTAGAAGTCTCTTCTCAACAAACCTTGACTCATATTTTTCAATTTTCTCCTTTAGAACGAAGGCATTGTAACAACCCTCCATTTTGATTTATGGACTGGACAGTGTGCCCTTGTTTTGTTTTGATTTATGTTTCTGGATATTCAGATACTTTATTTTGTGTGTGTATTTGATTGTTATTTATAGAGCACTGAACTATTTTGTGTGATGTGATTTGGTTTATCTGATGCTTTATTTTACATGCTTTAATTGGTGTAATGATGTTAGTAGATATTACATGTTATTTCATATGAGATTATTGGATTATGATGGAAATGCCAGTTTTGATGAGTGTATTGGTGAAGGGGATGGGTTCACATCACTCGCTTGCGAGCGCCCTGTGATTCTGTAATTTACTCTTCATGGTGTGTATTATAGGCTATTTATATCATATGATGTTTACTTGGTTTTCAGGATTGTAGGTACATGACATCGACTCCACCTGGTTTCATAGGTTTGAGCATGTCAATCCAACAGTTAAGTTGAACGGGAGATAGTAGCTAGGTAACTTGTGTCAAGTCTACACCCTAGCCATAGTGTGTCATCAGTTGCGTGTGTTGAGTCATTGTTTGCCATGTTTTAATGTTATTTAATTATGAAGGGATTCTTGATTTGGAAATAAATATTTAGAATTATTGCATTAAATTGTGTTGATAGTTATTTAATTAAAATTATGCATTATTGATAGAAGTTATTATTTAAATTAATTAATTAAATTAAATTTATTTAATTAATTAAATTTAATCCATGGGGTTGAATTTAGTTATTAAATAATTAAATTAATTAATTAATGTGATGTTAAGAAAATTAAAAGAAAGAAAATAATTAAAAATAATTTTGGAATTTTATTTCAATTTGTGGGAATTAAATTAGAATTTGGAATTAAATTTGTATTTGGCAAATTAGTTTTCAATTTTTGGAATTAATTTATTATTTGGAATTAATAAATTAAATAATATTAGATTTGGTGGTTGAAGATATTTTCAATTATGCCAACATGTGTAAGTTTAATTAATTAGAAGAGTTTGTTGCAAATTCATTCATAGAGAGTATTTTGGAGAGGAAAAAACTTCTTCATGGGTGTGAAGATATTTTTGGAAAAAAAATTACACAGAGGATTGTTTTTGGGAAATTCTTGGCTATGGAGTTACATTGGAATTGTTCTGGTAAATCTAGTTGTGTTTGTTGGTTGTTTTCTTGGCTGAAATCACTGGATTGTTGGATAATAGTTATGGAAGCTTTGGAGGAGGCTCTGCATCAAAATTTCTATTTCCTGAAGCTTCATTACCAAGTTTTCTTCTGTGTTTTTGTATTATTCTTGGTTTTCATTTAAAATTGTAGTGATTAGAGGTTTGTTTGTTAAATCTATTTAGGAAAAGAATTGTTATTAGGAGGAAATTAAATAAATAAATTTAAAGCTTTTGTTGTTCCCGTGAAATTTATTTAGGG
Source organism: Sequoiadendron giganteum (assembly GCA_007115665.2). Lineage (NCBI taxonomy): Eukaryota > Viridiplantae > Streptophyta > Pinopsida > Cupressales > Cupressaceae > Sequoiadendron > Sequoiadendron giganteum. The sequence goes on from CM021101.1 coordinate 359,257,718, forward strand.
AAATTGTGAAAACCTCTGTTGAATTTAATTTATTTGAGGAAATGGTTAGTTTTGTTATTTAAATCAAACCTAGAGGTTGAACAACACATTTAGATTGTTTTAGAAGATTTAATTCACTGTAGAAAATCTTTTATTTATTAAACCTTTGTATAAATTGTGGTGGAAAAACTAGAGGATTTGAAAACTCCTGGTTATAACTTAGATTCCTCTTAGTTTCTTGCTCTTTTATTGTCTATGAATTTGAGAAAAAATGATTAAATTATTTAGTTTTAAACCTCTATGAATTTTGGATTGTTCTCTAGAAAATTGCATAATTTCATCTGTAGGTGAATATTTTCACAAAATTTCCCCAATTTATTTATTATGTTAAATCCATTTGTATATATATATATAATATTTATATATATACTATTTTTATTTTAATGAAATACTAATTTAAATTTATTTTCGTCACCGTACAACCGACACATTTCTGGGAAATGAAATTGTAAAATTCATTTTCTTTTTAAATGCAGAGAGAAAGCGAAATTTTCATTCGTTGTTTGCATTGTCGCATGAGTTTTGGTGGGGGTGCTATGCACACCCCACCACCCCCTTTGTATGGAGGATGCGGTTGTCTCAAGGACAATGCCCTCCACTAAGTGGAGGGAGCGTTGCCTTGAGGTAGCACGCCTTGTTGGGGAGGCCACCGCCGGTATGAGAAGTGGGGCGGGGGTTCAGCTATCACTGACCCCTCCCCAATAAATTAGAAGTTTATTTTATATTTATTCCTTTTTGAAACTTGCGGTCAATTCTGCCACCTCCGAAGAAATTCGGAATTTCATTTTAAATTTAATCAATATTAAATATATATATTAAATAAATATACATTTATATATATAAGAGGTAAAATATATATAATGTATATATGTATATTTTTTATATATATTTTATGGAATATTATAATAGAGATTTATTTATTTTGAAAACATTGAATGGATATTTTGTAAAAGATAGTAGATATTTTAATATATGAATATATATAATTAAATATATGGATATATATTTAATGAATATATCACATGAGTAGTTTTATTGGGAGTATATTCAATATTTATTTTATTTTATAAATTGCATGTAATCTAGTTTTGAATGGGGATTTTAAAAGATAAGATTTGAATGCATGGTAAAATAGATAAGGAAAAATATATTTTTATACATTGAAGAAATTGCATGTTTTAAAAGGAAAATGGAATTAGGTATAGGTTTTGGTTAGAAAATTGGAAGGATTTACTTGCATAGATTTATGTTGTTTTGAAAGTTAATTAAGGAGTTGTTTATATTGATGAGGCAATAAATTATTTTAATTTATTTATTTTCTATTAGAGCAATTAAATTATTGTGATTGTAATATGGAATAGATATGGATTTAGTATATCCAAAAATAGTAATATCCTAGTGATTGCCTTTTAGATTTATTTTCCTCGTATTTCGCAAAGGGATGTGAGTTTAAATTGTTTAAGACTTTCTATAATGGAAATGGAAAAAAGGGTTATATGATTGTTTGAGTTAACCATATTATCGTGCCTTTGATTTTGTCAATGTTACTTATTGATTGAGGATGGATTTAAGAAATCCAAATATTAGATTTGAATTATGACTTGAATGCTTTTTGTAGCTATGTCATCAAGTTGCATTTTGGGATATGGGATTAAGTGTTAGTCCAAAATTGTAAGTCTTCGAGAGGATCTTAGAAGATGAGGGTTGTCGATTATTTATGTCAACCAATTGTTTTCCCTTGGGTAGTGCATGGTGTGTTTTCAGTAATTACCCGGTTTCCATGAGCGGGGATGTTTTGTGCCTCCTTTAGAAGGAGTGGACTATGTGTGTTTTTGCCTCCAAATGTTGGAGTGAGTTCTATGATTTTCCCTCCTTGAGATGGAGTGGTTATGATACCTAGGTTGTATGCACTTGTGATTCCCTTGGTAGATGGTTTTGTATAGTGTGTTGTCCATTAGAAGAGTGGCTTTTTTTAGGCGTCGGAGCCCAAAGAGGTAAACTGGGTAACCTTCAAAAGTGATTTAATCAAGTGATAATTAAATTAATGTACTTAGTTGATTAGGATGCACTTCACATTAATCAAGATAATTTAACCTCACTCATAGACACAAGGGCTCGTTTAGACTTGGGATGAGTGGGAAGGCCTGAAATGGCATGATCATCTATCTTTTCCTTATAAGAGGTATTTGATTCCACATGATTGAGCATGAGGGTTAGGGTTTGGTTGAGGTCACCAAGATTTCTAGAGGCTATGAAGAATACCTAGAGGAGATCTCATGACTAACTATGTGATGACACTCTGTCTAGGACAACAGTTGGTATTTGTTTTATGTGTATGGTTCTCTAAACATACTTGATCTATTTTATGTTTGGAAGAAATGTGACATATGTCAGTGATGTGTGAGTTGTACTTGTTTAGTTCTTTAGTTGGTTGTATCAGTATGAGTCAGTATGAGTTTGCCTATGGTTAGTAGTTGTAGATCTTTGTCCATGTTACCTTATTACTATCTCCTAGCATGGGGGGTGGGCCTTCGGGTACCACTTGGTTGGGTGGAACATGCACCATACACCTTTGGGTCCCCTTTCTCTTTAGTACTTGGTGGTGATACATCTAGTTGGACAACTCGCAGATTCTTGTTTTAAATTCTAGCATTGTAATATTTCAATTTGTATAAGTTATTTTATCCCTCTTATGTATATGAGGTGGAATTCAATAATTGCAACTCTTATGTACTATTGCCTCATTCTGGGAATGAGTTTTGTAACTATTTTGGTTATGTTAATGATTATGAAAATTGGAATCTTGGATGTTTATCTCATTATGTTATGTTATACATTTATGTTGATTTAATACTTATTGCTTAAAGTAATTTAATGCTATGGTTATATGTATGATGTTATTTGGGTTTAAGTAATTCCGGTTATGTAGACTTAGGGGATGTTATCAATTGTAGATGAACATGTATGTTTAATTCACTTTAATAAAAAAAATTACTTTGTTTTTATTGTGAATTGAAACTTCCTCTAGGGTTGCGTGATGGGGTATTACAAGCATAATCCTTAAGAGACTCAACTAGAAAATTTAAATTTTCTATAGGTGTTAAAGAATTATGAATTATGGCACCAAGAGTAGCATCCTGTAGAGAATTTTTAGTGTCATTTATCAATTCTATCCCCTTTTTATGTGTCTCTATAATCTATTTTCTACTAGAGGCATGAAAGATGTCTTTGAGCTCCAACTTCTGAATTGGTGAGATCTTGTCTATATCTACACTAACTTGGTACATTGGGAGCTATATCAACTAGGGTGGAATTAGTGATTGGAACCTCATTTTATTTGTCAAAAGACCCTTAAGTGATTTACTAAAAGGTTCTCTGGATGACTTTGGTAGCTCCAAGATCTTTTGAGACTCTTCTTCATTCTTTTCAACCTCAATATCTTCTTTATTCTCTTCTTCCTCTTCTTTGTTGGAGGGATTTTCCGTTTTTTGATCTTTGTGACCATCCTCATCATCTTTCATATTTTCATCCTTTTATTTTTGACCTTTTTCTTCTTCACCATTTTGATTTCACTCATCTTCATTTTGTTTGTTAGGGTGGTCTTTAGTACCATCACCAACATTCTTATGTTGATCTTGTTCTTGTTCTACATTCTAGTTTTTACTATTGGCACCAATGGTCTCTTTAGTATATTCTAGAGGAGAAGATGTCTTCAGGGAAGCATTTGTTTCATCTAATGGTGGTGGTGAGGACACCACATTATCTACACCAAATACTAGAGTTTCCTCAATATTATTTTCATATACTTCTTTCATTTCTTCCACATCCATTTTGAATACTAGAAGATTTGTTTTAGGGGGAATATTTTCCTCTACATCAACTACATTATCTTTATCGTGCTCCTTTTCCTAAGTAGTACCGGATGAATATGTTTGAGTCATCCTAATTTTCTCTGTTATATCTTTGATAGTTCTAACTATATCATTTTTCACTTGTTTTCTCCTTCTATTTCTCTACCCATAAGTATGGTGACCCTTTTCTTAACTTTGAATTCCTTTGCGTACACTTCAATCAATATAGCCTTTTCATTTTAGATAAAGAGGATCCAATTTCCTCTAAAGCATCATATTTTATCTTGTCTTCAACTTCAATTGCTTCACACCTTCTTTCCACCAAGGTCTCCCACACAACCCTAGGAACCTTCAGTTGGAATCAAGGAACACTGAGAGGGGGGTTGAATCAGTGTTCTATAATTTTTAACTTTATTAATTTAATTCTGAAAGTAGTTATAACATTCAACCAAAAGAAATATGCATGAACATAAAACATGAAATCATAACACCATAACACAAGGATTTTTATGTGGAAACCCCATTAGGGGAAAAACCACGTTGGAAGGCCAATCCACAATATTATATGAGTATACTCAAAAATGATTTACAGAATGGGAATGCACTTGCATTCAAGCACACTCCCTATAGCTCACTGCTCAAAGGAAGACTAGCTGTCTTACATAAATGTTTAGATTAAATCCATCTAAGAAATTGAAGTGAGTAAATAACATCTACTAATTCTTGGTTATATTTTTGGTTAATCACATTAGTTGACTCCTTGACCTTTTGTTTTATTCTTCTCTTCTACTCTGCACTACCCTTCTCTGCTCTAATTCACATCACAAATCCTTTCATGCACAAGTGAAACTATGCATAATCACTCTGCTATTCAAAACACACACAAAATCTTCACATCTATTCTTCTTCAAAATGATATAATCAATAACATATATATCCACCACTAAGGATTTTATTTCTACCTGTCGGCTCCAACAAAAGTATGAAAATATTTACAAACTATTTGCTTGATCCATAGCTAATTGCTGATGTGCACCAACCAAAGTTGACCATAGCATAGTAATGACTCAAATCAATATGATCGAACGTGAAAATATTTAAACAATTGCTTCTCAAACATATGCAATGACTATATTCATCAAGTCGGATTTTATGCACTGATAAACAAAAAATTAATCAAACGGATCTTCTAAATTGCACACCAATGAATGCAAACCCTGATGATTCTCGGATAGGATAGTACATAGATCAAAATATCTTCCCTGAGATCCATAACTCAAAATGATAACAGGAAATTGCATATGAATCAATGAACACAATTTTGTCGGATGCTTTGTTCTTGCTTGACAGTAAATTAGAGAACTTTGATTTGACTTCCGGTATGAGAAAATTCTGACATGTGGATCAAATCATTGACTAGGGTTGCCTTCAATGACAACACCAAATAAAATTTTCAATGTATCTTGCCAAAAATATCTCCCTTTGGCATTGATGGCAACACTTAGAGAAAAATGACTGTCGGATTAGTACCAACATGAATACAATGCCACTCTTCAAAATTCAAAAACACAACTCCCCTTGAGATGATTAAGGCATTTTTCACTATCCTATTCTCCCATTTGACATCAATGGCAAAGGAAAGAATCCACACATCAAAAATCAAGCGAAATTCTCATGAACAAACCTGCATATGTACAATCGGGCTTCTTCAACTTACATAAACTTGAATAATTTTGCAGAATTAGTCTTCAAAAAGTTCAAAATTGTGTCCCAAACCTTCTTGAGATTCTCCAAGATAGCCATGTGACCACAAATTAAGTAAGATTTCATTTCTGCAGATTCAAGATTTGCTTGATCACTGATTGCCATAACATCTTGTGCTTCTTTTAAAGCACTCAACATTTTTTCCATCTTAGGACCAATTAGTCCTATAAGCTCACAAACTATTTCAACCATTTTTCTTTCTTCATGCTTCAAGCTTTTGATCTTCTCAAGCAGGGATATTACTTGATCTTCTTTTTTTCCAAAAGAGATAGTTAGAGGGTCGAATGCTTCAGTGATGTCTGCTAACTATTTTTCACATTCTTTTATTTTCTTTTCAAAATCCTTAGTGAACTTAGATAAATATGTACATGATTTTTAAATGTTTCCACCTTCATTCAAAGTACTTTGAATGTTCTTTATACAAGTAGCTACCAAAAATTTATCCCTAGCTATCATCCCTTTCAACTTACCAAACCTTTTATCATCAAACTTCTTCTACACTTTATCCTCAACAGATTTCTCAATGGAATCAAAATGAGTACCTACAACATTAATGTGTTTCTTCAGCTCACCAAAGGAAGTACCTGATGGATCCTTAACATATGTAGGAATTATTTTCTTTAGAATACCAGATGCAAGATTCAACAACTCACTATCTTCAATATGTGATTTCAAAATTTCTTCCCTTTCTTTGTTTTGAGAAAATGAAGCTACCTTCATTCTATGAATAGGGGATAAAGTGTCCAAATTGATAGGACCTTTGAGTAGTTCACAATAAAATTCTTCATGTTGTTCTTCCAAGAACTCTTTTACTTCCTTAGCAGTATCTCTTGGTTTCACCAGAATCTCCTTTATTTCAACCTTCTTTTCCTCAACCAATGTTTCCTCAGCTACAAATTCTTGCTTGTCTTTAGGAATCTCAATTTCTTCAACTGAAACTACCTTAGGAGCTTTAGTATCCATAGACACTTTTGTATCATGTATGTCAAGAGGAATTCGAGTGTCCTCAACTATATCTTCTTTTCCTTCTTCTGCTATCGGACCAGATGAGACATCTTCATCATGCACTTCTTTAGAGACAACATCAATTATGTTCCTTAACAAAACTTCATTTACAATTTTCTTTGTTTCTTTTTCCACTTCTTTAGTCTAATCAATCATGAGCTTGTTTAATCTTGTTTTTCTATTGAAATATTTCTTGGCACCATTCAAAATTATCCTTGTTTCCTCAATAGACTTTATTGGATATAAATATGAAAGAATTCGCTCTTTCAACTACTCATCTTCAGTTCTTGCATTTACTCTTCTCATTTCCATAATTTCATAAATACTTTCGGGTAATATAGACATTATTTCAATAAGTGCCTTATTGAAGTTATTCAAGTATTTTATTGAGGCTTTCTCAAGAATTATTTGATCGGTACTGCCAAAGGTGTCATACCATTCACAAAGAGGCCTAAGATTGCCACCCTTAATTAATGCATTCTCTACTTCTTTTACAAACATGCCTATTTCATTAGTTTTCATCTTCTTCTTTATTTTCACTTCTTCATTGGAGGACTTGTCCTTCAAGACTATTGCGGCCTTTGTACCTTGATGCTTAATTTCTCTCACTATTTCATCAAATTTTGTTTCTTCATCTTCAGAAATAACAACATAAAATCTTTTTCTTTTTTTATGATTCCTTTTTCCTTCCTTACTAGATGAATTTACTTGAGTTTCCACATGACTTGATTTCTTTGTAGGACCAAAAAGGAGAGTGGAGCTTCTTGTAGACCTAGTTCAGGCAGAGGGTGCTAGCAAACTAGCAGGTTCAGTTCTATCTGGCTCTTCTACTTCAAATTTTTCTCTCTTCCTTCTAGTTTCTCTCACAACTTTGACTGATATACCCATGCTCTTTGCAAATATTTCTACTTCTTTTCTTACTCTTCTAACTATCACAAGTTTCCTTAGTTCATTGTGCACTTGTATATTTTTTTTTGAAAAGGTACCAAATATTTCTTCTGATGGATCCCAAGGTTTGATCAACAAATGTTCAACATACATTTCCAAAATATGTTCCTCAACCTCATATCCCTTTGGCATAATCCAAAATATACTAGGATTTGTAGCTTCCATCAGGCATTGATCAATATCGACTATAAAATAGATAGTGTCTTTGTACTTCTCCACAATAGATGTGGGAATCATTTCTCTAGCATGCATCATACTTTGAATTTTTTTGAAATAACCCCATATTACAGTATTCTTTGTCTTACCATCAATAAAGTTGTGCAAGATATCTCTAATTTGAGTGGCCATAGGTCTATCTCCTTGCTATTGTAATTTTCCAGGTCCCAAAAATTCATTCATGAATTAAAAGAATAAACACAACAACAAATTACCATAAATAAAGGAATTCTTCTTATCCTTTGTGATTTTACCAAGATTTTCCATCAACTAGCCTTTGAGTAATTCTTATAGATCATAATATGCATTCTCCTTTACCATCTGATATGTTGCATAGATAGTTATGCCGAATAAAGAATTATCTCAGCTAGAATGATATATTTTATAACCAATGAGAATAGATTCAAATCTGAAATCCACATCAATGATATCATCAATTGGCATAGCTCTTTTTTCATACTTTGAATCGGTTGCATCGGTAACTACTTGATTCTTCACGAAATTTGAGATATGTAACCTATCGAAGGAATTTAAACTAGTAACAACACTTATAGATTCTTTTGTAATTTTAAAAGGTTGATTTAACCACATAAATTCTAGATGAACTCTACTCAAAATATACAGAACCCATTCACTTTCTTAAAACACTAGAAATTTTACTATCTGCGTGAATTTATTCTCTTCTAGGGTTTTGAATTCAAGTTTGACACATAAATCCTCTCCTATAATGTGATTATTGTACAGATTTAGTAGCTGCAATTTCCCTAACTCTTCAATGTTTGCATGAATATATTCCCTAATTTCTTCAATATGCAAGATGTCGTACGAAATAGACAAAAATGCACCTAAGGGCTCTTTCTCAACAAATTTGAAAGGATGCCATTTGAATTTCAGATGGGGTCTATCCTTGATATCAACTACTAGTGGAGTATTCATTTTCACAAATTTGAAAATTCACAAGTTTTTTTGATAAATACCTTTTTTCCAGTTAGGGGTTTGATCACGAAATCACCTTCACACTTGAATTTTTGCCATATTTTGCCAAAGTTCGCTTTAGAGCTCTCCTTAATTTTTCTTCTCAAGGTGCAAACTGACAAATGAATAATACAAATGACCTTTTATCATTCACATACCTAACCTTTTGTCGCAATAAATTCTTTTTCCCTAACTCTTCTGGATACCCTTTTTCCATACACTTTGAAAGATAACTCTTTTGCGGACCTTCAATTTAGCAAGAGTAGTCTCTCCATCTATTTTAGCAGCATCTGTCAATCATAAATTTAATCATTGTAATATCTCGGTACCAACTACCATCAAGGGGTTTGAAGGATTTTCTTGAAAACTCCCCCTAGGCAAGAGGACATAGTTTAATTCCCAGAGGAATTACCAAATTCAGATTCTAGTGCTGGTGTAGAATCATTTTCCGCAACAGAGGGATTATTTTTCACCCATGTCTTCTTCATTTGCTTCCTGATCTCATTTGTAGTGACTTTCCCTTTTCTCTTTTCATCCTTCTGTATGTTTCTCCTTTGATTTACCAGACCCTTTATGTTTCTACAAAATCTAGCAATTTGACCGGATTTGTTGCAATTGTAGCACACCACATTTCATTGTCCAAACCAGTTGTTCCATTGATTTTCTCTTGATCTGCACTAGTTAGTGTATACACCTGAAAATGGTCTGGAGAATTCTGATTAATTAAATATAAATTATTTAATTGATTATCCTAATTTCCTCTACTGTTTGAATAAATAGAAATATTTATTTATATAGTTCACATTTGAATTCAATCTTAATTAAATAAACAAAATTAAATACTTTGTTTAATTTAATTATCAAATCTCTATTTTATCCTATCACATCAATCTTAAATTAATTAAATAAAGATTAAAATACTTTATTGATTAAATGCCATATTCTTCTGTTTAATTTAATAAACAACTTGTATAGTTCGTTTTATTAAATTATTTATCCCTCTTTTGCTAATTTAAATATATAAAAAATATTTGAATAAAGGCATAAAGAATATTCCATCTATATTTCCTCAAAATTGAATTAGATATCATATGTCTAAATTATGTCTAAACTATGTCACAATTAATGCTTTGAAACTTCACAGGAAGTTTTGGAGACAAATTGGAGACAAATTCCAAATTCTTCTCTCAATCCTCCTCCATCAATATTTCCTCTTCTCTTGCGTGGTGTTTTCATGGGTAGAGAAAATCTCCAAAATTCTCTCAATCTCCTCCATCTTTCACCATTCAATCCTCCAGATCGAATCCAAGCCTCTCAATGTCATCCCTGTGCATTTCTACAACCAGAAAATCTATAAATAAAGCCTCATTGAACCAAGAAAAGGATCCAAATAATCTAACTTATGCACTCTTACTCTACTGGAATTCAAGCATCAAGCATCCAACATCCAACAATCAAGTTCTCATATCATGGCTGCCTCCTATAGCTGCATTTATCTATTTCTATGTCAATTCATGCTAGTTTAGTTTCTTTATCATCTAGTATTATCACATTAAGCTTCATATCATTGCATTAACATCCCTCTCATTCTTCAGATAGTCATTTTAACAGTCATATTGCTTACATGATCTAAGAGCCATAGTGCTTTAATAAATCTTTGGAGATAGAGAACAATATGACGCTTTCAGTAGATTACTGCTTTGAATTGATTCATTTGGATGTTTCTTTGATATAATGTCATATTAAGAAGTTTATTTTGTGATTTACACCTTATTCACACTTACAATTTGGCACCCACCATGGGGCCTTAACCCCAATTTTATCAATTTTTTTTGAAAAGTGTCACACAGGTTTCCGACATTTTTTGTTTCAACACTTTCGTCAAATACTATAGCGCATCCATGGAAAACTACAACACTTTTGTGCTCTATTTTGGCACTTCCATGTTACTACAACACATCTGTCAAAAATTTAAGCGCTTTCAACTCTAGCGCTTCCATGACCTGTTTCAACGCATCAGTGATTTAGTGCTTTTGTGGCAAATTTTGGAGCTTCGGTCTTTTGTTTTGGTTCCTTCGAGTTATAGCGCATCAAGTAAAAGTTACAGCGCTTCGGTAGATTGTTCCAGTGCTTTTGTAAAATTAGTCTGGATCCAACGCGACCGTGGCCAGATTTTAATTTTTTTCGCAGTTGGACTAAAATTTATCAATCCTAGGGTAGTCACTGCTTGGTTTCTAAAATGTATCAATCCTAGGGTAGCCACTCTTTGTTTTCTTAAAATCAAATTTATCAATCATAGGGTAGTCATCATATTTTTATAGTATAAGTTAAAAAGAACAACATGATTTCTATGAAGCAACACCTTCACATAGATTAGAAAATTTATTTTTAGGCTTAAAACAAAACAACTTATATGTTGTGCTTATGGTGATTAGGCTTATGCTCTCCCCTTATCTGGGTGATCAAAGCGATAGATTCACTTTTTACTTCATGCTATTTACGCCTTTTTAAATCCTTTAGAAGGCCTTCCGTAGTGGGAAAAAGTACTCACCCTATAGGAACAACCTAAGCGGGAACGCCTAAAGCCAAGGATTCCAACCCACTATAATAAAAATGTAAGTTGTTGATGAAATTCCAACTTGACGGTAGTGAGAAAGATAACCATCCCCAAAATCTTTGTTCTAAAGATTGGGAGGTCTCTTGAGTGAGTTTATCAATTTCCGCACCGCATGGAAGCCCTATCTACGAACCATAGAGTAGTATCCCGCTGAGTCAGTATCCAAACATTGTCATACTCACGGTGCAAGGGGAGTGAAGAATCTTCCCCCAAGACACTGACCATATAATTTCCAAGGACCATTTTCTCAGAGGACAAGAAATCCAACTCTGAGTATGCACTTGGAAATGACAAAAACACAGGCGCCCTTTACGGGGTGACACGGTTGTGTGCGTCAACGCAATTTCAATATGTGGGTTGTGAGTATAACAATGACCTATTTGTCCTTAAGTGTGAGTCTATTTGATTTGTGTACTATTGTCAAAATAACCCATAAAAATCAATAAGGACCATTCGTGGTTCTTGAACATACACAATCTATTCAGTTTAAAACAATTATTCACAATTGCTTACTATATTTTCACAAAAATCATTAAAATCGGATTAAAGATCATCCTGAAAGCAACAAATTCAAGTTAGATCAAAAAATCCATGCTTCGAAAGTGGAAGTCTACCATGTTTATCAAGAGAAAAATCAAAATCCCAAAACCCAAGGAACCTTTCAGTTATCGCAATAAATTAAAAAGAGGGTGTTTTCTATATCAAAATCGAAAACTCTTTTTACAACATAGAACATTCATCCACAGATATCATGATTTTTCTAGGGGTCACACTTTAGATTACGTAGTAGAACCACTCTATTCAAGAGCCTTCTTCCAAAGGAGAGCTCTCACATAGTATCACAACTGTAGTCAACACATACATCAATCTTATTTTCCGCAACCCATGATTGAGTATGCTACAAGGCCAGATCAAGTCTTACAATAGAGAGTCTTAAAAGTCCTATTTTTAGCACTCTAGAAAATTGGTTTCAACGCTTCAGGTCACTATTTTAAAGCTTCTCTAAAATAGCACTTTCGGGCACTGTTTTAGTGCTTACAGTCTTTATTTTAGCGCTTTCATAAAACAACACTTTCATCATCTTTTTCAGCGCTTCTGTCAATATATTGCTTCCATCACTTTTTGCAGCGCTTTTGAGCACTATATCAACGCATCTATTAGGATAATGTTTCCATCGCCTATTTTAGCGCTTCTGTGAAATAGCACTTTTGTACTCTGTTTTAGCGCTTTCAAAACAGAGAGTTCAAAAATCTTACCAGTCAGTCTATTTGTCATTTATCCATAGTTTTTACTGGAACCTAAGTTTCTTTCTATCAAAATCACTATCTAGAGACCGAAAACAGATAGGTTTATACAAATTTCAAATCTTATCAACTGAAACAAGATCTTGCAAATCGAAAGTGTCAAATCAAAATACACAATTGATTACTACACTAAAGTTTCATCATCAGGATATTATCATCCTTTATCATGAAACCAAGTATAGCAATCAAAATTTTAACATAGTCTTATCAATAAGATCAGTCATCTTATTCGACTTTGTTAAAAGTTGAATTGACATTTTTTCAGCATAGAAGATCAACATTTCAGAAGAAAGAGTAAAAATTTCTATGCTAATCTGCACTAGGACCCAAAAATAGAGACTCTTAGAGCAAGAACTTGAAACATCCCAAATAATGGCAGAGGAAAATCCTTGGAACAATCTGAACTAAAACAATAAGAATGAAATAACTCCAAAGGATATTCAAACATCTCAACAAGATCCCAAATTCCATAAATTTATGGAAAAGATTTTAGAACAAGATATGGAGAAGTATCTTTTGATGTTGGCTGAATCAGGTGCCAAACTTCCCAAGGAATTTGATGTGAATCGTCTAAAGGAATCACCTGGAACAAATGAGACTGAAATACTGCAACCCACACAAACATTAGATCCAATTGTTACTTTGACATCCCAAATGCAAATGTTACAACAACAGGTATAGGATATGATGAAAGGGAGTACCAAAATATATGCGATACAAGACATTTGTCCTTATCCTTTCGATGCAACAGTTGGCCTAATACCTTTTCCAAGACACTGTGAATTTGCAAAGTACGACAAGTACAATGGAAGAACGGATCCAATAGATCATATCCGAGAGTTCAAAAAATGAGCCTTGAGTTTTCCCAAAAGGAAACTTACTTAATGAGGTTATTCCCAAGAAGTTTGGGTGGTGCATGTATGGAATGGTTCTCAAAACTACAACCAGGTATTAAGACTTTTGAGGAACTTGTCAACAAGTTCATCTCCCAATATTCATTTAATATCCAACATGATCTTATAGTAAAGGATCTTTACAACCTAAAACAAAACAAAGGGGAAAATTTCTTGTCTTTTCTACAAAGATGGCAAGGACTGTTCACTAGATATCCTCGATCCATTCCTGAGGAAGAAAATATCGAGTTGTTCATTGACAACTTGACAGAGGAAATGAGTTATAGACTTGAATTACAATGTCCTCCCACATTCGAAAAAGTAATAGAAAACAGTCTTAAAATAGAAGAAGCATTAGTCAAAAAAGGAGTTATTAAGCATTTCAACGATAAAACGAATAACACAAGTAGCTTCTCCAATCAATACTCAATGACAAGCCAAAATTTTGGCAAAAGAATCGAAACATGACTACCAATGAAACAATGAATGATTTCGAAAATGTCAAATCGGTTTTTGATTTGACAGCATCTACATCGAAGAATCAAAACAATGATCAAATTTTCAAGTCGAATATCATACAAAGCAATGAGATTGTAAGACAGTCATATCAAAAACCATCAAATCGGCGTAGGTTCACACCTTTAGGCCAAACGATAGAATCAACAATGAAAGAATTAGTCACTAGTGGCCTTATCACTGCATGGGAAGCTCGATTCTGGGATCCAAAGGTCAAACCACCATGGTGGAATGACGCAGATTACTGCAACTTCCATAATAACAAAGGTGACAAAACCAACGATTGTATGGAGTTGAAACACGCAGTACAAGATTTGATCGACAACAACAAAATATATGTGGAGGGACCTCAAAACAATAACGATCATTTGACCTTCAAGGACCCTTTTCCAAACTATGACAAAGGAGCATCATCATCTTCAAACAATAAAGGTAAGAACATCAATCATGTCTATAGAAAAACAATCCTTTTTTTATCTAAAGTAGCGAGTGATCATACAGTTGGTCATGAAATTGACGAACCCAATATCGACAACACTACCCCTTTGGATTTGCTCCCAAGCATACGAAACTCTGAAAATCAAATCAACGTCTTAAAAATCATACACCGTTAGGAACATCAACCAACAAATGTAATGACTAGAGGGAAATCCAGGGTAGTGTTAAAGGGAGTTGGGTCCACACATGAAGTTCCACCTCCATCTCATTATAACATTGTCAATCAACTGCAAAACATTCCTGCATAAATATCGATACTAGAACTCCTTAAATTATCACCATCACAAAAGGAAGTTCTAGAACAAGCACTAGTAGCCACTAGAGTACCAACAAATCTAAATGTTTTCCAGTTCCAAGCTATGGTGGGGCATTTGACTACCCCACATTGTCTATCATTCTCTGAATAGGATGAAGTCTCACTAAACCATCCCCATAATACCACACTCCATATAGAAGTCTTAATCCACAATCATCGCGTCAAGAGAGTCTTAATAGATGGGGGAGTTGGTCTGAACATTTGCACTCTCAAGTTAATCCATGCGCTAGGGTACTCCGATGACGCTATTGATGCCTAGAGAAAAATGACTATCAAAGCACATAATGAGGAGGAAAGATCATCCAAAGGATTAATTGTGTTACCCATACAAGTGGGGCCTATGATAAAACACATAGCATTTCAAGTTTTGGAAAAAGAGTTAACATACAACATACTCCTAGGACGACCATGGATCCATGAAATGCAAGTTGTACCGTCAACATATCATCAATGTTTGAAATTCCCAATAAATGGATAGGAGGTGACTATATCTACTGATTATAATCATCCTCAACATTATGACAAAATTAGAATCTCCCAAGATACTTTGGTGCCTCACAATAAGGAAGCATTTGGTTCAAAATCATCTAGTGAAGAAAAACATCCAAGTCTCACCATCAAGTGGGTAGAAAAGAAGAATAAAGGAAAAGAAATAAGTCTTGTTGAAACTCAATCAATAGATAATCTGGATCCACAAACTTCTTCATCACAAAAATTTCAAGAGCAAGTCCGACTGACGGACAAGGGCATGGGAACATATTCTATGGAGTAATCGCTTAACTTATCACAGTTAATGCCATCTCCTAAGACCTATGGTCAACCATCTATGATAAAACCTCAAACATCATTACCGGTCATAGTTCTTGCAAAAAGGTTTGTCAAAACTGGTACCATAGAGGATGATTCAGACAATAAAGCGATCCTAGTTTGGCTATACAAAGATGAGGAACCCTCGACATCCAATATCGGTCTCAAAAATGTCAATATTAACACTGATAAATATGGAAAAGGAAAAGCTATTTTAGAAAATTTGGGTTATGAAGGACAAGAACCTATCGGATTAAGAAAGGATGGAATCATAGAGCCTATTCAGCCCCTCATTCTCCACTCAAAGGAAAAAATGGGACTCAGATACTCTAGTGAATAAAAATAGGAACTGACAAAGAAGACTATGGAAAGAATCCTTCAACTTAGAAGTAGCTCTAAGATAGATTCAAATGAATACGAATGGAATTCATGTTTTGATGTATCTTTCAATGATATTCATATTGATGTCATCCAACAATATACACCTACATGTGAGGAGGGCCAAGGTTCTGGGTCTAGACCATTCATAGCAGGATCACAAAATATCGATGAATCGAGTGGGGATGAACAGACCTCGAGTGAACTAGAAGATCTTGAAGAAAGTATCATCATTGACCTCGATATTCCAATAAACAACTATGATGAAATGGTTGTGCAAACCCCTACATCCATCAACCGAAATGAAATTGATGACCTCATGCCATTAATCCATCCTGAACTAATTGACTATGAACCTGTCGAACCTCTAACTGTGCCAAGATTTTCAGACGATGATGCCATCATAAATTTCCTATGTCATACTGAACCTGGTACAAATTCTATCTATAATACTTATAAAAAAATGACTTGGCAAGAGGGTGTCAAATCTTCCAGTTGCAAAATTGAAAACAGGGAAAATAGATCTAATGGTGAAAACCATTCTATGGCAACATTAGATCTGGAAAAAGAAAAAATAAAGAACGCATCTAACAGTGAAAAAATTTCTAAGGAACTGAAAGATGGAAGATTTGACACTCTTCTAGAGCATTATCATGAGCGATCATTAGTTCTGGTAGAACCAACACAGTCTGTGAACATCGAAATTGAGCAAAAGGCAAAAATCCTACATCTGGCAGAATCCATGACAGATCAAGAGAGACCAGACTTCATCAATTTATTTAAAGAAAGAAGCATAAACTTCGCTTGGTCATATTCTAATATGCCAGGCTTAAATCCAAATCTACTCATGCATCGTTTGTCTTTGCCCACAGGAATCAAGCTTGCCAAGCAAAAATTGAGAAAAATGCATCCCCATATCGCATTAATGGTAAAAATAGAGCTAAAGAAATTGTTAGATGTTGGATTCATAGGGTCTATAGACTATGCCGAGTGGATATCAAACCTTGTACCTATTTCAAAACTGGACAATAGCATCAGGATATATACGGATTTAAGGGCCCTAAATAAAGCATGCTCGAAGGATGATTTTTCGCTACCAAATATCGACATCATTGTGGACTTGATGGTAGGGAATTCCATGTTGTCAATCATGGACGGTTTCTATGGGTACAATCAAATAAAAATAGCTCCAAAAGATCAAGAAAATATGGCTTTTACGTGTCCATGGGGAACTTTCTGCTGGAACGTCATGCCATTTGGTCTGAAAAATACAGGATCCACCTATCAAAGAGAAATGACGACAATCTTCCATGATATGATGCACACTTTCATGGAGGATTACGTAGATGAAATCTTGGAAAAATATTGTATAAGGGACAAACATCTTCATATCGTAGATAAAATCTTCACACAACTAGAGAGATTCAATGTCAGGTTAAACCCCAAGATGTGTGTCTTCGGGGTCACATCAGCAAAACTATTGGGGTACATTGTCTCGGAAAAAGGCATTGAAGTAGATCCAACGAAATTCAAAGAAATAATGGAGATGCCACCTCCTAAGAATATCAGTCAACTCAGATCTCTATAGGGAAGACTCCAATCTATCAAAAAATTTAACTCCCAACTGGCAGACAAGAGTCATCCATTTAATCACCTTTTGCATTAAAATATATTTTTCAAGTGGGATGAGGGGTGTGAAACAATGTTCAATCAAATTAAATAGTATATAATGTCACCACCCATTCTCATGCCACCAATAGAAGGAAGACCTTTGATATTGTACATTTCCATAATAGATATCTCTTTGGGGGCACTCTTAGTGCAAGAGGATTATGAAGGAAAAGAACATGCCATCTACTATATCAGTAGGACATTAAATGGGTATGAAATAAACTAAACTTTCATATAGAAGTATTGCTTGGTAGTAGTGTTTGCTACTAAATAGCCGAGACATTATATGTTGACCCATACAATTAGGTTAATAGCAAAGATCGACCCATTAAAATATCTACTTAGTAAAGCTACCTTAACAGGTAGACTGGCAAAGTGGGTCATGCTATTAAGTGAATTTGACATTCAATATGTGGAGAGAAAAGCCATCAAGGGTCAGGAAATCGCTAAACAATTAGTTGAGGCTCCTCTACTAGATGATCAACCAATGAGAATGGAGTTTCTAGATACAAAAATTTTGACAGTAATGCCCCAACAATGGGTATTATATTTTGATGGATCATACACACAACGTGGATCAGGAGTAGGGATTTTGTTCATCTCTCCCCAAGGACACACCATTCCAAAATCATATAGACTAATGTTTTAGTGTACAAATAATGTGGTGGAATATGAAGCATTGATCATTGGGGTCAAAATAGCAATTCAATGGAATATCACGGATTTAAAGGTATATGGGGACTCTCAACTAGTCATTTATCAAGTGAATGACGAGTATCAAATAAAAGATGAAAATTTGATGCCCTAAAAGCAACAAATAGATGATCTGAAATAGTTCTTTGTCAGTATTAAGTTTCATCAAATTCCAAGGGCAGAGAACAAATCTACAAATGCTATGGCCACAATTGCTTCATTATTACAATTGTTGGAGAAACGTGTTTGTTATGAGTTTATGGTAGAAAAAGTATCATGTCCTTCCCATAATAATTAAAAATCCACTACCATCTGCCATCTAGAAACCATTGAAACCTCCACCTTTGAAAAAACCTATGCTTATCTGAAAGACTATATCCTTCCTCCTGATCTTTCCAGGAACCAAAAATGAAACTTCATCCGCCAATTTGTACGACATACTTTAATCACAGACATACTTTATCATCGAGGTCTTGATGGTACCTTACTCTGATGTCTAGAACAAGATGAATCTGAAACAACCCTATGAGAGGTTCACGAGGATATTGGTGGCACTCATTCGAGTGAGATAACTCTATCCAGGAAAATCCTCCATTTAGGATATTATTGGCCATGCATGGAGAAAGAATCCTATTAGTTTGTTAAGAAATGTCAAAAGTGTCAAATTCACAACAATCTAATTCATGCACCAGCACAAGAACTACATCCCTTCACATCAACATGGCCTTTTTTTCAATGGGGTCTGGATCAGGTAGGAAAGATAAATCCATCTTCATCCAATGGACACAAGTTCATTATCATGGCTACAAAATATTTCACAAAATGGATAGAAGCAGTGCCTCTTACAACCATCACTAGAAAGAAGATCTCCTCTTTCATCTTGAATTACATAATCTGTCGGTATGGAATCCCTCAATCTATTATCACAAATAATGGGAAACCTTTCAAAAATCAAGATGTCCAAGAACTATGTGAGAAGTTTCATATCCAACATCATTTTTCAATAACGTACTATCCTCAAGGGAATGGCCAAGCAGAGGCCTCAAACAAAACAATTCTAAAAATTCTAAAAAAGACGGTTAACGATGTTGGATGTGATTAGCATGTTCAACTCAATCCAACACTATGGGCCTACAGAACAAGTATCAAAACTCCAATAGGAGCTACACTATATACCTTGGTATATGGATCAGAAGCCATATTTCCCATTGAAGTTGAGATTACATCCCTTCGTGTATCACTCAGAGGAATCATTTTAGATGAAGACTATAGGGTATCTAGACTACAGGAACTAGAGTTGTTGGATGAGTGTCTTCAACTAGTTGTTAGTCATCTAATGGCTTATCAACAGAGAATGTCAAGGAGTTACAACCACAGGGTAAAATCGAGGGTCTTTCAGGTTGGTGATTTGGTACTAAAGGAAAACCCTAGGAATCAGCAGGATAGGGAGAAGAAAGGGAAATTTGAGCCTAATTGGCTTGGTCCTTTTGTCATCATATCCGTATATGGATCAGGGGCATATCAACTATCAACGTTAGAAGGGGATTTTTTTGATGAACCTATCAATAGTATCCATCTCACAAAATTCTATTCTTGAACCTCCTAGTGCACGGGTCAAGATTCTAAAAATGGTTTCCTTGATGAAAACCTCGCAAACAGTCATCATGGCAACACAAAAATACAAAAAAAATAGAAAAAATAGAAAAATGAGAAAAATAAACAAAACAAAGAGTGTAATCAAAACATATGGTGAAAACTTGGAAACAGACATCGTATGTGATTCTAAAAGATCATCTTTCCCATCTATTTTGATACATATCAGGATCCATAATCTGGAAATCAGTACCGTTTCATATCATGTCATTAGTCTTGCCATCATTGTATCCATATCAAAATCATTTCACATAGTCAAGTCTCACTCCAAAGCTTGGGGGAAAAATCTAGATATCACTAGGGGCAACAAAAACATTGGTTTCACCAAAGGCAAACAATAATATAGCAGAAAAATGAAACCAAAGATCAAAACACAACATCAATCACCAATAGAGAGGCATCAAACATCCGTATCATATCAAAAATCCAAAAAACATGACAAAAAGTCAGTCTAAATAAAAAACAAAAAATCAAAAAACATAGGTCTGTGTCAGTCAAACTACATGGTCTCAGTATGTGTAACATAGGCAAGGCTAATCTTTGATCAGCCCCCGAGACCCCTAGCATAAGTTAGTAGCTTAGGTCTTTGGTCAAAATCTCAAAAATCACAAAAACATTACAAAATCAGGATGGATGATCTCAAATCTGAATAATGATTGAAACACTCTAAGTAAAAAATGAATAAATTATATCTTTGATTATCATTTCTTTGGAGTAACTCAATGATGTATTGAATTAGAGAAACAAGGAAAAAGAATGATAGTTTTGTTTGCTGTTTGTATCTTAATCATTTAAACGTATGAATTGTCGAGAATGTGCTATGCAAATGTATCACTGATGACATTTAGAATTCACACAGTAAAATGATTAATCACTACCTATTTATGCAATGAATGCTTAGGTCATCTTGGTTAAATCATACCTAGATGCTTGTGTTCACTTGCAATATCAAAACTCATGAAAAAAGTACTCAGGTCATCATTGGTCTAAAGCATACCATTGACGCTTGTACTCACTTTCAACATCCAATAAAAGCTCTATGATGACAAAAAAACACAAAAGTACTGTTAAAATGACAATGGGTTTGCATATAGTTGCATGATAAAATTAGACCGCATTCATCATAATTCATTATCTGCAAAGTATTTGTTACATAAAGGGTTCCAATCAATGATTATCCTATCTACAAATAGATTGAGTATACTTGACATAAATCAAAATCATCCAAAACATGTATAAATCATCATCTCATCATTTAGTTTCATCATCTCATCATTCATACATTTCTCCATCACAATCAATTATGCATTAAATTATACCATAAATACATCATGTTCATAAAAACATTCATTGCATTATCATCCATCAACATCATATGCATTTAATCACTTATTAAGCCCATACATCATTTCTCATCCATACATTTTATCACATTTAAAATAAATGCAAGTCATTTCATTATTATCATTATATCATCCATCCATTATCATTCATCATAAGATCATCATTTTTATTATCATCACATTTTGAAATAAAAGCATTTATCATAGCATCATTAGATTTGAAATAAAATCATTCATATAGAACATCACATGATACATCATCACATAATAAATGCATCCATCACATAGAAGTCATAAACCATCATAAGATCACATCAACTACATCTCATATATATATCATCAGTGTCAAGTATACAACAAAGTCTGGACTAAAAATACATCATCAAAAATGAGGTAAATTGTAATATGCATCATGTCTCAAAAGGGGAAAATTTCAATAAGCATCTATGATTTGCTACTACTAGAATGTGTGGGCCCAATGGGACCAGTACCACCAACACCCCTAGAAGAACCAGGCTCTCTAGGATCTCTACATGGAGGCTTTGTCACACCCTCATTGACTGTTCGGGTGTGAGTCCGACCGGATCTCGAAGGGTCATAGCTAACTCTACGATAAATAGGCACTACATCATGATATCTGCCTCAGTAGAACTCTGCCTCTCAGCCAACCCACAAAACCTCTCTCATATAATCCCCCACCGAGGTACCATTAGCCACTCTCCATAGGGTCTCAACTGTCTCCTATGCCCTCTCAGCAATCTGATGTGCACTGTCTCGCTCGACTGTTAATGTGGCAACCTAAGTCTGCACAATGGCCAACTATCTCTAAACGTGCACTAGAGCCCGAGCATGAGCCTAAGCCTGGGCCTCCATCTGAGTCTATTTCTAAACAAGCAAACCTCGAGCCTATACCAACTATCCCTACAACATGTGTACCTATGTTTGGAGACCTGCAATCTATCTCTGGTGGTCTACTAATAGTACTGCCACTGCTCGCCTCTTGCGAGGCCTGCTAGATGAAGGACCACTACTGATTGGCCCTACCCCTCTACCACCTCCACCACCACCATCACTGTCATCTCTGTTGTTGTCATCACTATGACTCTCCATGCTACTGCCTAATGGAGTACCACCCTCACTAGCCACAAAACCCTTGGCTGCATCCTCCTCTATGGGTAATGGTGCTGGCTCATCTAGAATGGTAATGCGAGGATGTGGAACCAAAGCCAAAAATGTAGCGTACTCCTTTATAACCGGTGCCTCTACAATGTCTCTACACATGTCCCAAGGTGATGGCTACAGTGCCTTGTATCCCTCTACTAGAACCTCATATGACAAACAAGGCCCCCAATCAGGTATATCACTCCCCCACCTAGCATAATGGGCTACCCCCTGTGGCATACACTGAATGATGTCATACTGCCTATACATTCAGCATAGAAAAAATTTCTCCAAAATAAAGTGTATCTGACCAATCAGGTACATGGAATCACAAAGATACCCCAACACTACATCATCCTCAACCCAGTACTCACAGTCTAAGTAAGACCGCTAGGTAACAGTCTCTGTATCATCAAAAACCCACCTCCAATGCTCCAACTTACCCATCCTAGCTTGGGTAAGTTGAGCTCTATACCGAAACACATATGGTCTGCCTGTTGGTCTATCTGCCATTGGAAATGGTTGAGCAATAGAAAAATGCTCCCATGCCCACACCTGTAATAGGGTCATCCCTATTGATAAGCTACGTGCCCCAAGGTACACCACTAAATGGAGATCATGGTAGAGATGAGCTAGCATGCACATCCCCCATGCGTATCTCATACCATGTACGACCATACTCTCAAGAATACTACCCCAACCCATGAGGAATCCCTTTAACCTACAATCAGGGCAAAGGAAACCTCCAATAAATCTAGCAAGCACTGCTGGTAGTGTCGCATATGCATTGACAATCCTCCTCCACGACACATTAGGATCTACAATATCGTGATCCTAAAACACTCTGCAGAGAGCATCTCTCCCACCAGCCTCATGAGAATCATATAATACGATCTCTCCCATGAACAGAATGCGCAAAATCCACTACACATCCTCAGGTGTGACCGTCATCTCCCCAATGGGTAAATGAAATGTGTTGTGGTCACTATGCCACCTCTCAGCCAAAGATGTCAAAAGACCTCGATTAATCCTAATCTAGGGCATGTCCAGTAAACTGGTGAGGCCGCATCGACCTATAATCTAAATCTCATCTGGTGTCAGATGAGGTATCAGGTTAGTAGTCCAAGGAAACCTCTCTCACATCTGGAAAGTACCCTACTCCTCCTATCATCATAATGAAAAATCTACAATCAATGCACTATGTCTAGAAATCAAAAGTCATTCTACTATCAAGTCTATTCCAAAATTTAGTATGAATTTTTTATCAAAACTCATGGGCGAACATCAACAAACCTCACCTATCATGAGGTTCATCAAACATTATCTAAATCTTGCCTATCATGAGATTTATTAGATATTGAATCATTTCCTTGCCTATCATGAGGATCAACACAAATAGGATTTCTTCTCGCATATCATGAGAGTAAGTTTTATTTAAAACATCAAACTCTGAAATCAATCATACCAATCCAAAGAATGGACATGATCAGAATTGATGAAATCAAGGTTAAAAAATTCAAAATCTCCAATTTTGACATGGATGCACTAAAACAATCATCCAAAGCGCTACTTTATCAGTCAAAGGCGCTAAAAAAGGCACCCAAATCACTAAATCTTGAAAGTGCTACTTCATCACTCTGATGCGCTATAACAAGCATCTGAAGTGCTATTTCATCCTAAGTGTTGTTTTACCACATCAAAGCACTAAAACAGTCCATTACAATGCCATTTTACCAGAAGCGCTAGAATAGACCATGAAAGCACTCATCTACCAAATCAAAGAGTTAGAACTCTCTAAGCTCTAAAATCTGGCATCAATATGCTATTTTAACCTACCTAAGTGCTAAATCATTGAAAGTGCTAAACTATCCTATGGAATTGCTAGAGAAATTAACGCATGCACTAAATCTGAAAGCGCTAATGCAACTACTGAAAGCGCTACAACACGGCTTGAAAGTGCTAAACTAACTAAAAAACGTGAAAAGCAATAAAAAGCATAAAAAATAGAATTGCACAAAAAATGAGGAGGATAATGGGTACATACCGGAGGTCCATACACGGTCGATCGTTGGTGATGTCGAACGTGCTTGAAATGGTGAGTGTGGTAAGGGATTGGCATCTTGCTCCAGCTGGCTGAAATGTCTCTCTCACAAGATTTTCAAACTCAAAAAGTACAAATGACTTTGACAATGACCTTTTGGACTATATATAACTTTTGAAAAGAGATTTTTGGTGGGTTTTATTATATTTTGATTAATTTTATCCATGTTATTAATTGAAATTCATCTGCGGGCTGTATTTTTCTTCATCATTTGTCTAGAGATAAATTATTTCATCATTTAATCATCATAGGATCATTAGAAAATCATAAAAAATTCTAAAATTCTAAAAATCATCAAATCATTAATTTATCTCGTCAGGGGGCATATTATCAATCATCTGAAAATCAATGTCTGGGGCATGTCTGGGGCATACAAAATTATTTTTTTATCATCAATCCTGGCAGTAGCAGAAAAATTTTCTTCAGAGCAATGCGTAAACACATCACTTCAAAGAGGGGAAAAATGTATACACCTAATAATGGTCTAGAGAATTCTGATTAATTAAATAAAAATGATTTAATTGATTATCCTAATTTCCTCTACTATTTGAATAAATAGAAATATTTATTTATATAGTTCACATTTAAATTCAGTCTTAATTAAATAAACAAAATTAAATACTTTGTTTAATTTAATTATCAAATCCCTATTTTATCCTATCACATCAATTTTAAATTAATTAAATAAAGATTAAAACACTTTATTGATTAAATTCCATATTCTTCTATTTAATTAAATAATCAACTTCTATAGTTCATTTTATTAAATTATTTATCCCTCTTTTGCTAATTTAAATAAATAAAAAATATTTGAATAAAGGCATAAAGAATATTCCATCTATATTTCCTCAAAATTGAATTAGATATCCTATGTCTAAATTATGCCACAATTAATGCTTTGAAACTTCACGAGAAGTTTTGGAAATAAATTAGAGACAAATTCCAAATTCTTCTCTCAATCCTCCTCCATCAATAGTTCCTCTTCTCTTGCCTGGTGTTTTTATGGGTAGAGAAAATCTCCAAAATTCTCTCAATCTCCTCCATCTTTCACCATTCAATCCTCTAGATTGAATCCAAGCCTCTCAATGTCATCCCTGTGCATTTCTACAACTAGGAAATCTATAAGCAAAGCCTCATTGAACCAAGAAAGGGATCCAAATAATCTAACTTATGCACTCTTACTCTACAAGAATTCAAGCATCAAGCATCCAACATCCAACAATCAAGTTATCATATCATGGCCGCCTCCTATAGCTGCATTTATATTTTTCCATGTCAATTCATGCTAGTTTAGTTTCTTTATCATCTAGTATTATCACATTAAGCTCCATATCATTGCATTAGCATCCCTCTCATTCTTCAGATAGTCATTTTAATAGTCACATTGCTTACATGATCTGAGAGCAACAGTGATTTAATAAATCTTTGGAGATAGAGAACAATATGACGCTTTCAATAGATTATTGCTTTGAATTGATTCATTTGGCTTTGTCTTTGATATAATGTCATATTAAGAAGTGTCTTTTGTGATTTACACCTTATTCATACTTACAGTCAACAATATGACCAAATCTATTGCATGTATAACATCTGGCATCTGTATAAAAGTTGATCATCATATTTTTGTATTCATTTGACTTATGACCATACTTGTTGTAGTTAGAGAACTGACTGAAAAATGTTGGACCATTTGAATTCATTCTACTTCTATATTGATAAGCCATATGACCAAATTTATTATAGACAAAATAGTAACCATTGAATCTTTGAGCATTAGGTTGTCTTACCAGATACCTTCCAAATTTGTTCATTTGATTTCCTTCCCTAAATATCCTTTGTCCATATTTGGAACTTTCTCCTTCCTCATATCCAAGACCTTGCTTGTCACCTTCAATTTTATGACTTTTAATTAGTTCATCAAGCTTGGCTAAGCTAATCTTTAACTTCTCCTTGAATTCATTTGTAGTAGCAAGTTCATCTTTGAGTGTAACAACCTATCTTTCAAGTTCTTCTTCATTGTTTTTGGATTGCTATAGTTCAAGTACCAGATTTATGAGTCCATGATTAGTTATGTTGCATTATTCAAATTTCTCTTTCAAGGACTAAGAAATATTCTCTTAATTCTTCTTTCTTTCTTCAATCTCCTTTGTCATCCTCATCATAATATATTCCATCTCATGCTTTAGGACTGTATTATATCTGGTAAGCTTTTCACATTCTTTTGTCTTTTCCTTCAAGGCTTGACTTAGTTGTTCATCTTCAATTCTTTTACCATCATTCTGCTTAATCTAATCACAAAGTTTCCTTCTCTTTTCCTTGGAATTATTGATTCTATCTTTCAATGACTCAATGAATTTTTTAGCGTCCATGAGGTTTTCTTGCAGTTCCTGAACTTCAGATTTTGACTGATCAAGATCATCTAGGTTCACCAAGAGTTGTTGTTGAAGGTTTATTGAATCCATTGAATTAATTTCCCAGATCATCCCCAAGCTTTCACGCTTCTTCCAAGGAGCTAGGATCTGATACCAATTGTTGGAATCAAGGAACATTGAGAGGGGGGGTGAATCAATGTTCTATAATTTTTAACTTTATTAATCTGAATGCACTTATAAAACTCAACCAAAAGAAATATGCATGAACATAAAACAAACAACCATAACACCATAACAAAAGGATTTTTACATGGAAACCCTGTTAGGGGAGAAACCACGGTGGAAGGCCAATCCACAATATTAACTAAGTATACTAAAATATGTTTTACAGAACGGGAATGCAATTGCATTCAGGAACACTGCCTAGAGCTCACTATCTTAAAGAAATGTTCAGATTGAATCCATTTGAGAAATTGAACTGAGTAAATAGAATCTACTAATGCCTAGTTATAGTTTTGGTTAAGCACATTAGTTGACTTCTTGACCTTCTATCTAATTGTACTCTTTTTCTCTTGATTGCTCTACTTTGCTCTAATTCGCATCACAAATCCTTTCATGCACAAGTGAAACTATCCATTATTTATCTTCTATTTGCAACACACACCAATTCTTTGCATCTATTCTTCTTCAAAATGATATAATCAATTGCTTATATATCCGCCACTAAGGATTTAATTTCTACCTATCGGCTCCAACAAAAGTATGAAAATATTTACAAACTGTCAGCTTGATCCATAGCTAATTCTTGATGTGCACCAACCAAAGTCAGCCATAACATAGCAATGAATCAAATCAATATGATTGAACATGAAAATATTTAAACAATTTCTTCTCAAACATCCGCAATGACTATATTCATCAAGTCGGATTTTATGCATTGATAAACAAAAAATTAATCAACCAGATCTTCTAACTTGCACACCAATGAATGTGCACCCTGATGATTCTTGGATAGGATATTATGTACATCAAAATATCTTCCCTGAGATCCATGACTCAAAATGATAATAGGAAATTGCATGTGAATCGATGAACATGATTTTGTCAGATGCTCTGTTCTTGCTTGATAGTAAATTATAGAACTTTGATTTGACTTTCGATATGAGAAAATTCTGATGTGTAGATCAAATCACTGACTAGGGTTTCCACCAACAACAACACCATATAAAATTTGTAGTATGTCTTGCCAACACCTTCTTCCTAATGTTATCCATATTTGTTTATATAATAATAATGTACTGAATGATGGTTTCAATGATAGTTTTCTTATCTTCTTCATCTACTTCATCATATAGCTTTGCAATTCCTTCCAAAAAATCATCATGCTCTAACATATTACTAACCAATAAATCTAATTTCATTGGTGTGTGAGTTCTTACCAGAGGAGTTTTTTTCTTCTTTTTTTGTTTAGGCTTTGAAGAGCCTTCCTCATATTTTTCTCCTTCTTATTTTGAGGTTTCTTTTGGATGTCTACAGTGAAAGACTCTTTTTCATTTTCTATCTCTCCTTGTGAAGTTTCCACAATGTCAACCTTTGGCTTCTTTTCTTTGGTGCTTTCTTTTTGTGAAGCACCTTCACCACTTGTGGTGGCACTACTTATTTTCGTGGTAAGCTATTCTTCATGCTTTAGCTCAAGCTCAATTTCTTCTTCCACAAAAGCACTTAAGATTTTCTTTCTAGATGCTTTTTTTTTCTTTCTTCTTACATAGGTAGTAGGAACTTCTATCAAAGGCACATTATTCCTCTTGTTCATTCTTTTTCTTGGTTCGGAGGGTGCAATTGCTTCTTCAATAACCAGAGCACTAGGATCCACCTTCTTTCCTTTAATAATAGTTGCAGAAGACTTTGGCAATACAAAGGTAGGTATGGAAGCTATTCTTCCAAATCTCATTCATTTAGAGGGATCACCAGTTGCTCTTCCCTTTTCTACAGATATTTCCCTTAACCTTTGTACTTCTAAAATTCCGTGTTTCATAAAGTATTCATTTATTTTTTGTGTTACACTTTTCTTTCTTGCAGGTGTTGATAGTTCCTTGTGAACCTCTAATGATTTTCTTCATATGTATCATGTCTTGGAAGAGATGGGTCCTTAGGACTCTTCAAAAAAAATTCAACATAACCCTCAACTTATTTCTTAGAAACTTCATACTCGAGGGGCTCAATCCAAACTGTTTTTGGTTCAAAAACCTCTATTATGCATTCATCAGTAGAAGCAAGGAAAGTGATTTCCTTTGCATATTTCTCCACCGGTTTATTAGGAATTCTCTCCCTTTTATGAATATTCTTCTGAAATGTTGTAAATAATATAGTCAATGCATCATCTTGAGCTTTTTAATCACCTATGTTGTGTATATAGTCAAAAATTTGATGTCCCACCAATCTGCTTCTATCCCATACAATGTCTTTTCTACCAGGAAGATCTCTCAAAAAGTAAAACAACAAACACAAAACTCAGGTTCCAAATTTGAATTCATACTTCTTCTCTCTAGGTCATTTTAGTTTTTCAAGAAGTTGTTGTCAGAGAAACTCACATAGATCATAGTATTTCCATTCACCACCATTTCATGAGAAACATATATAGCAGTTGCAAAAAATGAAATATCCCTATTTGTAAAGTAAATCTTGTGACCTATCATAATTGAAGCATATTTTACTGCAAGGTTTGTGATAGGTTTTGTTTTCAAATCTCTCATATCAAAGGTAGTACCAGTTAACTCTATAACCACTTTTTTCTTTATAGGTTTTAGAACCAACTTATAGGTCCGTTATCACACAACCCAGTCACAACCTTGATTAAATTCTTAGAAATCAATTCGGGCATGTTGGTCCACATGAATTTTTCATGCATTCTACTCAATTTTTTCCTCACATATTTTGCATGTGAATCATTTTTGTAGTTAAGGAACCAATTATGATATCAAGCTTCTTTTACAGTAGGTTAATGTATTCAGGTTTAATCAGGAAATCATCTCTAGTCGGCTCATTTTGACCATAAATCCTTAATTTTTTCTTGATTATATTCATCCAATTTTACATTAATGTAAACCCTAGTCTCCTCAATATGTAAAACCCTATATGGAATCTTTAAAAAAGAACCATCAGGATCGTTATCAAAGACTTTCCATGAATACCTCTTAAATTTAGGTCTAGGTTAGTGATATTGACAACCATATGTGTAGCCATTGTAATTTCAATTCAACCTCAAATTCTTATGAAATCTCTTTTGTTTCAAATCCACAAAGTACAGATAGTCGTAAATATATTTTATGAGCACAACGAGATCTATGGTTTGAGTGTTCTACACAAAATTTTCCTTCTAATGTCTTTCAATTTGTTTTTCTCTATTCCAATGCATAAATGTGATTAAAATTGACTTAGGAACTCACTTTATATCTTACAATTTTGACCTAATTTTTCATTAAATGATTCATGTTCCAAAACGTTGATGAAACACTTTACTAATACACTGTAAACCTTAAAATGCTCCTCAATTCTTTAGATTTGCATATTTTATGTCAGTTTCTTTTCCAGAAGCTTAAGCATGTCATTTTACACCATATATCTTCATTTCACTCCTTGACACCTCATATTTCGAAGGGGTTGTTACATTTTTCTATCATTTTCCCCCCTAAGCCCATGCTTAGGTTTACTTTTCAAGAGAATTAGCTACACTAGAGGGAGGTAGAGATGCATTTGATTCATCTTTATTCTTAGGTTCCTCTTTTTTTCTCCAAATATTTTCCATTTCCTTCTTTACTTCAGTAGGATTCATTTTCTTCACAGGTTCATTCCTCTTTCCAAATTAGTCTACCTTCAATTCTTACTTCTATAAAATTTTGAGATGTGTCTAGGTTTATTGCAATTGTAGCATACAACACTTTTCTAACCAAACTGACCTCCATTCAATCTTCATCTACACTAGGTAGCCTTATGTCCAAATGCATTGCATATATAATAGTAACCATTGAAATATTGAACCATTCTACCAACATTATGTATATTCATCATCTGACTTTTGCATTCAATTACTCTATGTCTAAACTTCTTGCATGCAAAAAATTATCCAGAGAAGGATCCAACATTCTAATTCATTTTACTTCTACATTCTACTCCCTTATGTCCAAATTTATTATGTGAAAATAAAATATCATTAAAAGATAGGTACCTTTGAGCATTTGGTTGTCTGATAGGGGGTCTTCCATCATTGCTTCTTTGATTTTTTATTTATTTTCCTTTTCTTTGAGTCTTCTTTTGATTGACAAACTTGTTAGGAGTCTGATTTTTGTTTGTGATTTCTCCTTCTTCAAGTCCCAAACCACCTTTGTCTTTGGAGGTTTTTTCTGCTATGCTTAGTTCATCAAGAATTGTAGTACTTGTTTTGAATTTATCCTCACGAGCTCTTCATTTTTCTAGATCTGATCTTAGAGTTACTACTTCTTATTCAAGTCTTATGCATTCACTAGTCTTGATTTTTACCATTTCAGTCAAGAATTCGTCAATTATTTTCTTTTCTTCCATTTGTACTTTTAGTTTGGTGATATCTTCACTTGCTTTCTTCAACTATCCATTGACTTCTCTATGTATTTCTCTAAATTTCTTGATTTTTTCTCTCAAATATTTGATGCATACATTTGCTTCCTCTAGATTTTCCTTCGAATCTATCAAGATCTTCAAGAGAAACTTTGAGTTAGTTTTTTCAATCATGCAATCACTTTCAGCTATAAGATCTAAAAATTCTTTATCGGCCACGTGTTCAATCTCCAAGATCTCCCTCGAGTTGTTAGGCTTCTTAGAAGGAACCAATCTTTGATACCAATTGTTAAACACTTGAACACACTAAGGGGGGGTGGGGGATGAATCAATCTTCTATCAAACCATTTGATCATAAACCATGCAATTAACAAAACATATCTAACTACAACTATGAATGAAAACATGAAGTAACCACAATATCACATGACATATGAACACAATGATTTTTACATGGAAATCCCAAAAAGGGGAAAAGCATGATCAGAATTAGCTCACAATATATTATAATTGGTTATAAGATATTGTAGAGGCTTACTATCGGGACACACTATCCAATAAGGCTCACAACCAAATATAGATACAAAATAGAAATGGATTTATAGCTAAGATGTGAGCTGATGAAAAATGCACCTTCCTTGTGTTGTATTCAGTTTCTTTGAAACTTTGGATACAAAATATTTCTCTACTTTACAATCACTCAACATTCACAACAATTCTACTAACGTTCAAATCATACACATACAGATTCACATGCTCACATCATATCACTTATCATCTCACATATCATCTCATATCAAATCATCCTAAAACTCAAAAGTGTCTTACACATATGCCCAATACAACCACATACATCAATTAGGCCGACCTAATTAGATGCAACCCTATATTAATTAAGAATTTCCTTGTTGGCTCCACACTTGATACAAAAACATCTTCGTGCTCAAACCAAATGTGCAAAACTTAATTTAGGTTGGCATGGACCTAAAATAGATCCCATTAAAATCCACAATACATATTTTAATCTCCACAATGCACATTAAGAATTAGGTCGGCCAAAGAATGGACCTAATCACAAAATAATCCAACTGATTAACCACCAACAATCCATATGATCAAATAATCACTCACCATTCGGAGTATATAATGTACTGATACTTGTAAGAAATCTCCCAAAATTGTAAATATTCAATCCAATCATAGGAGGAATACAAACCAAGTTACATATACTCATTTACACTGTATAAAGCTAAAAATAAATGTCGAACTACTGTCACTTGGAATTTTCAGCCTGTTCGTCCAAAATTACTAAAATCTAGAACATAGATGCACTTAGTAGTTAGGAATAACATATCATAATCTCATGAGCTGATTTTACTACACGAAAATTCTAGACCAAATTACTAGATTAAGATATCTCCATTTTGTTCACCGGATTAGAGAAAGTTGTCAACCAACAATGTTGGTATCAATGACAACACATTAAAGGGTTCCTTCTTAACTATTTCAACAATGACATATTATATCTCTTTTACATCTTCATTAACCAATATATCACAAGGAGAGATGTCATCCATATCTATCTTGTCATCATACCATGTATCTTTATCTTCATCATTGTTATATTGATCTACATATATCCTGCTTGTGGGCTCATTACAATCATTATCCTCATTTAGACAAGACAAATCTTATTTTTTTGATATAATAGTTTTAATCATGTTTTGATTTGATCACATCTAACAATATGGCAATTACTATCAAAATTTTGGGTCATGACACTCTTTTCATAATCACATCTATCTTTCTCAACAATCCCTATCCAATCAAATACCTGATCAAGATTAATAGGCTTCAAACATTTTGGCAAGGTAATCAGAATTGTCTCATAGGTTTCACAAAACAAATCAATGCACATTGAATCCTTAGGTCTAAAATTTTTGGAGACCTCCAACAAGGCATCCAAAAATATTGCAAACAAATTATATGGTGATTCTCCCTTGTGCCTCTTCATGTTAGACAATTCTTGAACAAAATACATAGGATCAACATTGCTCAAACTTTTTTTATGTTCAACTTGAAGTTCACCATGATTTACATGTTATAATGATGGAAAAATTATAACAACATAAATATAACTATCTCGACAATAGTTTTCATTTTGTCCCTTGCATTGGATATACGCATGAGATGTTCTAGGATAGCCAACACTTGCAGCCATGTATCCCTTCATCATTGAATATTTTGAGTTGTTTTCAATATCCATGGCAATTTGATATGCATGATGGAGTGTTGCAGGCTCTTTATATCTTAAGAGATAGATCATTTTTTCATCAAATGAACCCAGGTATACAAAAAATAATAATGTATCATTTGGTCTTATACTTTCAAGAATTTTACCTAATTTTTTTGTAAATTTGAGATTAAAAGAGAGAACCAGCTTATCTTCCTCTTTCTAGATGTTCATAAGTTTTTGTCTCACTGAAATTGGATCAATTATCTCACCAAAATTTTCTATTAATTATACCATGAACTCATTCCATGAAGAGATAGAACACACTTGAAAACATGAAAACCAATCTCTAACATCTTCCTTTAGAGACTGAAAAAATAACTTTATGACAACATCGTCATGACCTATCTCCTAATCTCTCATCAAGTCCATGATTTTTTGAAAATGCCTACAAGCTAATTTTCAGCTTTTCCCTCTGAAGTCTGGCAAGTGTTCCCTAACTTCATTAGG
The DNA here is from genome assembly GCA_007115665.2 of Sequoiadendron giganteum. Lineage (NCBI taxonomy): Eukaryota > Viridiplantae > Streptophyta > Pinopsida > Cupressales > Cupressaceae > Sequoiadendron > Sequoiadendron giganteum. The sequence goes on from CM021101.1 coordinate 359,292,172, forward strand.
AATAGGGTTTGGGAAACCTTGAATACCGCTAAAATTTATGGCTCTATATATTTCAATAGAGAAATATCTTTGATGACATGACAAGGGCTGCAAAATTTTCATGTTTACATCTGAAGCCCCATAGGGATATAAAGGTGGATGATTCATCAAAATTTTGACTCTTTTCTCATAGATTTATCACTTTTCCTAGTGGAGTCACCAATCAGTTGGTGTTTTTTTTAAAACCCCAACCCTAAGGAAAATCACAATGCATAAACTAAGGGATCAAGATGTTAAGAAAAAGGTATTTTACTATCATCACATCAAGGACAAGAAAGGCCAATGAACAAGGCTATAACTAGCCTTCTACACTTTGAGCTCCACAAGACTCAAGAGGGTGTTCCTAATTAAAGATCTATTCATATGATACAACTTGCACTAAACAACACATTACAAATTTCTAACATGTGGATGGTTCTCAGATGAATGTATAAAGGGTGTTATACATTTAATTACATTTTAGGCATGACCCCTTTGCACCTTGAATCAATACTAAGAATAGATAAATTAAGAGAAATCTTCATCTCAAACACAAAAAGAATTTGCAACAGGATCATTCCCAATCATAACCCCTGTGTTATTTAATCTTCATGAAGATACATAAAACCTAATAAATTAAACTTGAAAGAAAAGATTCATTGATATTTATAAAGTTTATAACCATTTTGGAAGTAGATAGTATACAAAACTAATTGATGCCTAAGTATGGGATCAAGAGTCATATATATTGCATCTTATGCCACAATATTAAACATGTTTTGATGATATTTTGTTATATTATCACCTTATGATAATAAGATATATAAATTTTGCAATATAGCGATACTTAGTAATCCATCTGAAAAATATAACATTCCCACTATTTTCACAAAAACATTTATTCTATTCTTTGAACAAAAGGCAATTACAAAAATAGTTCACAACAACAAATGTACAATAAAACAACAATATCCCTTGATTATTTATGTCAAAGAATATTATACTTCTGATTTGGAGACACCTACACAACAATATTATATTTAATTAATCTCATTACAAAACACATAAGTATTGTGAACTGATGAATCACAAATACAGTCCTTCACCTAACTTAGACCATAATCTCTTCTGCATAGATCCCTTTTTCCTCTTCTAGAACCTCTAAAACCAAAACCCTTTCAAATGAAGAAGAATGAACATTGTAAAGAGAAGAAGGTTCAATTTTAATCTCTATTTGACTTATGTCACACCGAGCTCCCTTTGATTTGGCATTTTGAATATGTCATTTTACCCTAATTTCCCTCCTCTTTTGTCTTTATTCTTGCAAGTATTTAAATTTATTTTTCACTTTTCTATTTGCGTTCTCGTGCAAATTTTTATCTGGCCTATAAGAACACATTTATTGGTTCTATTTTCACTTGCAAGTGGAAAATATTTCCTCTAGGTAAAAACCCACATACCCAACTGCCCATTTTTGCTATGTAAGTAAAATTTTACCCATATGCTACTAACTTCATTACTAATACTTAAAACATGATTTGAATCATGAATTTTAACCATCTTGGGCCTTTCTTTCATATTTCAATTAATTTGATATTTTATCAAATAGTTTTCTAATAATCCACCTTATTTGTTATTATGTCTATAATGATCTTGTTCCTACATTATCCATCTTAGATCTTCCATTTAAAAAAATGGCATATACATTCCCATAGTAGACATGCTTATTGCAAAGAATATGACTCTCTTCTTAAGCACTTTATTGATACCAGATGCTTTAAAAAATGTATGGTCATGAGAAACTATTGCAGGCTATTTTCCTCATTACCAAACACTTAGAAACATTTGAAACCTTGTTAAAAATTCCTCTAGGACATTAGAAATTATTCAAGAATCTTTATGGAGGTTGTATTAACATTTTTCAGCTTACAAATGTGTGCAAAATTTTGCTTAAAACCCAAAAATGTGAATAAACTTTACTTTGTGCTCCTTCCACAATGAAAATCCTCCTCCTCATAGTGATGAAACACATTCAAACCATGTGTAAACAATGGAAATGAGCACCCAACACCAAACCCTGCAAAACCACGACCAAACATTCCTTACATGCACCCTTGAACATCTCTTTGTTGGAAGAACTATTGTGTTGCATGGTGGTGGGGAAGCACTAATAAAATAAAATTTATTTTATGATAAAGTTTTTATAAAGTTCCCTTTATAATTTTTAATTCCCCAGTTTTAAAGTCAACAAAAATTGAAAACCTCAAAATCCTTTCCCGCGTCCCTGCACATGTCCTTGTGGACAACATTGTCATGCTGTCAAGGTAGGCCATTTTTCTTAAAGTGAAAAATTTATAAATTTTGAAATGCATTAAACTTTTCCCTAAACAATAACCTTTCACGTACATAACATTTAAAATATTTAGAATATTTTAAATATTAGCTCTTGAACCATTAGGAAATATGCAAATTTTAATTTTTCATTTCGGTTAGATAGCAAAAATTAACTACACACAAATGGAGACCCTTGGAGTTGAGATTTTTTGCAAGCAGGGATAATTAATTCAATAAAACATGGGTTTTTAATTAGATTTTGTGCATCGATCCAAATTTTGGCATGTCCTTTGTAAACGGGCTCGCTAGAGGTGTTGCCGCAATCAAAATGCATTAAAATAATGCATCATATGGCTTCTATTTTTGATGAAAGTAGAAATCAAGATGTTTTAGGCCAAAATAAGAAATGGGTTACCTTCAAAATTTAGCTTGGTCACAATCACAAAAGCATTAAATATCCTGTCAAAACACATCATAGAAGCACAAAACTGAACGGGCTTACTACCATATGTCCCAAAAAAGTTTCTACTAGAAGGATTTACATGAATATATGTGAGTTTCAAAATTTTAATCGGCGAAGATTAGCTCCAGGGTAGATTTGACAGTATGTCAACCTAACCTCTGTTGACACATTGAAAGGACATAGGCACTTGAAATTTGCAAAATTTGAAGGTGCCATCACCACTCTTATGTATTTAGTTTTGGAACACAAAGGAAAACTCATTCACCTATGTGTTCCTATTACATAGTTGCAAAGGTCACATTTAACTCTTGATATTGTGTGTGGCTTGGAAATTATATATAACCTATCAAACATATATTAATAATGAATGGTCAATGTTATTTTTGAAATTATAGATCTAATATGGGTACTTTCTTTGTTATTTTCTTTTGTTCCTACAACAAAATGTATGATTAAATAATAATTAACCCTAAATTAAAATAGGATTAATGTATGGTTAAAAAAAATCAAACACACTCACACACACACACACACACACACACACACAAATATATATATATATATCCCTAGAAGACTCAGGGAGGCTATGGTATTCTTTGTTGGGGCTCAACCTAAAAGAGCCATGGCTCTCATTGGTAACTCCCTACAATCATCTAGGCAAGGAGGCTTACCAATGTTAGGCCATCAAACTTTGAGGACGACCCCATAGTTTCTTTGCTACCTTCATAATAATTAGATGGCATTTGGGAGAGCAGATAAATACAAACATGTCATTGAAGACTTAAAAATGTAGCCAAAATAAGCTCATTTCCCTCCATAAAATTTTGATGCACCCTTACCCCCAAATCAACTGCTTCCTAAATAGTTTATCTTCCCCTCCTACGGTAAAACATTGAGGAGCTTCATTTATTTTTTATTAGATTCTATAACTCAATTGTAGGTCATTCATGTGCAAGAAGGTTGTCGCCATGCCTCCACTCTATTAGCTAATGAAAGGGAACACAATTTTTTAACTTAGGGTTGAGATAGGAGGAGGTGTGGAACATTGAGATTAGGGTAGGCTAGATTAAACTTGTAGGTAACACATATGTGTTAGGAAATTAGAATGGAAATATCTTTTAGGGAAAATTTATATCTTTATCACCCATGAAATAATTAATAAATAGGTCGATTGGAGTTGTCTCTAATAAAAGCATTTTACCTTAAGTATTTCTACTTTGAACATAGTCCTATATTTTGTATATTAAAATATTTGGAAAGGGAAAGTTTCATCCTTGAGTAGGCATTTGGTTTTAAATGGTTCAATCAACATAAAATCTCCTTCATGCTAGCCATTAGTAAAATTTTAATGAAATGTATGTCACCTAGATTTCATTTATTGAAGTGAATAAAGAGAGTTAATGATGCAACAAATTTATTTGGTGAACACAATGGAATAGGATTCCAACCTTTTAGGAGATGGAACTAGGAGGACCTATTTCACTCTTAGTTTATTAGGAAAAAATTATCGCTCAACCAAGTGACTTAATTGAGGGAAGAAATATAGAGGGTGTGATTTCCTTAGGTGTGATTAAAATGGGGTTTCACCATTAAAAGGAAGCCTCAAAGGAGAAATGAAAAATATCATGCACTAAACCGTAGAAACTTAAGAGTATTAAATCAAACTGAGAAACAAAAATCATTCAAAAAGGAACTTGGTAAACTGATGGGTTCTAAGCAAGGTATGCAACTCTAAAATTCTTCTTTTTTAAGTGCACTAGGAATCATACACTAGCATAGATAATTTAGTCCTACTACTAGAATCTAGACAAAATCAAGAATCTTCAGATGACAAATAAGGATCTACAAAAAAACTAGTGAAAAGAGGTATACTAGAACTCATATTCCCAGAGGAGTGATTTAGTCCCAATATTAGGGTTTGACCAAAAAAATTGTAGCCTCAAGTGATCTTTTGTATCTTTTGTCTTGTTTGATATCCAAGTCTAAAATATAATTTGTAGGTGAGTTTCTATGAAGATGACAACTTCTTGACAACTTTCTTCAATATTTAAACTTTGTCTTCAAAGGATCTTCAAGCTCTAAATCACCTAGATCTACAATCACACATTAAGAGGGAAAACTGTTGTTGTGTTAGGGAATAGGGGTTTGCCTTGGTCAAACCCCATTTTGGTAATTAAACCTTGAAATGAAATAAAATAGAATGAAGGAACGATGAATGAAAAAATACAATGTTTCAACTCACCAAACCCTTGAAATAAAGAATGCAAACTTGTGTGAAATGTCTCCAATGGATGTAGATCTTGACTCTTGATCTCGATATGAGATAATTTCTTTGAATTCTTGTTTCAATCATGGAAACCTACATCATAAATGTTAGATCAAAAACATACATGATGCATGATGAATTTCACATGATGCTTCAATATTGAATGCTGCTCCAAATGCTTGATAATTTGATCTTGAATGATATTGAATGCTCTCTTGATCATAAATTTTCTATAATGCTTGAATACTTGAAAGCTTAGATATTATTATTAGAGATTATATGAAATAAAATTGTATTTATACATGTTTATTTCAAATTTCCCAAAATTACAACACTACAAGCCGACATTAGATCTAGGATAATGAAATATCACCAATAATTTGATTTAAAATAGGTCCTAGTTAAAGCGAGACTCATACACCAGTTGGGGCGTATGAGTCATAGTGTCATAAACATGATACAAAAACTCCAAGAAGTGTTAAGTTCAATGCAATATAAAATAAGGGCTCGAGAGCTAGGTGGGACTTATATGTCCAAGGTGGTGTTTGAGTCCCAAACCACTAGATCAAGAACACACAACCTCAAAACATTGAATCATGTTTTTTCAATTGTTAAATGTCTCCTTAGAAATATGCATTTAATAAGACTTGTAGATGCAAAATAGGACCAAATAGGGCATAAACAAACCCAATTTTAGTAGGGAGGGCCCAAACAAGTGTGAAAATGTAAAGGTATACATTTTCTACACTACATTTAGCCCCCACTTTAGTGAGAGGAGGAACTTGCTTCAAACTCGCACTAAAGTAGACAAATTCACATCAAGAGGGGTCCAAGTGTACCAATGCTAGTGAGATAGGATGACAATGATCAAGAGGGATGATCAAGCCCCTGGGATCAAGATCCAATGACAAACCAACATAGGCACAAAAGAACACACATGGGAATGACATATGAAGCAACAATAAGATACAAGCATACACTGGGCCAATGACATTGTGGATCAAATCTAAGTTGTGTGTCCAAAAAACAAATACAAGTGGAACACAATGTACACTATGAAAAAAAAACACACACTCATAAGGGCTATTGGAACCTCATGCCATCTGCTAGGTGAGCCCCCAGAGACACATATGCACATGACTGATATGCAATCACACAAACAAGCAACTGGCTATGGGAAATTCATGCCTAGGTTGACTCCCATACAATAACCATACCAAAGCTATACCTCCTGATAAATTTTATAAGGCACCACACAATATAAATGATAGGACCCATGAGGCAAGACAAATTTTGTATGCTAACACCCATGAAGAAACAAGATGGATCCATAGGCAATAAAACTATGTTATGCATGGTGGCCATTTAACAATTATTGTAAATGCAAAGATAGTGTAAGGTAAATTCAAAGGAGTTTTTCTTATTTCATGTAAGTTCTTAACCTAGGGAACATCGTGCCTAATTTATCCAAGACAAGACCAATCAAATAATAGAAGATTCACAACATAATGGATGTAGTGTGCCATATCAAGCCACTAAGAGGAATATAATATGCTAAGAGAGATCACACTTTTTAAGGACATCATACCCAATGTCACCAAAAAGAGAAAGATGCATCACATGAAGTAAGAAGACCACACAGTGAAACATGAGTTGTAAAATGGAAAAGGAATAATGCCAATATATGCCCCCTATAAAGAAATTTCTAAACACCATGCTGTGAGAAATTACTTGAAAGTAGTAAGTGATAGATGCTAACAGTAAAAAGGACATTTGAGCTTATTTGGAAATCCCTATGCCAAGTCATATGTTTACAAATGAAGCTATGCCATGAAAAGGGGTTTCCCCCAAAATTAAATCTCAAAATCACATAAGGGATCCATGGATTCGAGGTTAGTATTTCTTTGGTAAAATGTTGTTATAGAGCTCAAAAACGTCATCATTCCCCAAATACTCATGGAATAGGAAGAATGATACAAAGAGAGAAAAAAAAAAGAAAATATTTTGGGTCAACATGGAAAAGACCTAAATGTCTTAACGCCTTGCATCATCCCCAAAAGGAAAGCATAAGACCAAGAAAAGACAAAGGATCAAATGTTTATGACATATGGAAGAATGTAGATAGAAATAGAGGAATTCCACAAAGAGAGAGATACATCAAATATAATGGTATGATGGATCACATTACACACATGCAATCACACAAAGAACATGAAAACAATACAAATGACTAGTAAGGCACATGTGAGTCAACCTATTAGTAGGTCATCTATATTCCAATCTTGTTCATAATATACAGAAGGAATAAAAATAGCCAAAGGGACAACAAAAAGTGTGTTACTAGGAGCATCACCAAGTTCAACACTCTTCTTAGGAGAATGATCATTTAAGATCATAAAAGAGGAAAAAAATGAATTCAATTCATTATGAACTTCTTCATCAATTTTAGTAATGTCATCATCATCATCTAAGTTAATCACAATGGGAGGTAAAATGATAATATCTAAAGAATTTTCTAGTCCCTATTGCAGTTGTGATATAGGTTATTTTTGTTGCGGAAAAGAGGGGGACTCATTGTGTATTGCTTCACTAGAGTTTGGATATTGATTTTTCTTGTCTTTCTCTTCATTTAACCTTCGAGCAATAGCATGAGATCTACACCTACATTCTCTAAATTTTTTTTTAATTTTGGTATGATTTTCAAGTTGTATTTGTGTAGGAGAAGGTTTATCAACCATACGTTTCTTTTCTTCCCTAAGGGGATGAATGGACAGAACCATAAGAGGTTGTACAAATACTTTATCTTTAACTTTATAAACTTGTTTTATTTTAGGAGGTATGTTGGGATTGTTTTGGTTGTCTCTTGGTTATTTGTAGGATATATTCAAAGGATTAGTCTTGGGTTGGTCTTGGTTACTTGGAAGGTATTTTTGTTCAATCATGGTTTCCTTAATGATAGGAGGTTCAATCATGGGTTGAGGCATGTTTTGAAGGGATAATTATCCTATGTGTTTTTCCTTTAACTTTTGATAGGATTTGAAAAAGAAATCTTTATGAGGTTTAATAGGCTCAGGCCAAAAGAAATCCAATGAAAAATTTCCATGGGAAGACACAGGATTAAAGCCACTATGGTGTATAGTAAATATTTCATTGTCAAAGGGAAACTTTAAACATTTATACACAACTGATAGGATGAATTCCATAGGTGTAGCCATGGGTAACCAAGATTCGCATGGAATTGATCTGACATTAGGATGATAGAGAATGAGACATCTAGTTGTTTCGGTCCATATTTTAAAGGAAGGGTGATCAAACCTATCATAGGGCGTGCAAAATCATTATGTGTTTCTATCCATGCTTTTAGTTTATCATATATATCTTGATAGAGTTCATGCACAAGTAAGAATTCTTCAGTGATCATGTTCTCTCCACATATGGGATCAATAAATATCCCATTAGTGGGATTGTCATTGATTCAGTCAGATATGTAAAGAGGACCATTGGGTACATTTTTTATTATATATTTTGATGAGAAATCAATTTCAAGAGGAATTTTAGTTTGACCCTTACAAGATTGAATTTCAATCAATCCAACCATACTATCCATAGGAATTTGTTCATCAGTATCCAAGTTGTCATCATCCATGTCAACATTCATCACATCGTTCTTGTTAGTTTCACTAGCTTTGACAAATGAAATATTATTAATTGGCATAGGGTTGGTAAAGATTTGTAGGTTTTGGTTGGGAGGGGTAACAAAATTATTACCTTGATCATTGACACCACCAATTTGAATATGTTTAGAATCAATGAGGTCTTGTACCGTGTGTTTAAGACACTTACAGTGTTTTGTATCATGTCCATTTTGATAGTGAAAATGACAATAGAAATCAAATCTAAAATTTGGAGGTAATGGCTTATTAGGATCGAGAGTTTTAATGGGAGGTAAATAAATAAAGTTCTTCTCTAAATTTTTTAACATGGTGTTATGGAGGGTATCGGGTAAGGGAGTAAATTGTCTAGTCGGGCCTCGAAATGTAAAAATATTTGTCCTCTTTACAACAACCAATTGGGTATCAAAATTTTGGGTTGGTTGGGGGGGATTTAGTTGAAGAAATCTTTTTTTCTATTTCCTAAAAGGTTGGTAATTGTTTTGAGTTGTGGATTCATACTTTTCAGGATGGCTAGAAGTGGGTTTTGTCTCATGACTACTAGTCAAGTTTTTATAATCATGAAGGGTAGTACACAAGTGTACAAAGGAATGGAATTTCATCATGCCAAGCTTATCTTGTATCTTAGCTTTTACGTTTTCAATGAACATTCGTTGAAGGTGAGGATTAAGAATCCTTACATTGATTTGGGAATAAAGCACTTGGTAGTGTGAAATGAAGTCAGTAACCTTTTCACCATCCTTTTTCTTACATATCTTCAAATCAGCTAAGGCAATCTTAAGATTCATGTACATTTGAAAATGGTTAATAAAGGCCTCAACAAGTTCATTGAATGAAAAAATTGAGTTATTCGGTAATGAAGAAAACCATTCTCAAGCAATATATTTCAAGGACATAGGGAAAAGCTTATCCAAGAGCTTATATTCAAGGATGAAATCACTTCATAAGGTAGTGTACAAAGAAACATGGTTAGAAGGATCTCCTTTCCCTCCATATTTCTCAAACCTAGGAACCTTTATAACTTATGGTATCTATGATCCTAATAAAAATGTCAAGTCCTAATGTAAGATGCTAAAATGATGTAATAAGAGGAGATAGCATAATAAAAGGGCACCTCAATGATTAGCCTAATGCAAGACAAGCATAAAAACAAGATGAAAATCAATTGAAATTGGTTATACCTTTATGCTGCTCCTTCCTTGGTTGGCCCTTTGATTCTTGAAGAGTTGTGTGCTCCTTGGATGACAAGCTATGTTGAATGTGCAAAATGATATGCAAGATGGATGAGGATATGATGATTATGAGATGAGAGCTCAAATGGAAAATTGACAAGAGTTTGGTAGCAACATAATTGATCCCAAAAATGGGAGAAATGAGGGGGTATTGATAGGATAATTGGAATTCTCTAGAGAATTCAACGGTTGAGATTGATCCAACAAGATCAAGATGAAGGGCTATGGTGAGTTGAGGAATCACAAGCCCTCACATCTTGACATGTGGAATGTGAGATGTATTAGGGTGGAATGATGTGGAAATGAGGTGGAAGAGAAGTACATGAGGTGAATGAAGGACAAGTACCTTTGAGGTACCTTGGGGCATGAGAATATTTCCACAAAAAGGAAGTCCTTGTCCCCAAATGAGGATGAAAGAGACATTTGAGAGATTTTAGAATTCCTCAAAACTGTTCATGGGAAAAGGGGAAGTGGTTGGAAGAATAAATGCAAATTAAAAATTTACATTCATTGGAGAGTTTATTGGATAAAAGAAGGTCTCCAAAAAGTTGGAGATTTGTCACATGTGGGTGATGTGACAAGTCCAAGGTTCTAGAAGTCCTTGGCACATGTAAAGTGACAAGTCAAGCCTTCTAGAATCTTGCATGGGGATGGGGAAGACCTTGGAAAGACAAAAGTGAATTAAAAATTCACATGGGGAAAAGAGGAACCTTGGGAAAATAAATGTGAATTAAAAATTCACATGGGAAAGAGAGTCCAGGCTAAAAATGGTAAGTGGGAAGGTTGACCAGAAAAGGTAAGGTAAATGTGGTTAATGATTCTGATTAAGGTTGTACAAAAACAAGATTAATATAATTAATGAGAGATTAGAGGCAAGTGGGAGATTATGGAGGATGTGACACTTAATCAAGATTATGTGATACACATCCTAATCACAGATTAATTAATTTAATCTAGATTAAAAGAGGGTTATGGAGAATGTGACAAGGAGAGAGAAAAAGGAGAATTAAAATTTGATTTTAATCCAAATGGGTTAAAAGACTAAATTAAATAATTTGTCATATTCATTTAATTTAAAGAGAAAAGGGATAAGGTAATGTATTTAATTTATTTAATTATATACTTTAGGAACCTTAGGCAGAAAATGAAATAATGATTAAATAAATTATTTAATCATTATTAATGAAATAGATGAATAGAGTAGACGATTTTGATCATATGGAAGTGATCAAATTTGGATGTCTACATTTTTCCCCTCTTCAAAGTATCGTTAGAATAACTGTGCTTTGAAGAAAAGAAAGTGTAGATGACTCTATAGAGGAAGTAGTCGGAAGATGATGCCTTAGCGTGGGGAGGAGGATCTAAGATGCCCAATTAGTGGGAAATGGATGAAGATGCCCCAATCCTAGAAGGGATTGACTATGGAAGGGAAAATTGGTAAATGTGAAGGGTATGCCCCCTCGAGAGGGTGATGGCGGAAAAATAAGGGTCTCAGAAAACATATCGATAGGAAGAAACAAATGGTATGGTTGGAAAGAGGGCGAAAAATTAGGCAAGTTTTCCTTTTGAATGAAGTCAATCGAACAAATGGTAGCCCCGGGAAGAGAAGGGATTAATCGAAGGAAAAAAAAGGTAAATAAGAGGTTAAAAAGACCTCTTAAAAGAAGGAGAAAGAGAGGGGTCCCAGAAAATCTCTTGATAGGAAAAAAAAAAAAGGATGTGGTTGGAAAGAGAACAAAAAAAAAAGCAAGTTTTCCTTTTGAACGAAGTCGATCCGACACATGGTTTGCAAATGGTAGCCCTGGGAAGAAAAGGGAAAAAAAGTGTTGCAAAGGGGTGGATTTGCCCCACTGCAGAAGGGAAAATCCACCCTAGAAAAAGGGCAGATCCACCCTACTATAGGGGCATATCTACCCCACTATAGGTGTGAGTCTACCTTGGCCAGGGGCGAGTCCACCCCACGGCAGGGGTGAGTCTACCCCGCTGTGGGGGCGGATCTGCCCCGCTACGGGGGCGGATCCACCCTGCCGCAGGGGTGAGTCTGGCCCGGCCAGGGGTGGGTCTACCCCACTACAAGGGTGAGTCCACCTTGTTGTAGGGGTGGGTTTGCCTCAACTCAGAAAAAAAGGGCGGGGGGGAGTGATGAAGGAGGAAGAGATGGGGGAAACATGCAAGATGATGGAATGGAAAATGAAATGTAATCCTAATGCAATTTTCCATCCGTAGAGCACTGATTTTTGCTATAGCATAAGACACCGAACATCAAGGGTATGTAAACCAAGATGAATTAGTGTCTAATGCATAAAATAGACACAACAAACAAGAAGGCTATCCCAACACCCCAAAGTCATGATGAATTTGGTTGGGCAAGGTATTGGAATAACCACAAGAACAAAAGGATTCCCTAGCGTAACACAAGACCTCAGGGATCTTAGTGGGTACTACATGGGACAACCAAGAAGACAAAAACAAAGAAATGAGCAAGATATGCCCCTATGTTGACTAGTCAAAGCACACCATGATATGATGGATCAAGGCAACTAGGACAAGTGATGATAGGGAGCTCAAATGATAAAAAAAAATGCAAAAGCATCAAAAGATCACAATCAATTTCAAATGTCCTTTGCCATAGGATCAAGATGATGGATGGGGTTGATGAGTTATGTTAGGAAGGATACATCTTGTTGAGACCGATGATGAATAGTAAACTAAAAGATCGATATGATGCAGGATACCAGAAACCGATTGGAGCTTGTGATATAGATGACCGTTGTTTGTAAGCATTAGCTAGGGTAGGGACATACTTGATGACACAAAAAGATAACAAGAGGACAAGAGGACAGGATGACAGGATGACAAGACACAAGGCAATGTTGGATGTGGGTTATGTGAAGCTCAGGGATGGGATAGTGATCTAGATTATTAGAAGATGAATGGGGAGGATGAGAGGATGTATAGATGAATGATTATGAGAAAGATGTGGGAAATAGATAGGAGGGATGAATTAGGATGTGAATGGCATTGGGTTGCATGCGGGTAGCCTAGAGCTAGATACCAATGACATGGGATGATGAGATAGGAGGAAAATAAAGGGAAATTGATGGATGGATAAGGAATTGGAAGGATGGAATGGATTAGTGGATGGATAAATGGATGGGAAGATAAGGATGAAAAGATGGAAAATGACTAGTGGATGAGAGTATAGGAAGATAAGGTTGGGAGATGGCAGGGATGACTGGATGGATAAATGGATGGGGAGGTAAGGATGGGCAAGATGGGGAGATGGAGAGGATTACTTGGTGGAATGGATGGACGATGTCTCCAAGGAACCAATTGCAAATAAGGAGATTCCCTCACTCTAGATGTGTCATGCATGATGAGGCAAGAGGGATAGCAAGATGGGTGGATAAGGGAGTGAGATGGGCAATGGAAGATAGATAGAGGTGGATAGGATGAATGGACAATGGAAGATAGAGAGAGGTGGATATGATGCATGGATAATGGAAGATAGAGAGAGGTGGATAAGGAATATGATAGTGTATGGATGAGGGGAATATATGCCAAGAGGTGTCCAAATCATGTATATAGGTTTTCCCCTAAATTTATCAAGATCACAAGGAAGATGGAGGGAGTGGGATAAATGAGATAGGATGTATAGGATGCGGAAGATAGGTAGATGTAGGATATGGAAAGGAATGTGTAAGTGGATGTTGCCCCCAATTGTGGGAGGAGACTAGATGGGGAGTTTACGCATGATGCCTGTTCGCCAAGTTTTCATCATGGTACTTATCCAAGGCGCTTGTTTGCCAAGTTTTCACCATTGGACGAATGATTTTCTCTTTACGTTTTTTTTCTCTTTTTTTATTTTTATTTTTTTATTTTTTTGTCTTTTTTTGGACTAGGATGTGGATGAAGATGGATAAAGATAGGGAGATGGATATGCAGTTTTTAGAGGATATTTGATAAGGAGATGGATGGACTCAAGCATCAAGCTCCATATGAGGTAATAAGAGCCCATGTATAAAGAGACCAGTGGATGTTGGTACAACCTTATTAGTAGGGATGGATTATGCAAGAGGATGGATCAAAGGGGTTGGATGGGGGAGATAGGGAGGATAATGGATGGGGTGTTGAAAATTTTATGGATGGAATGATGGAGTGGATGTGTGATAGGGGAAGGTGTTCAGGACCAACATTGGCACATGTGGTGGATGTGAAAATATAGATGGAGGAATGGATAGAGAGGGTGGCAATAATGGAGGAGCTGGGATAATGATTTTAGGGATTTAGGGACCTAAAATAGATTTAGGAGATGGAGGAGGTGAATTATTTTGTGGGGGAATAGCAACTTTGGATGTCGTCATGAATTTTTCATTTGAAGGTATGGCACCTTTTTTCTTTGGGATCCACATGGTTTTTATTTTTGCTTTAGTGGGCCTTTGTGGCCTTTTGGATTGATTTGGAATTTGGACTTGATTTTTCTTTTCTTCAACATGTCTTTTGAAGGGGACATGATGAGATTTAAATTCATGTGGACATTTGGATTTATACATTTTTGCTTTGGCATCCAAATTTTTTTTAGTAGCAAGGGGATAGATGCAAGGAGATGGATGATGTGGAGCAATGGAGGTAGGGTTATATGGATTATGTGTAGATGGAGAATGTGTAGGTATGTGCCTGTTTTGATCTTGATTAGGAGTTATGAAGGTAGTATTTTTATGTTGTGTACAAGGGAGAGGGGGTGGATGAATGAAAGGATGAATAGGATAAGACGGAGGGGGTGATTTTGGGATATAGGGACCCCAAATGGATGGTGTATATGAAGGATGAGTGATGGTCGATGGAGGGACATAAGGACCCAAAATGGATTTAGAGGATGAGGGAGGAAGATGGATAGTTGTTTTGAGGTAATATGGTGGAGGAGGAGGGATGGCGGCAAATGACTTGGTAGAACAATGGAAAGTACCTCTTGTGCCTTTAGAAGAGGATCATTTAGGATGTACGAAGGTTGTACCAACATCTTTAGAGTGCGGGTTTTGGGAGATATATCCAAGACCATGTGTGCCTAAATGTTCTTTGACTTGGATGGGCTCTAAAGTACCTTGCTCATGAAGGCCTAAACCTTTTCCTTGATAGTTCCTGTTTTGTAGCATGTGATTTATGGTAGGATGCTTATTCTCTTGGAAGCATGATGTGAGCACATTAGTAGGTGGAAGAGGTAGAGTGGTGCATACATGTTGTTTTTCTTTTGTAAGAATGCCACCACGAATAAGTGTAATGTGACCAAGGTGATACAAAAGTGGCATTGGGATGGGTGATGAAGGATCATGTGATGGAGATGAGGGGATAGCAATACCAAGAGGAACGAGTGATAAGGGATCAGGAGAGGGATTAGGGAAGATGATAGGATCTAGATTTTTGGTAGTGGATGATGAGGGCTCATGAGATAGAGTGATTGGATCTTGATTGCAAAGGGAATCATGGGATAAAGTGGATGAGCTAGTGTGATCTTGAGATGGGGTGGATGGGAGGATAGGATCATGACTTGGTTGAGGATAAGAATCATGAGATGGGATGGATGGGGGATTATGATCTTGGGATGTAGTGGATGGGATGGGAGGATCTTGATTTGGAGAAGGGGATATGCTTGTATGCTTTGGATCAAGCTCTTGGAATGAATCATCTTGTGTAGGATGTATGATGATGGAAGAGTGTTGGAGGGATGCCTCAATTGGGGGAGATAGGAGGATGGAGGATTGATGAAGGTTATGGGATTGAAGTTTGTGAATATTAGGACTAGGAGGAGGGGATTGGATGTCTTCAATGGATTGGGTGGATCTAGTAGTAGAAGATGGGGATTCAATGGATTCGATGGGTTTGACCAGCTCAACCGTTTGGACAGTGTGAGGAATGGTGATGGGAGGGATAGGTATAGGATGGAGGAGGGCCTCATCACTAGTGAGAATACATGATAGAGTGGGAGGACATGATGTCTCTTCTTGCATGAGTCCTTGGGCAACATTTGGAAGGGATGTAGGATTAGGCAGAGTGATGGGAATGGATGGAGGATTATGATTAGACGTGGGGATGTGATTGGATGGAGTACTAGGAGGAGATGGAGGATTAGGATTAGATGAAGGGATGGGAATGGATGGAGGACTAGGAGGACATGGAGTATTATGATTAGATGAGTGGATGGGATTGGATGGGGGATCAAGGATGGATGGAGGATTAGGATTAGCGATTGGTGCATTAGAGTTAGATGAGGGGAGGGGAACGGATGGAGGATTAGGGATTGGTGGATTAGGATTAGATGAGGGGATTGGAATGGATGGAGGATTAGGGATTGGTGGATAAGGATTAGATGTGGGGATGGGAATAGATGGAGGAATAGGAGGAGATGGAGGATTAGGATTAGATGAAGGGATGGGATTGTATGTAGGACTAGGAGGAGATGCAGGATTAGGATTAGATGTGGGTATGGGATTGGATGTAGGACTAGGAGGAGATGGAGGATTAGGATTAGATGAAAGGATGGGATTGGATGTAGGACTAGGAGGAGATGGAGGATTATGATTAGGTGAGTAGATGAGACTAGATGGGGGAATTGGAGTGGTTGGAGGAGATGGAGGATTATGATTAGATGGAGGATTAAGATATAATGCGGAAAAAAGGGAGAGTTACGTAGGAGGATGTGGATGTTGGATTAGTTTGGGAAGATGTGGAATTAATGTAAGGGTTTTGGGATGGGATATTGTGATAGGAAGGTGTGGATGTTGGATTAGAACAAGAATATTGAGGTGGTGAACCACCATAGGAAGAAATGTATGGTGACTGGGCATAGAAGGATAGGGATGATGGATTAGGATAAGCAAATTGATATGGTGGATGAGGATAGGAGGAATATTGGGATGGGGGATTGTGATAGGAAGGTGTGGGTGTTGGATTAGAATGTGAAGATTGGGATGTGGGATTAAGGTAGAGGTATTGGGATTGTTCATGATGATAAGGATAAGAGGATGTGGATGTTGGATAGGATAGAGGTTGAAAGGGAGGATATGATGAATATGTCGATGGTGGGGATGTTGGATATCCCTTGTCAAGGGTAGCATAAAGACCATTACTAGATGTGGATGAAGGCATGTTAGGAAAGTTTGAAGAAGTAGTGGGATTTTGGGAGGCAATTGGAGAGAGCTTGCTAGCAATGATAGCGTCAAGGGGATCTATATAACAATCTTCATGATCAACAAGATTTTCATTATTGTCATCAACAAAGTTAGGATTCCCTTTGACTACTATTATTGGTCGTGTGAGAGGGGGATAAAGATTCATGATGGATACAAATTAGAAGGAAAGAATAGATGATGGATAGAAAAATAGGATGGATTGGAAGCTCATATGGGGATTGGATGAAAGCTCAGATTGGGATTGGATGATGGATCAATTGATGATGTATCAATTAATTTGATGATTGGATAAGGATTGGTTGATGGAGGGGATCCTAAAACCTGATTTGGAAATCACCCTAAGTGACTTATGACGTTGGTTGATCGATTTGAGCTACCTAATCAATGATCACGACATTGAATCCGCCTTGAGATGGAAGGGGATTGATTTAGGCCAGTGATGTTGAATTACAACACAAATCCGCCTCAAGATAGAAGCGGATTGATTAGATTGAAGACAAGGATTTATATGTAGCATAATGATCAAACTTAATGCCTTGGTCAATAAGGGAGATAAATCCTAAAACAATATTTAAGGGATTTTGTGTTGAGAGATGATGATGAATGCAAATGGAAGATGTATTGTTGAAGTGATCTTTTTGGAAAGTGCAAATGTTTAGGTCACACGGTAAGATGGGTATCCCAAATGCTGGAATGATCAATGAGAATGTGATAAATGGACATTTTAGAAAGGTTAAATGGAGGTTTGGAATGGTCAAATGGACGTTTGGATTTGTTAGATGAGTGTTTAGGATGACCATACGGTCAAATGGAGACTTTGGGAGTTTAAACAAGGGTTTAGAATGGTCAAATGGATGAAATTGTCTGTTCAGGGGGCGTATCCACACTTCTATAGTAAAAAAATGTTAGAAATGTCGAAACAAGGGTGGCATATCCGCACTTCTACAATAAAAAGTTCTGAAATAGGGGGCGTATCCACACTTCTACAATAAAAAGTGTTGAAATAGGGGGGCATATCCGCACTTCTACAGTAAAAAGTACTGAAACAGGGGGGTGTATCTGCACTTATATAGTAAAAAGTGCTGAAACAAGGGGGCATATCCGCCCCTCTATAGTAAAAAGTGCTGAAACAGGGGGGCTTATCTGCCCCTCTACAGTGGAAAGTGATGTGGTTTGGATGATGGGATTATGACAAGGACTTGAAATGATTCAATGAAGCTGACTTATCAAAATTTACTAGTTTTTTTTTTCACAGAAAGACACTTTGAACAAGCACAATCCTATGATTAGTATTAAGGGGTATAGCCAAAAAGGTCTTACTCTAGGATGAACAAGGTTTCTAGGGAGTCCTCGATATATGCTCGGTATGTGTGGCACAACCATGAACACTAGTCTATCACAAGCGTGAGTCAGGAGCCTAGCAAGATACTGAAAGGCTCAGACCAACTCTTCACGTCTATCTAGGTATCACCCTAGCTTCAATTCTTTGCCAATTACGATGCAACTGGATTGGGGTACAAATTTGGCTCTCCCCCTTTGTATACCCCATTGGTACACATGGTTGGGATCATCCCTTGGGGTGATGAAATCCCCAAGCAGGTCCCTCTAAGAAGAAGACACTAATCATTTCCAACTACCCCCTTGGATCCGCACAAAGTGCAAAGGGGAAGGTGAAAAAAAACCAATGCCCCCTTAGGGTAACACAACAAAAAAAGACATAACAAACAACAAGTATTACTTCCCCCTAATTATGCTAGGTGAATAGATAAAACAACAAAGAGAACTTTAAAATTTGAATGAAATAAAGGCCCAACAAGCAAATGTTAGCTGTGAAAAATGTTGGAACAGGAGGTTGTATCCGCACTTCTACAAAAAATAGTTAGCAAAAACACCAAAATGTGGGGGTGTATCAACACTTGTGCAAAAAAAAAGGTTAGCAAAAATGTTGGAATGCGGGAGTGTATCCGCACTTCTGCAAAAAAAATGTTAGCAAAAAAATGTCAGAATGCGGGGGTGTATCTGCACTTCTACAAAAAAGAAGTTAGCAAAAACGTTGGACTGCGAGGGTGTATCCGCACTTCTGTAGAAAAAAGGTCAGCAAAAACGTTGGACTGTGGAGGCGTATCTGCACTTCTGCTGAAAAATAGTTAGCAAAAACGTTGGACTGCGGGGGCATATCCGTACTTCTGCAGAAAAATAGTTAGAAAAAATGTTGGACTCCGGGGGCGTATCTGCACTTCTACAGAAAAAAAGTTAGCAAAAACTTTGGACTGCAGGGGCGTATCCACACTTCTATAGAAAAAAAAGTTAGCAAAAATGTTGGACTACGGGGGCATATTCGCACTTCTGCAGAAAAAAGTTAGCAAAAATGTTGGACTGCGGGGCCGTATCCGCACTTTTGCAAAAAAAAGTTACCAAAAACGTTGGACTGTGGGGGTGTATCCACACTTCTGTAGAAAAAAGTTAGCAAAACCATTGGATTGCGGGGGTGTATCTGCACCTCTGCAAAAAAAATGTTAGCAAAAACATTGGAATGCGAGGGCGTATCCACACTTCTACAGTAAAAATTATCAAAAATGTTGGATTGTTAGGGCGTATCCACCCCTTGGCGGGGCAAGTCCGCCCCTCCGCGGGGCAAATCCGCCCCTCTACAACCTGAACCTGCAAACAAGCTAAACAACAACAAACGTAAAAGAAAGAGACCCTTTTCTGGGTCCCACTAGGCATGCCAGAAATGTGATCCTTTTAAAATGTCAAGTCCTAATGTGAGATGCTAAAATGATGCAATAAGAAAGAACTAACATAAGAAACGGGCACCTCAAATATTAGCCTAATAAATAGATAACATGAAATCAAGATAAACAAATTGATTGTTGATTATTATACCTTCATGTTGCTTCTTCCTTGGTTGGCCCTTGATATTTGGATGTCTTGTGTGCTCCTTGGATGGCAATGGAGTGAAGTGGATGCAAGATGGATTGATGAGAAATACTATGAAAAAACTAAAATGCTACAAATGACAAATTGGCAAGAGTTTGGTAGCAAAAGACTTGATCCCAAAAATGGGAGAAATTAGGGGGTATTTATAGGATAATTGGAATTCTCTAGAGAATTCAACGGTTGAGATTGATACAACAAGATCAAGATGAAGGGCTATGGTGAGTTGAGGACTCACAATCCCTCACATCTTGACATGTGGAATGTGAGATGTCTTAGGGTGGAATGATGTGGAAATGAGGTGGAAGAGAAGTACATGAGGTGGATGAAGGACAAGTACCTTTGAGGTACCTTGGGGCATGAGAATATTTCCACAAAAAAAAACTCCTTGTCCCCAAATGAGGATGAAAGAGACATTTGAGGGATTTTAGAATTCCTCAAAAATCTCCATGGGAAAATGGGAAGTGGTTGGAAGAATAAATGCAAATTAAAAATTTACATTCATTGGAGAGTTTATTGGGTAAAAGAAGGTCTCCAAAAATCTGGAGATTTATCACATGTGGGTGATGTGACAAGTCCAAGGTTCTTGAAGTCCTTGGCACATGTAAAGTGACAAGTCAAGTCTTCTAGAATCTTGCACGGGGAAGACTTTGGAAAGACAAAAGTGAAGTAAAAATTCACATGGGGAAGACTTTGGAAAGACAAAAGTGAAGTAAAAATTCACATGGGGAAGAGAGGAACCTTGGGAAAATAGATGTGAATTAAAAATTCACATGGGAAAGAGAGTCCAGGCTAAAAATGGTAAGTGGGAAGGTTGGCCAGAAAAGGTAAGCTAAATGTGGTTAATGATTTTGATTAAGGTTGTGCAAACACATGATTAAAATAATTAATGAGAGATTAGAGGCAAGTAGGAGATTATGGAGGATGTGACACTTAATCAAGATTAAGTGATGCACATCCTAATCACAGATTAATTAATTTAATCTGGATTAAAAGAGGGTTATGGAGAATGTGACAAGAAGAGAGAAAAAGGGGAATTAAAAATTGATTTTAATCCATATGGGTTAAAAGACTAAATTAAGTAATTTTTCATATTTATTCAATTTAGAGAAGAAAAGGAATAAGGTAAAGTATTTAATTTATTTAATTATATACATTAGGAACCTTAGGCAGAAAATTAAATAATGATTAAATAAATTATTTAATCACTATTAATGAAATAGATGAATAGAGTAGATGATTTTGATCATATGGAAGTGATCAAATTTGGATGTCTATAGTATCGAAATTATTAATATCTCCAAAGATAAGGGATTTATTTTGACATAGTATGAAGGTTGGCCATTTTGATTTTGGTTTATGGTGGAAATTTATTTTTGAAGGGATGAAACATTTTATAAAAGTTGGTTAAGGATGGTGTCAATTGTTGTATTTTGGGATATAGGTGAATATGGTGGAGGTGTATATGTGTTTGAGGGTAAAGTAAATGGAATGATTATGGGAGGTAAAGTGCTAGGAGATATGATGTGAGATTCCATTAAGGTAGTAGGATTGATAGTGTAAATACCCAAGCTAGGAATGACATTACTAGTAGGTTGCATCATTGTGGTAACTTGAGGGTTGGTATAGGTGGGAATAGAGGCAATGATTGTAGGAGGATTTTGGGTTCCTCCATGAATTTGAACATTGTTCGAGGTTTGAGCACAACTAGTCATTGAGTTAAGATATTTTCCAAAAATATGAGATAATTTACACACAATCTCAATCCATTTTTCACTTTCATTCATGTGGTGTGTGTTATCAATGGTAGGAATATCAGTGTTGGAAATGTTTTCAGTACTCACTAGGTTTTTTAGTTTTTCCAATTCTTCATGGATTTTGATTATGTTTTCTTGAGCGATACTAGCAACCATTATTTCAACACTTTTCATACTACTTGAAGGTAAAGAGTTTTCAAGGGTATGGTCCATACCTAGTGAACTAATGTCAACACTATGAGTGAAAGAGCTAGATAACCCAAGATCCACAATGAATGTGTTATCACAGGATGACACGAGTCTCAAACTTCATCTCACTATAGTATTAGCAATAGGACACCAAGTTGTAAAGCTCATGCAAAGGAAAATAAATGAATGAGAGATAAATTATATGACCCGATTCCAATTCTTATGTTTACAAATGCACTTGAAATGAAACCAAATTAAGCTAGATCTAATGAAATTTATGAAACAAAAACTCAGAAAACTGAAACAAAGATCTGATAACAGCAAAAAGAAGCACCAAAATGAAGTTTTAAATGTTGTAAAATGTATATTCATGCATGATACAAGAATAAATCACTCAGATAGGAGAATGAGTCCCAGTTAGGGTTTCTGCAAGGTTCAAATACTAAAAAATAGACAACACAAAATTTGTAGAAATATGGAAAAACCACTTGTACAGGAACTAAATCGCCCAGGTGGGTGAATGAGTCCCAAATAAGGGTTTTAAACCAAATTAAAAAAAATTGAGTTGATGTTAAGGTTTCTAGTTTGTATGCTCAAATGACTATTTACAATTATAATTTTCCAATTAAATTCAATAATGCAAGATGCAAAAATGCAACCTATATGCACTTTTCCACTAATGCAAGATTTAGGAGTCCTAAATGCAATTCAACTAATGAAAATATAATGCAAAGTTAACCTAGATCTAGGGATAAAATTTTCTCCTAATCATAAATGCATGTGTCTAAAGGTCGGGTTCACCAAAATAAACACAAGAAAATAGGGTTCCACCTTTTAGGAGATGGAACTAGGAGGACCTATTTCACTCTTAGTTCATTAGGATACCAAGATCCCTCAACCAAGTAGTTCAATTGAGGGAAGGAATATAGAGGGGTTGGTTTCCTTAGGTGTGATTAAAAGGGGGTTTCACCATTGAAATGAATCTTCAAAGGAGAAATTCAAACAATCATGCATTAAACCCTAGAAACTTAAGAGTATTAAATCAAACTAAGAAACATAAATCAGATAAAAAGGAACCTGGTAAACTGGTGGATTCCAAGTGAAGTATGTAACTCTAAAATTATTCTTTTTTAAATTCATTAGTAATCATATACCGAACTAGGTGATTGAGTCCTGCTACTAGAATCTGGGCATAATCTGGATGCTTTAGATGAAAAATTAGGATCTATAGAAAAATGGTGAAAAGAGGTATACTAGGATGCATACGCCTAGAGGGGTGATTTAGTCCTAGTATTAGGGTTCTACTAAAAAATTTTTAGCCTTGAGTGATCTTTTATATCTTTCATCTTGTTTGGTATGCAAGTCCTAAAATTTTGAATTACGATATATAGGTGATTTTTTGTGAAGATGACAACTTCTTGACAACTTTCTTCAATATTGAAACTTTGTCTTCAAAGGATCTTAAAGCTCCAAATCATCTAGATTTGCAATCACACATAAGGAGGAAAAAATGTGTTGGAGTATGGACAGACACTAAGAGGGGGGGAATCAATGTCTAAACCTTTTTAAACTTCGACCAAGACTTTTAATTTTGATATTATTTTTAATGACAATAGAACAAAGTAATCACTTTGAGAGAATTCATGAAAAGGGGTAAATAAAGATATGAAAACATTAAATTAGTCCATTAGACAACTTATGCCAATATGATTTGAGTGAGATATCTTTCATTTCCCAAAATAAGTGTGACTGACATTGTTTAACAATCAAAGCATGATGACAGTGCAGGTGCAACTCATAAGATTGTGAAAATGAAGACCACCATTGTTGAATCACTTCTTAACCAATTGATTTCAATGCAGCTTTATATGACATTGCAAAATAGTGCAAAAAAATGACACAAGATAGGTAACGGGACAACAAGAACATTTAGCACATTATAATAATTCTTGAGCCATGAATTAAATGAATGCTTTTATGCTTTCTATTGAATCAAAATTTTCAACAGTGATAGAACACTTGTGCAAGAAATTTTGATATAACCATTTTTAGAGATGAAGAAACAATATTCAAAAATGTTCAGACTGATAAGAACAATCACTCAAAAAATCATCACAATCTAGAAGAATTATGACATAAAAAAAGAGAGACCATAAGACAAAGAATTTGTCGACTGGAAAACCCTCCTGGGGTAGAAAAACCACTCATAAACTGCCTCACTGGCTTAACTTCAAAAACCACTGCTTACAATGCCTTATAGGCTAATTTCTAAACACCCACTCAAGGAGAACCAACCCCTCATTTAGATACACCAATCTCAAGGAGCACCAACCCCTCATTTAGAGACACTAATCTGAAGGAGCACCAACCCCTCTTTAGTTTTAGTACAAACATATATCAGAGGATTACTCTATTTACATTTCAACTTATAGTATGCCTATCTTTCTAATACCCCCAATATCCTAAAGGTTCTCCAATTGAACCTTCAAAATACCAGACTTATTTAACAAGAAATCTATCTCTCTATATCATCTTTGCAGATTTTCAGTTACAAAAGATTTCACTTGTGTTTTTAAGGAGTCATCAACTACACAACCAGTCCATAATCATTGTATATATATCCTTACAAGATGCACACATTCCCCTTTTTGGAACCTTCATAGAAGGTTTAGATAAGATAGAATCTTTGTTAGATATTTTAAAAAATTATCAAAAATACAATGAAGTATACATCATAAGAATGATTTCATCTGACATTGTAGAAGAGCTTTGATAGAAAATGCATTTTAAGAAAATGATCCTGAACTCTTCAAAGGCCATGAAGGATGGAGACCAATATTTTGATTTTTTTGAAACTTCACCCAAGGGTTTTCTCCAAAAAAGTCAAAGTGTCATTTTTGTTTTTGTTCCTAGAACCCTAAAAGAATAACAAATTTGCACCAGTAATAACATCTATTAAAAGATTCCAATAATGTATGCACAAATAATACATATATCCTTTTCAAAAAGGCTTAAACAAAAATACCCTTTTGGAACAGATTTCAAATACCCTCAAAATTTGATGACATGTGGAGAATGGTCAAAGAAGCATTATTTACTTCACAAAAAAGAAATTTCCATGCAGATAGAAACAAAAATATATCACCGCTAGAGCCTGTAATAGGTTTGTAACTGAAACCCTATCATTATGAACACAATAACCAAAAATAACCAGCTCTTATAGAATACCCATCAAGGAGTAATGAAAGTAACCGAAATCTTATCATGCCATTCTAAATAAAAAAAAACAACCCATTTGTGCATTTTCAGATTCGAATAAACAATAGTAACTACCTTTCTTTTAGAGTTTATAAAATTTCTTCAATAAAGGAATAATAATACTTGTTCATGCTACAAGAAAGTCATATAAAAACCTAAGAGATTTGATGCCAATGTTCATAGTTTCCCAGGTTTGTAACTGCCTTACTCTTTCCTTGACAAAAAATTTCCATGCACTAAGGAATGCTTATGATGATAGAAAAAGTAGAGAACAAATTCGTAGCAGAGAGGAATCAACAACAGTTACAATTTCTTCATGGTGACGGCTGGAGCAAGGGTTTCAACCCTTAACAAAAGAATGATCAAAATTAGTTCTCCCTAATCCATTGATTTCGCCAAGACAATCGATGTAAAATCAAAAAAACAATGATGTTTGAAGTCCGAAAGCATAAGCATGTTTTTTTACCAAAAATTATTATGATTTCAATTCTGCAGTCAAAGCCATTTACACCGAATATCGATAATATCATTAGCTTCACATCAACACGCCAATTTCACATTATTACTTAAGACTTTCCCGACAAGGATAATGATAAATCATGGCTGCCATGTTGATTAGAAATGCCCTCTTCACAAGGTCGAATTCCTTTTACGAACATATTTAAAGTCACGTGTTTTGATAAAGTGGCCGATAGAAAAACAATACTTCCTAATAATCGGTTGTCATGAGATTAATGACCAAAATAAAATATATGCTCAAGACAGTGTGTCGGCCTTAATATTCTAAATTGAAATCACCATTTTAGGCTGATAGAATAGTCACTTCCATTTGACTTTTAAATGAGCCATTCGTTCATGATATGCGAAGAGACCAATATGACATCAAGCCAAAATGAAACATAATTCCTTTGCCAATACAATGTGACTACTAAATTTCTATTGATATAAATCAAGATTCATAAAATCCCAATGATCAAACTGATAAGCGTCAACTGAAACCATATTTCCATAAGCATTACCTTTATGAAGTTGATAATCACAACTATGATCTTGTCCAATACCTTGCAACTGTGTATGATTTATTATTCCATGAATCAAATGTTATCTCACTGAAAATGAATCTACTAGCATGAGTATGTCACAATTAATTGTAAACATGTTGAATATACTTGTGGTTGTCATGATATAAAAGACACATATTTGAAGCTTATGCATGCCCTGTCACAATGAACACCATCTGAATAACATGTACCAAGCCTTATAAACACCATTATTCCAATATAGTCATAACCATCTGCAAATGAATATCATGCATAACTAGAAACTGAAACATCATGAACATGATTAACCTTAATGAGGTAGCATAAATATCTTGTAAATGAACCAAATTGAATACCAATCCATCCCTATAATCTCTGAAGCATAATATGCAACAATAATTCAATGCAAGCATATGAGAGGATATGTCCACCAATCCAAGATACCGTCAACCTGAACCTATACTTTTAAATACCATAGCACCATTTGTGCCTTTTTCACCAAGGACAAACAATAGAGGGGTGAGAGCAACAAAATGTTGGTGTGTTATGGAACCAAGGCAAACCCCATTTTGGTAATTAAACCTTGAAATGAAATAAAATAGAATGAAGGAATGATGAATGAGCAAATACAATGTTACAACTCACTAAACCCTTGAAATAAAAGGTTGCAAACTTGTGTGAAATGGATCCAATGGATGTAGATCTTGAATCTTGATCTTGAAATGAGATAATTTCTTTGAATTCTCTCTTGAATCATGAAAACCTACATCACAAATGCTAGCTGAAAATCACACATGCTGCATGATGACTTTGACATGATGCTTGAATCTTGAATGTTGTTCCAAATGCTTGATAATTTTCTCTTGAATTCTCATGAATGCTCTCTTAATCATAAATTTTCTATAATTCTTGAATATTGGAAACTTAGATCTTGTTATTAGGAATTATGTGAAATAACCTTGTATTTATACTTTTTTATACCAAATTTCCTAAAATTACAACACCACAAGTGAACATCAGATCTAGGATAATGAAATCCTACCAATAATGATTTAAAATAGGTCTTGCTTAAAGTAGGAATCATACGCCCATTGGGGCATATGAGTCCCAGTGTCTTAAACATGGGACAAAAACTCTAAGAAGTGTTAAGTTCAATGCAATGTTTAAAATTAGGCCTCAAGAGCTAGGTGGGACCCATACACCCAAGGTGGTGTATGATTCTTAGACAACTAGAACTGGAACACATAACCTCTAACCATTAGCTTTAAAAATTGTACCCTTGCTAAGTTACAAAACTTAGCATTTTGGAGTAACATGGGAACACTCCTAGGTTGTGGGTCACCTAAACTTGGACTAAACCTCCAGAAAAGGTTGGTTGCTGGTTGGTAATCACCTAAACTACTCTAATACCCTGCCAAGGAAAAGGGGAGGAGAAAATTCATAAACTGAAAACTTTTAATTAAAATAAAGAGGTGATACACCAAACTAAACTAGGACCTGAAGCTCAAATTACATACACTTTCTTATAATGACTAATTCATACTTGCACAACTTAATTTTGTATATCTTTGCATAGGTACTTTGTAAAGAGGCCCTAATGCTAAAATCTTAGGAGGAAGTAAACTTCACAGCTAAAAGAAAACTTTCATTTTTTGACATAGATTATAACCTGCAACAACACACTTTTTTATAGAAAGGTACTTAGCATGAGATAAAATTACAAGGAAATTAAAAAGACTTCACAAGTAATTTGATCAATCAATTAGATGCACACAATGAAGCAAAAGAGTAAGAAGGAAAAATACCCCAATCACTGATATCCAAGGTTTTTACTATTATTCATGTCCAAAAGAGCTACAAAGTATTCCCAAATTTGTAAAAGGACTCAAAAGTCACTAAGTACCAAACTAGAGCATAATCATAACTCAGTGTAAATGAGTCAAAAAGTGACTATAAACATCTCCCAAGTAGTTTCACCAAACTAGGAGTTAGAAGCTTCCTTGGTCATATGCCTCCAAAAAGACAAAAAAATAGCTCCTAAATCTCCTCCAAAAAGATTCCAAAGTGCTGAAAAGGTCAATATTGACCAACTCCATCATGAAAGCATGCAAAAACACCCCTTAGATACTCTTATATCCTCCAACAAGGTGATTAAATGCCCCCTATATTCTATCCCTTGGGCGACCAACTGATTCAACCAATTCCTATATGCTTGCAAAGCATGAAGATTCAAAAACTTCATAAAAGCACTTACGAGGTATGGTATTCCATTTTTCATTTAAAATAGCAATTTCATTTAATGATTTATAACACTATCATTCAAATCAAATTCTTTACAATTCAAATAAATGCAAAAAATAAGGCACTAGTTTGACCATACGTGAGTTAAAGAAAAATTTACAAGTCATGAAGAACTAAGGCAGAAAAGGGCCATGGGCATACATTAGTTGGTTGCATATTTTTAAATAAAGGTGAAAAAAACACCTTATGTTGTCAGCATAATATTAGGGTATAACCCTAACACACAAAACAATTCAAAAATCCCATAAGGCATTTCATTTTCCACCAACCTTTCTAGAGTTTTTAGGGAGCGGACATACTAGGGTTTTATGTGGGTCAACCATGGTAGATTTTGGTGTCTCAGAGGTATAATCAATTTTTTTTCTAGAAAAAGCTCAAGGTAAGCTTTTTGAAAGCATTAAATCTATCTTTTTACTACATTTCTTGATGAGATAAATGCTTGAGATCAAGCCCATTTGCAGAAACATGGTTATACATCCACTTTTCTTTCTTTTCTCTGCCATTCTCACACATCTTCTGGTAGAAAAATGGTATTTCCTATGTAGAATGCTCAAGATCTTTGAATATTTATGTGTCTTTCTTGCCACGACCTCACATACATTTGCAGGGGATTTTTGTTTAACTATAAAAGAAAAGGAAAACATTAAAGGCTTTGACTTCCTTTCTGTATTTACCTTTGCTCGACCCAAGATTTGGTTTTGGGTTATCAAAAACTTGTGCCTCCATTCATTTCTTTCATCTGTGCACAATTTTCTAAGTTTGGGAATGGTAATGGCTTAACCTTAAAGCACTGTTGATTTTATCTCACGCATTCACAACCTGAGGGTTTCTTTTTACAAGCTTCAAGATTTACTCATTTTTTACATATGAAAGGTTTTTCTCCATATTTTCCTATAAAAAACGATTTGGTTTTTTATCACTTAGAAAAATCCCAAGATGAGGTGAAACCCTCAAGAGATTTATTTTCCTATAGCATATGATTATTCTTGGCCTCTGTTCGTCCCTAACATTCTTCATTTCCATGAGTTTTTTTCTTTCGTTCTCTGCAAATGAATAAAGGGTTTCATCATAACCCTAGCTCTGGATTTTATTTTTACCTTTTTTGTATCCAAACCTCTTACAATGAACGAGGGTTTGTATTTTATCCTATGGAATCAAAAGTTTGAAACCCTAACTCTGTTTATCACTTGCAAATATAGAGACTTTAAATATATCTATGACCATGGCCTTTAAGGCTTTTGGGTGCTCACCTTTACTCTCATTCTACATTATGCCCCTTTGAGGATTTCATCTCTAGATTGTGATTCAATATTCATGTTAGAGGCTCTTATAGAGAAATTTCTTGCTATATTTGATTTTCATTTTATAGGGTTCATGGCCACTATTATGTATTCCTTATAGGTATCATTGGACACTATATACTACACTCTTATATCCCCTTGACAACACTGTAGTAGGTCCATATCACCATTATTTGTATCTTTGTAGCAAACACTATTTCATTGTTTGTTGAATTGTCCATTTAGTGATGGATTAATTTAATATTATTAGCTCTGAAACTAATCTTGTCTTTTAGAAAAATTGTACATGTATATTGAGCAAAAAGGAAAATTTGATTGTTTAATCACACTGGATTAGCACTATCTCCTACCTTGTGGTGTAGGAGCACTTGTTTTCTTTCAAGCCTCCATGAGGCCCATTTGTAAATAAATGTTTTAGGAAGGTTTATAGGTCATTAAATAAGGTCCCTCAATACCATTTTAATGTGTTTAGATAATTTATTAGGTGTTTTCATAGGTAGAGTGGTCAATATTGTCAATTTGTCAATTTTTGTCATATTTGCAAAAAAGTTGCAAAATTGCATGTAAAAGGATATGAAGGGTCAATTTCATGTAATATGAATGTGTATGAAGGGTAAATTTCATGTAATAGGAATTTTAAAGGTCATACAAGACCATATTGGATGTATTTGAGGTCTCATAGGGGTTAATGAATCAAAAAGAGAAAATCTTGTAAAATTGCTAATATGCAAAATTGGCAAAAAAAGGAAAATTTAGGAAGTTTAAGAGTCGTGGTAGGTATAATTTTGGTTTCTGTCAATTTTTTGGAGTTGGTTATGATTTTTTAGGCATAAATAAGCCTCCTTGGATTTTAGGAAAAAGAGGAGGAATGATATTTGAAGTTTGTTATTGATATTTATGTATTTTTCTGGAAAAATATGAGTTGAAGAGTATTGTACAGTCAAATATTTAAATATTTTCAAGGATAAGTTAGTGTATTTGATATTAATATTATTATAAAGCACTTTAGTTTTTATTTCATTCATTTTGATGAAGATTTGACTGAGATATTATAATTTTAGTGAAAATGGGTAGAAACCCTGATGTAGGGTACCCAAGAGCATTCAAAATGAAGTTTCTTTCATTTTAGTTGATGAAATTTTCCTAAAATTCATGATAAGGCAGTATGATATGGAATTTTTATGATATAAAAGTTTTAGATAACAAGATTAAGGTTTTTAATAAGTTTTGTAAGGCCCCAAGTGTGGAAAAAGTGCTATAGATTGGTAAAACCAATATTTAGGGCGATTCTAAGATTTTTATTTGTGTGTTTGGAGTTTTTAAAAGGTGATATGTATCCTAATTGTGATTATTAATATTTTTATGGGATCCATGAAAGGATTTGAGGGACTAAATTTTTTTTTCCAAATTTTATTTTTATTTTTCTTGACTGTGTTGTTGTTGTCCCATATTGGAGTCAAAATTGGAGGTTTAGATTGGGTGTTTAGTGAAATGACTTGAATGAAGAATGGGAGAAGGTATAATTTGGTTGTGAAGGTATATTTCCACATGTATAAGGCTTAAGGAAGGAGGCATGGACTTAGAAATTTAAGGTTTCTCTTTGGTGTGGTCTAGTTAGACCTATTTGTTATTTAAGACAGTTTTTGCATACTTGAAGTTCTCTACCTTGAATGGCCATTTTAACTTATTGGAAGGAGTTATTTTGAAAGGTTTTCTATGCCTATTAGTCTTGTTAGAGAACATGGAGATTACTTATTTTTTGTGTTAATATTGGGTGAACATTGTGAACTTAATAGGCATAATTGTTGCTTTGATTAGTCAGCTTGTAAAAGTTCTGATGCATGAGTTCCATTGGTTGGTAGTTGGGATTGAACCAATAATATTGGTGATGATAATTTTTTTTTTTAATTATTAAAGAGACTTAGTGCCTTATCTTTGTTTTGGTATCTTGAAATCAAGAAATTTGTGAAGAAAGTTACTTTGAGGATGGGTGAATGGGTTGAAACCCATTGTTGTGAAATATGTTCCTAGTGAGTTAAATTGTGAATCCTCTTTCTCTACATCACCTTTCCATACTCTTTAGATTGCAAGGATTGTCCCATGTTATCATCTCAAGACAACCCATTCATGGATGACATTAACCCCTGTAGTGATGCTGAAAGAAATCTTTTCCTTACATTTGAAATCAATCTCATGATATGAATGAAACATGTATATTAATTTTTGGAAAACACAATGTTTTCAAAATGCAAAGAGTGTTGTGAGGATAATAAATGGAGCAACAATGTGAGTTTTCTAGTATCCAACATGGACAAGGATTCATCCAAGTTATCTTACTTCCATTTATATATATTCACTATCATTACTTGCAATCACCCCTTTTAATTCCAAGCTTCCTTTTACAACTCTTGAATATTGATCTATGCTCCTCAGATTGTAAGGATTGGCTATGTAGAATCTTTCATCATTCCCTTAATTTTTAGTCCATAGAAATAATGCAATTCTCAAGTTTCCACTACCTTTGAACTGTTTCATGACATTTCTCTTTGGGATAGAAAATGTATTGTTTCCTTGACCATGCATTTCACTCATCACATATATTTTCTCGATGTGATTCATGTTAGCTCTTGATAGCTCTTCATGATAATCTTATAAATATGAGTCTAAAACAACAAGACATCATTGAATCTTTGCAGACTAGATTTGTGTCATGCTCCTATTGGTAAGGAGTAACATTATTAATGTAAGAAATCTAAAATTAATAAGATGTATATTCTTTATTATTATCACCATGACTAATGAAACATGTCTTCAAGGATCCATTGGTGATACAAAATGTAACTAGCCCTCTCTTATGAAATCATAGGGTAGCATGCTAGGCTCAACCCTTGTGGGAACCTATTTCACTCTACATACTAAGATATCAAATGAAACAAAAAAACAACAAGGATTTGACCTATACTTGCACAAAATATAGCATATGATAGATGCGTTTGATAATGTTGTGCCTATAGCACACACACCCCATTCAGAATGGGGACCCTCTCTTTTCGCCTTCGCCGGGTTGCTTTTTTCTTCACCTCATTTTGCATGCCCCTATTGTTTTGGGCATCAAAGTGGTCATGGACCCTAGAATTTATCATCTTAAGTGGACTAAGTTTCACCACCCTAGAAATTTCCAAGTCCTTTTCCTTCACGGAGTTCCTCTAGCAATTTTCCTTAAGTTCCTAAGTTTGGCATCTTTCGCACCATTTGGGTCTACCTATGCGGGTTTCCTATTGTAAGACTCTATCCTCTATTCACAATTTTATTGGCAAAAAACCCAAGTCATCCACCCACCTTGTGGGACCCACAACTTCTATCGTCACCTCATTGCTAAATCTAAAACGATGAACCATTAACTATCATCCACACTACACACCCCACCTCCCATTGCCAGTTATTTTGAAATACATGTTTACCAAATTCACCAGCTGTCATATAATATTTAATGTGGGTAATTAATGTCCGATTTTATATAAATATTAAGGGTTCACCTATCTTTTTCACAAACACCTAGTCATAAATTGTCAGTTTGCCTCCTAACTTCATCGCCTTCACACCCGTATCACTTCGAGGATGGATTCAAGTGCTTTTGTCATCACATTTCATCAGGTTTACTAGGCGAGTTTACCACTACCTAGCCCATGCACTCATTTTGAATTAAGTTTTCAAACGTCAAAATTCTTAAGGAAAAACTCATTAAAATGTTTAAACGGCTAAAATACCATTAAGTTTCGCACAAAACCCATGAATGCGAAACTTGAAAATATATCAAAATTTGACCCATTAACCCATGTAGGACTTTCATTCTCCATGGTTATTCTTTATCAGGGTTGCGATTCCTTTGTGGCTCGCACCCTCCTCATCGCCATCAAAACAATGAATTAACCTAACACTTAGATCAAACCCTCCAACTGTCGACCCTTTGTGGGTTCATGTATGTGGGCTGCCGAGTGCAGGACGATCTCATCCTATTGTTGTTTCTCAAAAACTATCATACGCTGCCCTCCCACATTATGGGTCCCACCGAACCTTTTGTAGCTGAGCTAAATGAATGCAAACCTAAGTCCATCTGTGGGCTATCATTCACAGACCACCATCCACTCTTTGGTGTCATTGATTGAATGCTTGACCACCTTAAATGGCAGAGACCTAGCTTCCTCTCACTCCATGGACCCCACAACCCTTCTTGCCATCCAGTCTTTGCCCCATAAAGGCTAAGTATGAAACCATTTGCGGGTCGAGCTTGGAAGAAGTCCATCTATGAGCCACTATGTTCCTATCACCATTTCCCAGATGACTGGCGAGGTTTTTTGTCTCGCTATGCTAGCCCCAACCCCTTTGTTTTTGTCAGATCACCAAGCCCAAAAAAAAATGTCTCAATCTGAGTGCAGACCTACCATTGTGCACCACCATCTACAGCCTACCATCCCTTGATTTTCATTTCTCAATGACCACATAATGTCATCCTTCTACTTGGTGGGGCTTGTCCCCTCCTCTACCGACCAACATAAAATCCATATGCCAGACCTCTCTATGGGTCTGACGTTGCAAACTGCCATATGTAGGCCACCATCCCGAAATTTATGACACCTAATGACTTCCCACAACATCATGCCTGCAACCTTCTAGATGTCAAAGCTTAAGAGAATGAGCTCAAACCGTTTATGCCTCCTGCAGGCCCCACATGGTGGGATTCCATCTACGGGTTTTCACGTCTTGAACACCATTTCTCAATGGTGGAGCTCTAAATGTCCTTGGTGATTCTTGCCTCTGCATGAATTGAGACTAAATTAACCCAAAAACCCAATTGAACATCTTTTAAGGGTTCCAAGATGATTTTTGCATGTGCCGAATGCCTTTACATATCAACTAATGACCAATTCTCCAATGCAAAAATTTGAGTGTGGGTGACTGCCTGTGGGTCGTTGTGCTCCTAGCGGTGTCCTAATCCAAAGCACCCCAAATGATTTCCAGCCCAAGGAAAACTGCATCCCTGGGATTGCATTGCTCTAGCTGCCCCTAATGAGCGTCCAATGATGAATTTAAATGAATATTATGATCTTTTATGATGAAATGATTGATTTGACCCTTATTTTGTAGGATTTAACTAAATCTCCCCTCATTTTACACACGAATATGTTTACTATAATTTCTTGTTTAGGATTTATGGAATGATCTATGAGATCATTGAGAGAACCCATAGAGAAAGACAAAGGAAAGAAGCCCGCTAAAGCACCAAGGGGAAAGGAAGATAAAGATTAAATGAAGTATCAATTCCATGGGGTGGAGGTCACTTCCAAGGTCACTTTAGACTGGGGCACCATTTTAGACACCAATCTTGGACATGTCAACATGGATGAATTTAGGTAGAGGGTGACGATTATCCCTAAAACAAAAAATTCCAAGAAGATTAGAAAGAGCAGAATCGCCAAGGAGGTTGGCTTCCCTCCTTCACTTATTGTCCTCGAGTTGGTGATGGCCTATAGAGAGTGCTATCACAATAAAAAAAAATCATAGATCATGAGGGAAGAGTGTTGGAAGATTTATCTCCCAAATCCATAGGCCATACCTTCCACATCCCCACATACGACAAAATGGAAGAAACAAAGAAAGATGATGTTGAAAGTATGTGGAAGGTAGATCCCCTCGCATGCAAGAAATTGATCGACCAACATTGGTTGAAAGATAAGAGGGGCAGTGCAACTAAGGTCCCTCAAGAGATCTTTAAAAGTGATTTCCATGAGGAGTACCATGATTTGGTTACTCTGCTCAATAGGGTAATGGGACTCCCCTTGACCACCTACTTTCAAAAATGGATGTATTTCATTGAGGATATCATCTAGGGTAAGACCAAATTTCACTGGGAAAATATTATCAGTGACAACCTCCATAATTAGTTGATGTCAGTAAAGAAGACCTCCCAGTTCTACATGACCTCCTACTTAGGCTATATGCTTGCTGAAACATTCCCTTATAAAAAAATTGCTATTGCACACAATTCATATCCCAACAAAGATCCTAAAATGTATGACAGATACCCTCAACTACAATACAAGAATTTCAAGAAGGATTATCTAAGGGTCAATGAAGCCTTTATTGGGCATATTATCAGACTTCTCAGAGGTGACTTTGAAAGAAGAGTCTCACACATTGCAAGATAATTCATTCAAAGGTTTGAGTACCTATTCATACAGTTCCCAAAATTTACATACATTAGAATGAGAGGTTTCTCTGATAAGCCTTACAAGCTGCCACACTACGCCAATGATCAAATGATTCTACTTGAGGTCACCAGGAAATTGAAGAAAACTCATGCATTGTTGAGCGATATGCAAAGAGCATCCATTCCATATCCTCTCACATTTGGACAAGGAATGTATTCATGTCCTGCTGCTCAATGTGCGGATTACTCTAAGAAGGAGATAGTGGAGTATAGCTTGGAGCTCCACATAACTAGGTTGAGAATGGATCAATATGGAAAGTTGAAGAAGTATGTGGGAAAGTAGTATTCCCATCTGTGGCACCTTGAGGACTTTTGAAAAAAATTCCAAGATGACAAAGAAGTAAGAATGAGATGCTATATGCATCTAGCGACCCAGCTTGTCAAATCAATCAATCTGTTTCCAGTACCCGATCAGGTAGTTGAAGAGAATGACATTGTCCTTTATCCAAGATTTGATATCATGGCTAAATTTCAACTACCACTAATTTACTGGAATGAGGAAGAGGTCAATGACCTCTACTAAGCTCGAAGCTCTTCTCAAGATGCTAAAAAGGAGATGGGGAAAGGAGTTAAATCTTCCCAAGGATGATAACTGGTTGATTGAAACATGGAAGATGGGCCTAGATCATAGAAAATATATCTTGGAAAGAGTATTGCACAAATTTTAGCTTGACCTTGAATGGGCCAAGGAACATAGGGAGGATGTTGAGGATTACCTCAAATTAATGACTGACTATGAGATGCTAGCCCTTGAACTCGATCCAAAGAAGATCAGGCCAAAATTCCATAAGAAAATGGAGCAAGGGGCAACATATTCACTCATGCTAAACTTCATGGATTTTTCTCCTAGAGCCTTCATCCAATTTGAGAAAATGGCTAAGGCCACACCCAAGTGCACAAAGAACTAGGAGTGGTTCACAAGCAGATCGAAGAATTTATTTTTGCAAGTGCTTTAATCCGATATAATGGAGTGGGAAAAGCTCCAAACATTGATTGGAAAGTTTGTGGAGTATGTCAATTTACAAAAGGAGACTGCAAATCTGGTTATTGATGATGAATTCTTGCGAGTGTAGCTAAAAAGTGCAATCCACTAGAAGATAAAACTGCTATAGCTACAGTGCCAAAGAAACCAGTACAAGACAAAAAAGGAATAAAGTCAAAGTTGTATTTTAAATTCCTATATATTTGGGGGTAGGTGAAACCATAATGTAAATGAATCTTGGTGACATAATTCAAATGAATCCTGGCCATTCATTTTAATTTTTGAAAACTATAAATAGGGGTCCCTTCTCTCATTTTAAAGAGAGAGTTGAGTTGTTGTAATGACATGCTGCAGAAATTTTAATAGAATTATATTCTTTTTGGTGGATTCTTGAGTTTCTCTCGTGTTGCATGATTCTTCTCCTCATATTTGATAGATTTAGTTACTTTTAAATTCTTTTTCTTAATGTTTTCAAGTATTTCTAGTAGTTTAGTTGATGTTGTCCATTGATTTTGAAGAATTCTATTGTGTTGATGCTTTCATGTTCACACTTTTTTCTATTTATTGATGATGAACAATAGTGTAAAGCTAGTATGAACTTAAAAATATTTTCTACAATCAAACTCCATATTTTATTCATGCTTTATGGTGAATGAACAACTAAAAACTGGTAGACCTTAGAAGATAACACTAGTTTCATGATACTATTTGTTTTGGTTAAGTGGAACTTAGTTAAAGGAAAGTTATCCATTGTAGCATCTTCCATTATCACTATTCATCATTAGTTTCAGGTCTAGAAACTTCCTTATCCATTTTCCTTTATGACCTTTCTTTGAAGTATAATTTAAAATAAGATTCCAACATCCTTCCAAAGCTAAATTTGATGCTGAAAGTGGAGTTTTAGATTGCTTTTTAAAATTTGCAGCAAGTACCTTTCATATTTAGATCATAGGAAACTCCACTTGAAGATCCAATTCTTTCCAACTTAGTGAACCATAAATTCCCTTTGTGATTACCAGAAAATCACATTAATCAACAAAGTTGTTTTTACAATTCATTACCTGACACCTGAGAGACATTGGGATAATTTTCTGCAACTTGTTGTAGGAAGTTGTCTTTCAAGAGAGGTAGTGCACTTGTGTGCTTTTTGAGTTGAGAAGGTGCAAAAAAACACATCAAAAAAATTGGTGCTAGAAGGAGGGCATTCATTTTGCTAAGCTGGATTGAATTGGTTCCTTCTCCCCTAAGAGGTTATATAGAGTGTTAAGATCTAAAACAAATAAAGGGGAGTTCCAAGAGCTACCACCCCCTACCAAGGCTAAGAGAACTAAAAGAGGGGAAGCTTCTACCTCTAGCACTTCTGACCAGTCCACTTCACCTCCATCTTCACCTTCTCCTTCCTTCCATTTGACCTTACCTTATCCTTTTCCCTTGGCAACACCTTCCTCTTCCCAGTTGCTTCAAACTGCCTTCTAGGCTGCCATCTCCCATAGCCAAGGCATTACCTTTCATCCCAATTCACCTCCTTTCTTGGGCGCTATCCCAATTGCCACTACCTCCCCTTTGTAACCTCAAGTCAATCTGGGACACCCTCCTCTACCCCCACCTTCCATGGCATGGATGGATAACAATCCATCTCCTTTGTCCTTTAATGTTTACCATGATATGCCAAAGAATCTAGAAGGCTTTTGCACTAAGTTTAATCCTCAAGATCCGTAGAGGATAGCAAAAGAACACATTAAGATCTTTCAAAATTCCTTGAAAGATATGCAAATTGAATATGAAGATGTAGCTTGTTGGATCTTCCCTTATTCATTGTGGGATGAGGCCCTCTACTAGTACATCCACCGACCAATCAGAACCATAACCACTTGGGACCTATTAAAGAACACTTTCCTGTAGAAATTTAAGATCCTAGTCAACCCCTCAAAGCTATACCAAAAATTCATGGCTATTCGAAGGGAGGTCAATGAGTTGATCAGCTCCTTCAATGAAAAATTCTACTAAGCTTACATGAGGTTGCAAACACCTTATGTGGTTGATGAACCTTCTGCCCGCTTAGTGTACTATGCATCCCTGGACAACCTCACTTCCACATTGATGAAAAGGATGAACTCACAACTGGCCTGGTTGGTGGATGATTATGCAAAAGTAGTTAAAGCCAACAAAAATTTGGGATAGCACGTTGCTGGTCCATTACCATCTTTGGGGCCAATTTCCCACCCAAATCAAATTCAAGGGATTACTCAAGCATTGGTGCATCAAACACCCTTGATGAATCAAATTTTGTAACTTTTAATAGTGCCTCATCTAGGGAAGCCATTGAACCAAGCACCTCTCATGCCTAAATACTTGTAATTGTAACAACAAAAATCTTATTCTGAACAACCCCAAGTGCGTGTGTATCTCCAAAATTTTGAGTTCCCACCCATTTGGCAAAATCAACCAGTAGTGCAACTATTATCCTTGTAGAGTTCAACTTCGCTGCCAAGTAATGTAGAAAATGACCAGATAGATGAGCTGATGGAAATGATTAAGAAGATGCCAATTGAGATGAAATTTTTTTGGAATCAGAACAAGCAATTGTAGGCATCTCAACGAAGCATCCAAGCTAAACTCACCCATGACAACTGTGACAACCATGATATGGGTACTTCTTCTAGATAGAACTATGAAAGAGGATAAAATTCAAGACAAAAATTCAATATAAGACCTTCACAAAGATAGAATCAAATGTGGAGCATAAGGTCAAACAATGGTGGTTTTCCCACACCTCTTGACCGACCAAGTAGCAGTGACAATACCACCAGTGGAGTGTATTTAGCTAAGGCTGCTTTATCTAGTTGGTGTTGCATCCATAAGACAAGTAGGCATTCTGAGTTGGATTGTCTAGAGTTCCAAATGACCGCATAAATTTTCCTGATTGAAGTCTAGAATTTCGTTGATAGTTCAGGCTGCTGAGACATTATTCCATCCAAACCATATGATTCCTCAATGTTGGTTGTCAATAAAGCCTCATTTCTAAAAGGAAAAAACAACTATCCTGAGAGGGAGATCACTACCCCAAATGACAAAGAAGAAAATGAGGTGAGTAATGAAAGCCCTTTGTCTTAGCTCTTCAATTCAGTAGATAATGGTCCAGTAGATGAGGAAGAGTCGAGAGAGGATGAGGTCCAAATGTTCCACCAAACGACAACCCCATATAATTTAAGAAATAGATAAGTTGGTAGCCCTTTGACCACCTCTACCCTACCTAATGATTTTAGCACTCCTCCTTACCCGAATGTTAGTAATAACCCAGGTTATCCCCATGTATCCACTCGGTACTTTAACAAGAATAGGTAGCAAGGTCAAACCCAAGGTCAACTTGTTGGCTCCCACCAAAGAACTTTTGAAGCTGAAATTGAATAAATGGGGGAGTATGTAGCAGAAGAATTTAAGAAGGTTAAGCTAAGCTTGTCCACCTCCAAGTTTCTCAAGGTCCCCATAGTTAGGAACACCTTTTTTAGAATGATCAATGGGACTCCTTCATGTAAGTCAACCCAAGAAGTACCTGCCAAGAGGGTCTCCTTTGAAGATTAAAAAAATGAGCTTGTCATATGACAAATCTTTGGAAAGAAAATAGATCGTCCTTCAACTCAACAAGCAAAGAAATAACCCACCAAAGAACAGGATAAAACCCAAGCCCAAAACAAGAATAATGATAAAGACAAGGGTCATGTAGTCCAAGTCGACATTTTAGGAGGACTATTTAAAGGTAAGTTAGAGACTCCTCCTTTCCTAACCACCATTAGGATATTTGGAAAGAACTTGCATAATTGCTTGCTTGATCTGGGAGCATCTGACAATTTCATGCCCTTGGTGGTGTGCAAAGATTTGGGAATAGTTCCAACCTCTTCCTGACATAAGGTGACACAACTAGATAAGACAAAGATCAATATAGTTGGAGAAATTAATAGAATATCTATGCAAATTACCACTAATCTGAGGGTGCAACATATAATTGACATCCAAGTTGTTGATATCCTCGACACCTATGGCATCATTCTAGGAAAGGATTTCAGTCGAGAATTGAATGGATATGATACAACTGACTATTCCCACCTATGGATTCCATGGAAATGGTTACCAAATCAGATTCGTATTGAGAGGGAGCATCGTATTAAATTCATGATTATAGAGTACAACAGCACAAATGAGGTGTTGTTTGCTGAAACCGAGCTGGGGACTTACTACCCCATGTCCTATCTGAATGAGAAAGAATGTTATGAAGAAGAAGTGGCTGAAGAGGTCCTTCTTCTATTGTGCAGTCTTCATGTCAGCCTAACCCATACACCTAAAAGTAAAAAGATATTGATTGAGTCAGATGATGATGACTCCTATGATGATGGTAATCTTGGATTGTTGGATGGCTTCCAATATTTCATGGATAAATGTGTGTAAGATCAACTTATCTTGGGCATAAAAATGGATTTTTCAGGAGCTCCTATTGCACAGTTGGTGCAGGGTACACAATGCTGCTCACTCTAAATTCAAATGTTGCTTGTGCCAAACAAAAATTGAGCATATCAAATGACATGTC
Source organism: Sequoiadendron giganteum (assembly GCA_007115665.2). Taxonomy (NCBI): domain Eukaryota; kingdom Viridiplantae; phylum Streptophyta; class Pinopsida; order Cupressales; family Cupressaceae; genus Sequoiadendron; species Sequoiadendron giganteum. The sequence continues at coordinate 359,333,958 of CM021101.1, forward strand.
ACTCCAAAAGGGAAACCTCAAATGGTACAGTCAATTCAAAGCTATGCTGAGCCCATGCACCCTTTCGAGGTTGTTGAAGTGAATACACCACCTGCCATAAAGGTAAACTCTATGAGTTCCTAGATCAAGGATTCATCCAAGTTTTGGACACTGTGCTTTGATGATTCCAACTCTAAGCAAGGAGTCAGAGCCGAATTCAAGTTGACCAACCCTATAGGTAAGACATAATTTTATGCCCACATAATCTAATTTTATTGCACAAATAATGTAGCAGAGTATGAGGCACTAGTCCTTGGTCTCTTAATGGCATTGAGAAAAAATGTTAAAATGCTCCAAGTGTTTTGTGACTCCGAGTTATTTGTAAAATAGGCAAGGAATTCATATTCCCGTCATGATAGAAGACTAGAAAATTATAGGCATAGCGTGTGGGATCTCATAGAAGGATTAGATGCATTCAACATTTAGTTGATTCCTTGTGCTAAGAAGTATACTATTGATGCCTTAGCCCAAGCAGCCAGTACCTTGCAACCCCTCTCCTTGTATGTCCTAAAGAAGTTCACTTTTAAGCTTACTTCCACACCATCATTGCCAGACAATATTACCAATTTTCAAGTGTTCAATGACTACAAGCACATCTTGGATTTCATTACTAGATTTGATGTGTTTTCAACTCAAATCATTGATGAAATATAGCCCGAAGAAGCTGAATTAGACATATAGGGAGTCATCAATCTTAAGACAAACACGATACCTCGAAGTATGGTCTAGTTAGAGTGGATATTTGATCTAGACCAAATACAAGATCAAGATTAGAAAACAAATAAGGATTCTATTAACAATTAGTGTGATGCTCACAATCTAGGGACACGTGAAGAGGTCAAGAATTTGTTCATTAGCAAATTTTGCATGCTGAAAGAGAAAAGGGGATCATCGATGCCTTGCAAACATATCATGATGTGATTTCCTAGAGTTATGAGGACTTGAAAAACATATGATACATCAATTATTACTCATACCATTCCTCTCAAGCCAGATGTATCACCTTTCAGGTAGTGTCAGTGCCCAATCAATTATTGCTAGAGCCCATCATTCATAAAGAAGTTCATAAGATGCTATCCACAATAATCATTTTCCTAGTTAGGCACTCCAATTGAGTAGAAAATTTGGTTCCAGTGAGGAAAAAGAATAGATAAATTAGGTTATGTGTGGACTTCTAGAACCTGAATAGAGCTTCAAAGAAAGACAACTATCTAGCGCCCTCACTAGATGAGATATTGAAAATAGTCAATGGATCCTAGATGATTTCATTTTTGGATGGGTACTCAAGATATAACTAGGTGATGGTATAATATGAAGATAAGCATAGAAAAATATTCACCACAAAATGAGGAACATTTGCATACAAAATAATGTTGTTTGGACTGATCAACTCTAGTGCTACCTTCTAGTGTGCGATGGACATCAAATTCAAGGACATAATCAAAAAATAAATAATTATATATATGGATGACCTTACGGTGTTTTTGAAGAATAGAGGAGACCATGTCTCTAATCTATGTAAGGTCTTCTAGAGGTGCAGAGAGTTTGGTATTTCCTTGAATCCAAAGAAGTGCATCTTTGGAGTTACCAAAGGCAAGTTACTAGGAAATTTCCTCTCAGAAAAGGGAATCTCAATAGACCCTAAACATATCTAGGCCATAATTAAAATCCATGTTGTCTAGCAAGAAGGAATTGAAGTCCTTAAAAAAGATAAACTTTGTTAGGAAGTTCATCACGGGTTTCGCTGAAATAGTCAAACCACTGAACACTATGCTGAAGTAGGATGCCAAAGTTGAATGGATGCCAAAAGCCAAGCAGGATTTTGAAGAAATTAAAAAATCAATTACTGATGCACTAGTGTTGGTCAGCTTAGACTATCTGAAGCCATTTTACATTTACTCATTTTCTTCAAACCACTCTTGTGCCAGGATACTGACTTAGAAAGATGATGAAGCGAATGAGAATCTGATCGCCTTCATGATTACTCCACTAAAGGTTGCAGAGTTAAGGTACCACAATATTGAGAAACAAGTGTATGCCTTAGTTAGGGGAGTTAATAAATTTTGGCACTACATCTTGTGCAACAAGGTGTTTTCCATTGTGCTTGATTCAACAGTAAAAACATTGTTGATGCAGAATGAGCTAGGAGAAAGAAGAGCTAAGTGGGTTAGTCTATTACATAAATATGTCATGGAAATATAGCCCATGAGGTTGGTATGCTGGAAGGCTCTCACGTGAATGATAGATGAAATTATAGCCAAAGTGGAACCCGAGCTCACCTTGCAATAGTATCAATTAGAGCATGTTTCTCTTGGAAAGTGGTATGCCGATATTATCTACTATCTGTTGAATCAAAATTTCCCATCACAACTATAAGGAGTACGAAATCATTCCCTAAGTCTAAAGAGAAACAACTACATGCTGCAAGGATCTATACTAGATAAGAATAATCATGAGGGTATCTATCTCAGGTGCCTCGACAAAGAAGAAGCAATGCGGTTAATTAGAGAATTCCATGAAAAATTTGGAACTCGCCACATTTGGTGCTTCAATTGCTCATCAAATATTGTGGGTTGGGTACTATTGAAAAATGGTGTTCAAAGATGCACATAACCATGTTAGAACTGGTCACGTCTGCTAGTGTTCTACTACTCGAGAAACAAATTTTTCTCTCTCGATCCAACTAGTCCTAGTGGTAAGACTGTTTGCTCAATGGGGAGTCGACTTCGTTGGTTTGGTGAGTCCCCCATCCTTTGTAGGCCACAAGTACATTCTAATCGCTTTTTATTAATGCACTAGATGGACTGAGGAAATAACTTTTAGACAATGCACTACTGAGGTGGTAACAAATTTCTTAGAAATTTTTATTTTGAATCACTTTGGTTGCTATTATGCTATTGTATGTGATAATGGCCCTACCTTCTCCTCACTCAAATTTGCTAGTTGGGCCTTTGATTACGACATTGCACTTAAATTCTCATCTAGCTATTACCCTCAAGGCAATGGCCTAGTCGAGTCAACAAAAAAAAATCTTATCATCGTGATCAAAAGTCTACTGGATAAGAACCCCAAGGATTGGCATAGCCAGTTGCATTTTTCCCTTTGGGAGGATCACACACATCACAAAGCTTCCCTGAGAGATTCCCCATTTCATCTAGTCTACGGACTAGAGCCTATATTTCCTATACATCTAAATATCCCCACCCTCCAATTTATCAATGCCTATTATGAGGAGGGACACCATTGAGAGGCCCTCCTAACTACATTACTACATTTAAAAGAAGTTTGTGATAGAGCACTTGAAATTTTTTCCAAACACCAGGGCATAGTCAAAAGATGGTTTGATCATCGAGCCAAAGTAAAGGCCTTTAGAATTGTTGATTTGGTCCTTGGTTGGGACAATTCCCATGTGAAGAAAGGGGGACATGTGAAATTTGACAAGCTTTGGATTGGCCACTTTAAGATTTTAGAAATTTTAGGAGATAATGCCTTTTGCCTCATGACACTTACTGGAGAGGATGTTTTATTTCCTGTCAATGTGCAGCATCTCAAGCATTATTTCCTCGCCTGAGTATGAAAAACTCGCCTTTGTAAATAGTTATATATAGGTTAGTTTAGGTTTCCTTTGCTTTGTTGTTTTTTTTTTCTTTTTCTCGTTTGTTGACTATTTTGTCTTGCTAAGGATGTCTTTGTTCTTGATGCAGTGGTCATGCTCGACTTGACGAATGGTTTTCTTTGTTGTTGGTTTCTAACCGCCTCCATGAAATTGCTTTCCTTATGTGAACCCCTAAACCTACAATTGCACAAAAACAACAAAAAAATCAAGATATTAGATCATATGCAAGCAAGAATGAAGGATTCCCCATGAAATCCATTTACTAAAACTAAAACTAGGAAAATGAAGAACAAAGTATAAAAATGAAAGTCAATCCAAATGAAGCAAGCAAACTTGTGATCCCATGGGGGAATTGGTGCCAATTGATGTGTCGAAATTGTCCCTTTCCCAACTCCTAACTTCAATGTTGATGTGTGTGGATTGATCAAATCTCTTCAATGATATTTGAGCATAACCTAGCTATGGAATTATGAAAATGATGAATATGTGGAATGATGTGCACAAAATTGGCTCTCAATGTCAAAAAAGTGACTTTGCATGAGATTGTGGATGAATAATGAGAAGATAAACCTTCCATTTATAGATTTGAATTTGGAAGAGAGAGCAAGATTTGGGCAATGTGGGACTAGCTTTCACCCAATAGTTGAATGCCACTTGTCACCATGTGAATGGTTGATGGTTGTGCACATTTTGGCCAAAGTGCCAATAAATGTAATTAGGTGGAATTTGAAATTGAGGAAATGACATGTGAGAGGGAAAAAAAATGAAGTAAATGCCACTTGGCTCAATGCCCAAGGACACGTAAGAGGAGTGAATGCTTTGTTGGAAGTACCTATCCACTTGGAATTTTTGAATTCAAACTTGAGGGAATATTCCCTTTATATGCCATGTGAGGGAAAATAGAGATTTAATAAATTTATTTTAATGTGCAAGTTTCATTCTCTAGAGGATTTTAGTGATGGGGATTAACTTAATCAAGATTTTGATTAATTTAATGAGAGATTAGTTGATTTGACAATTATGACTTAAATTGATGAATTGATTTAAATCAGATTTGAGAGGAAATGATTAATTAAATAAATGATTTTGATTTATTTAACTAAAAGGGGAAATGTTAGATTAAATTAAATAATATTTAATTTATTTAATTTAATAAGAATACTTTAGAGACTTTAATCAAATAAAATGATTTATTTAATTAAACAGAGACATAAGGTTAATTCAATTAAATTGATTAATTTAAAGATTGGAGGAGAAAGACTTAATCAAAAAAATAATTATTTATTAAATTAAGAGATAAAATATGATGAACAGATGAGAGTATGATTTAGGAGGAAATATCGTTAGTAATCAAGATCAAGTGTGCTGAACCAAATTGGATATTTTCCATGTCTACACCTTACTTGCACTCTGACCTGACCTAGGAAGGGACCTCTGTTTGAATCCATTTACGCTTATCTTGGATCATACACGAAAATAAACTTTAATTGCTTCCAACAAGTTGTACAATAGCTGTTAGGAGGGTTGGGCAAGTGAAAAATATTAAGTCTGCTCTAGTGACCATTGTGATTCCAAACCCACCATGAGCTTGAGTGCTTACATAGTTGAGCAAAAGAGAAAAGTATCAAACATAAAATATCAAGAAAAGAAAAAGAAAAAATAGAAAAGTTAAAATACACAATTGTGTGGGTGTGCAAATATCTCTATCAAGGTTGTGGATGCCCGACTGGAAATAGAGAAATATTCATGGGGTCATAGTGATAACTTCATCGAGGCTATGGACACTTAATTGGCAGTGTAGCAATGTCCAGGTTACTTTTAGGGTTAGAAAAATTATGTAGCTTTCCTTTTCCTGATGCACAACTATTTTTACGGTCTTCGAGGAAAGGAAATGAATCCACCATGCACCCACTTTTAGGATATTCATGTACCTTGATTCAACTAAGGATTCCATCATCCTTTGAACTCCTATTTCATCTATGGAAACTGGCTTCTAGCCTAAAAAACCAAAGATTCTAGGTTCTGAATGAATCTTTATCCTTAGAACACTCAAAAGTGTTCCCCAATGGAGTCACCATTTGTTGTGCCTATAGCACACATGCCCCGTTTGGAACATGGACCCTCTCTTTTCACCTTTGTTGGGTTGCTTTGGAATTCACCTTTTTTTATGTGCCCCTATATTTTTGGCCATCAAAGTGGTCATGGACCCTAGAAGTTATCATCTTAAGTTGACCAAGTTTCACCTCCCTATAAATTTCCAAGTCCTTTTCCTTCGTTGAGTTCCACTGGCAGTTTTACTTAGGTTCCTAAGGCTAGTGTCTTACACACCATGCAGGTCCACCTAAGTGGGTTTCCTATCATGGGAGTCCATCCTTTGTTTTCCATTTTCCTGGCGGTGAACCCAGGTCATCCACCTACCTTGCGGGACCCACATCATCCATCGTTGCCTCATTGCTAAATCTAAAATGGAAAACCATTAACTATCACCCGCACTACGGACCCTACCTTTCCCACCACCGATTATTTTAAAATGCATGTTTACCAAATTCAATGACCACCATACAAAATTTAATGTAGGTAATTAATGTCGGGTTTACTATAAATAGTAAGGGTCCGCCTATCATTTTCACCAACACCCAGTCATAAATTGTTAGCGTGCCTTCTACCTTCACCACCTTCGCACCCGTATCACTTCTAGAATGAATTTGAGTTCTTTCATCATCACATTCCATTGGGTTAACCAGGTGAGTTTTCCGCTACCCAACCTACACACCCCTTTTGAGTTAATTTTTCAAACGTCAAAATTCTTAAGGAAAAACTCATTAAAATGTTTAAACGGCTAAAAGACCATTAAGTTCTGCACAAAACCCATGAATGCAAAAATGGTCAAAATTCAACCCATTAACCCATGTGAGACTTTCATTCTCCATGACTATTCTTCATCGGGGCCGTGAGCCCTTTGTGGTCTGCACCCTCCTCATCATCGTCAAAAGAATGAATTAACCAAACACTTAGATGAAACCCTTTGGCCATTGACCCTTTGTGGGTTGCCAAGTGTGAGAGGCTCTCATCTTATAACCATTTCTCAATGACCATCATATGCCACCCTCCCGCATTGTGGGCACTACTAAACCTTTCATTATCAAGCTAAACAAACACAAACCTAAGTCCATTTGTAGGCTATCATCTGCAGATCGCCATCCACTCTCTATTGTCATTGATTGAACACTTGACCACCTTAAATGGTAGAGCCCTAGCTTCCTCCCACTCCATGGACCCTGCAACCCTTCTTTCCATCTGGTCCTCACCCCAAAAATGTTAAGTATGAAACCGTTTGCTAGCCGACCTTGGTGGAAGTCCATCTGCAAGCCACTCTATTCCTATTGTTGTTTCTCAAATGGTCGACGAGGTTCAAGCTCTAGCTATGCAAGCCCTGACCCCTTTGTTTTCATCAAATCTCCAAGCCCACAAATGACTTTCTTAATCTAAGTGTAGGCCTACACTTGTAGGTCACCATCTATCGTCCGTCGTCCCCTGATTAGCATTTATCAATGGTCATGCCATTTCATCCTTCTACTTGGTGGGTCTCATCCTATCCTCTGTCGATCGATGTAAAATCCATATGTTAGACCTCTTTATGAGCCCAACACTGCAGATCGCTGTATGCGGGTTGTCGTCCCATGGTCATAGTCTCAAAATGTTCAATGCCTAACAAATTCCCGTGACATCTTTCCCACAACCTTCTAAATTCCAAGACTTAAGAAAACGAGCTTCAATTGTTTGTGCCTTCTATGGGCCCTACATAGAAAAAAATTATTTGTGGGTTTTTGCCTCCTGAAAAAATGTTTCTCAATGGTAGAGCTTTGAACATCTTTGGTGTTTCCTACCTCTACATGAATTGAGCCCACATTAAAAGAAAACCTAAATAAACATCTTCTAAGGGCTCCAAGATGATTTTCACATGTGCCAAATGCCTTTAGGTATTGACTAGTGACCAATTCCTAAATGCAAAAATCTGAGTGCGAGCAGACGCTTGTGGGCCATTGTGATCCCAATGTTGTCCTACTCCAAGTTACCCCAAACAAATGGTAGCCTAGGAAAACCAACATCCCTAGGCCTACATTTCTCTAACTGCCCCTAATGAGCTTCAAATGATGAATTTAATGAATATTATGATCTTTAATGATGAAATGATTGATCTGACCCTTATTTTATAGGATTTAACTAATACTCCCCTCATTTTAAACATGAATATGGTTATTATAGTTTCTTGTGCAGGATTTATGGAATCAGTTGTGGGACAACCGGGAGTGCCCATAGAGAAAGAAAAAAGGAAAGAAGCATGCTAAAGCACCAAGAGGCAAGGAAGATAAAGATCAAATGAAGTATTAGTTCCATGTGGTGAAGGTCACTTCCAAGTTCACGTCAGACAGGGGCACTATTTTAGACACCAACCTTGGACATGTTAGCATGAATGAATTCAGGCAGAGGGTGATGGTCAACCCTAAAACAAAAATTCCCTGAAGATCAGAAAGAGGAGTATCGCCAAGGTGGTCGAATTCCCTCCTTCACTTATTGCCCCAAAGTTGGTAATGGATTGCAGAGAGTGTTATCACAATAACAAAAAAAATATAGATCATGAGGGAAAAGTACTGGCAGATCTATCTGGAAAATCCATAGGCCATGCCTTCCACATCCCCACATACAAAAAAATGGAAGAAACAAAGAAAGATGATGCTAAAAGTATGTGGAAGGTAGATCCCCTCACATGCAAGATATTGATCAACCAACATTGGTTGAAAGATAAGAGGGGTAGTGTGGATAAGGTCCCTCAAGAGCTCTTTAGAAGTGATTTCCATGAGGGGTGCCATAATTTGGTTACTCTTCTCAGTAGGGTAATGGGACTCCCCATGACCACCTACTTTCAAGAATGGATGTTCTATTTCATTCATGAGATCATCTAAGGTAAGACAAAATTTCACTAGGCAAATATTTTCAGTTACAACCTCTTGTTATGCCTTGCATAACCACCCCATCTTTTGCCTTGGTCAAAATGGGTCCCCCTTTGTTATTTTTGTACTTAGTTGTTTTTCAATGAAAGTTTGGAGTCTACTTTTTCCAATACTTTGTTTTTTTTCTTTGGTTTCTCTGTCGGAATCGGAACCGGAATTGAATCGGGTTTTGAAAGTTCTTTTGAGGCTTGTTTTTGGGTCCTATCCTGACAGTTTTTTCTTTGCCTTTGTTTTGGTCTTTAGCAGAAGCGAAGCCGGAGTGGGGATTGCGATGGTTGTTATCAAAATTTGCAAAATCACAATTGATTCCGATCCCGCCTCCGTTATTTTTATTTTTTGCTTTGTCTCAGTTTTTGTGTTTTGTGTTATTAGGTTGGTCTTTTACTTAACTTTTTGTATTTGTTTTTGTTTTGTTTTTAGTTATCGGATGTGGAGCCAGAATGGGAATGAGGTTTGAAAATTTTATAAATTTGAGATCTCGATTCCATTTTAGTTCCGCCCCCGCCACTTTTTTTTGTTGACTTTTTGACTGAGTCACACTGTTGTGAAGTGTTTGTTCACTCTCAGTTCTGACTCCGCCTTTACTGCCCTTTAAATGCATTAATGATGGTTTTCAATGTAGGTAGAAATTCACATATTTACCTTTATTAAGGGTTAAGCTGATCATTATTGTTATTGTTAAAGATCTAAGAGCACGAAAGAGCAGTAGCAGAGTTCGTTTTGAGCAAATTGATCGAGATAGAGAAGGGATTGTGTGTGAATCGATTCAGAAAGTTAGCGCAGGTTTGTTTTTCATTTGAAGTAGGTTTCTTATCTGTGTTGTTCATTGTTGATTTATGGTCGTGTTTGTTTTGTTTTGCTTTATATTTGCTCGTATATTCGATCATCTTGTTTTAATACAAACCTATGATTAGTGATATGGTTGAATGAGCAGTTTTTTTTGTTTGGTTTTGTTTCTTTTGCTTTAAATCTTTGTTACCTTGTACGTTCGTGTCATTTCTTTCTATTTTTAGGGCACTGTCGCTTTCACGTCTTAATCATGATTGCATCGTGTTTGTTTTTTGGTTTGCAGTGAGTTAGATTTAGGTTTAGGTTTTAAATGTTGATTAGTTAGATTAGAAGTTACAGTGAGGTAGATCAAAGATTTTATAGTGACTTAGGGTAGATTAAATTTAATTAGGCTTTCGTCGTCTGGTAGAATGGCAGGGTTTAAACCTGTGCCCTATTTTTTATCAGGTTTATTAGATTAGGGTTTCATTGGTCTCTGTAATCGCTTTTAAAATGATTTTAAAAAATGATATCTTAGAATGCAATTGTTCCCCACGGTCATATGGGTGTAGAGTTTTAAGCTCCTTTGCCATTTTATAGCGACCTAGGTCTTAATCATGAAATTGAATAAAGTATTTGATGACGTCATGATTAACATAGGCAGAGGCAAGATTGGAATCCATCTTGGACTTGAAAGATTTGTTTTATAAAAGGTATCAATTCCATGTTTCATCCCATTTCCAGCTCCATGTATAATGGAAAGTCTTTCTTCAAAGTAAAGATAACCTAATCGGAGGTAGAGGCGGAATGGAAAAAGAATATGGAAAAAAATAAAATTCAAAGAAAACCAATTCTGTTTTTTGTTTCGATCTTGGTTTCGATAACCTCCCTGACTCCGAATCCGAGCCCGTTTGTTATTAGGTGAAGTTTCTATGTCAGTTTTTGTTTTGAGTCCGCCAGTGTTGTAAAAGAGATTCTTTTGAGCTTTTGTTTGGGTTCCAACATTGAGGTATGTGTAACAGACATGTTTTAAGAGTATGTTTGATAATGATATTTGAAGATCTAATTAGAGGTTTGCTTGCAAGAAAATTGAAAGATGTCAGGAACGTCAGGAGAGTCTACTCGAAGGAATTAATCAGCTGAAACATCAAAGACAACACCAAAACTAAAGAAGATGAAACTAGAACAGCTGCCTTATACATTGAGGTATGATCATAGGAATCTAGTGGTGTAGGTGAGCAAGGTGGAATCACATTGGTCAAATATCACGGATACTAATCTGGGCCAATACAACTTTGAAGAATTACATGTAGACATCTTTGCAGAATGAGAAAACTTGATAGGGAGAACACAAAGGATTGTTGGCTCTGGTCTTGCACATATCACTATGTTTCCTTTATCAGTCTAGTGTCCGGAGTTGATATTGACAATAGCCAGTACTTATAATCCTGCTACAAGATTATGCATGGATTCACAGAATAATGTGATCATTGATCTTACCCCTACAATGTTTCAAAATATGTTTGGTGTTCCAGATCCCAAGAATTTGGTGCAGCTAACTGAAGTAGAGGCATTGGAGAAATATAGCAAGCATAAAGACTCCAATAAGTCTCACTTGAACAAAAAATGGTTAAAACAGAGAATAAATATTTAAGCAAGCCCTCAGACCAGCCAAAGAGAGCAGATTTCCATAGTTAGGTATCAAAATTAATCATGATGTTATCAAGAGTCTTCGGGAAGAGGGATGCTTTTCACTTTAAGGAATGGATGTTTCCTTTCATCCATACCATCTTGAATGGTCAACAAAAATTTGACTGGCCAATGATTGTTTTTGACACCATAAATGATCAGTTAACAAGGGTCAAGTGGACCAAGTGTTTCTTCATGACATCTTACATTGTATATGCAGCAGCAAGGTTGGGGATTTTCCTAGGATTGAATAAGGTGGGCATGATGGGAGCCTTGGATGGACAAAAGAAAGTGTGGGAGCACTATGATCAGTTGACTCTTCAGGTGGCTGAAACTCATTTTAGGAGAGTCAATGATGCCTTTTTATATGTGATCATCAATCAATTGAATAGAGATGCAGGGTATCAATTAAGTCAATAAGCCATCGCATTCATTTCTGAATGGGGAAGTTGGTATATCCACTATCCCAAATTTACATACTTCAAGTTGTTTGGGTTTGAAGGCCATCCACATTTACTTCCAAGATGCTGCAGTAACAGAATAGTGCTTATGGAGTTTGTGTATCAAGCCATTGGAGTTAATGCTAGGTTTGGGATCAAGCACAAGATAGGATGCCATAAATTTCCCATGACGTTGGGTGAATATAATTGTCATCACTTGAAGCGAGCAAAGGTGGTTTGTAGTGTGTCGATACAATTGAAATTGGGATTGTATACAGCTCAGAAGTATTTTGATCCAAAGAAAAAGATTCATGTCTTATTACCTTCAGTGTTTACTAGACACTTTAATTTGTCAGAAGACTTTTGGTGTGATCAGCAGGATGAGTATGACTTGAGGAAGAAGAATTATAAGAGATTATTAGTCTCACTCATGTCAGAGCTTGGTATTAACGAAAATATTCCTGACACTTTGGTGGATGATGGAATTGTATTAGATCCCTCATATGAAGCTTTGAACATTGGCACCAAAAGCTTAGATCCAATAGATTGGAATGAGGAAGAAACAATTGATATTAAGAAAATTGGAAGAGTAGTTTTGGATAGAATGGTTGATGATGAAAGCTTGAGCTCCTCAAGGACCAGTCCTTAAGAAGGGTAAAGGATACAAGAGAATTAAAAGAAAGACACCTTCCAAGGAGCCATTAGAATTTTTTCCTCCTGTTGTTGAAGAAATAGAACTTGAGGTGGTCGATGAAGAAGAAGAGGCACCAGAGGGAGATTTTCCAATAGAATCTGTTGTTTCTATGCCCACATTGGGTGAGTCATCCACAAAAGCCCCACTCACAAGAAAGAAAAGTAAAGAGGTTCAAGAAGGAGTACTTCATGCCATGGTTGAAGCTGATAAAGGAAAAGAAGTGGAGGAAGAATTTGTAGAAATTGAGACAGACTCGGATGAAACTCTTTCAGAGAAGGATCTACAAGAAAACATGACTTTAGAGTGGACTATTGAGTAGATTCTGACACGAGAGGAGTAATGGAAACTATTTGAAGATGCTACAAGAGAGTCTGATGCAAGGGCTACTCTAGAGAAGCAAAAGGAAATGGAGGCAAAGTTACAAGTTGATGCTCTACTTCACCAACAGCAATTAAAGGCAAAAGAAATTGAAGCAAGGGCAACAACTAATGAAATAGAGAAGCAAATGAGGCAACGAGAGCATGAGATCAAGGTCAAAGAAGAAAATGACAAGTTAGAATTTATACACAAGATCCATGATCTTGAGGAGGAGAAAGCAAGAAATCGAAGGGAAAAGGAAGCCCTAGTTGCTAGACTGAAGCTTGCAGAGGAAGCTCGACAGAAAGAACAAGAAACTGAAGCTCTAAAAAAGAAAAAGAGGTTGAAGAGCTAATGAGGAAGCAACAGGAAGAAGAAGTAGAAGCTGAAAAACTTAAAGCTTAAGAAGCAGAATGGTTAGAAACAGAGGCCTTAAAAAAAGAGAAATTAGAAAAGGAAAGGTTAGAGAAGGAAAAAATGGAGAAGGATCAGTTGGAGGAAGAAAGATTGAGAAAAGAAGAAGAAGAAAAGAAAATGCAAGAACAAAGAGATAGAGAAGAGGCTGAGAAGTTGGTGTAGATGCATGTGCTACAAGAGCAACAAGAGAAAGTAAAGGTTGATTCTAAATCTGAGTTAAATGTTCAGTCACCCTCTACAATTGCTGCTTCCTCTTCCATGATGATGACTGCTCCTAGTGCTCCTATATGGTTGAAGTTAGACCTGCAGAAGAGAGCTAGAACACCTCCTCAACCTCTTAATTGGGAGGACATGATGAAGGGAATTGAACAGGAAAGACCTAAAAAGAAGGCTAAAGTCTTACATTCTACTAGACTCACAGATAAAGGGGAGATAGTCACTAAATGTGCTCTGCCTATGAATGAAAAGGAGGTAGGGGATATCTAGCTAACAAACTATCAATTGAGTATGGTTAATTTGGGAAGACCCACTAGGAATCAACAACTAAATCAAGAATGATGAAGGACAAACAAAAGAATGATGAGCTTAAATGTCAATTGGATCAGTTACATTCATTCTTAAAGAGTGTCTCCTCTCCAAGGGCACAAAAAGTAGGAGCCATTGAGACTCCTATTTTGTTAAGCAAAAAGGAGGTTGATGATTTGGAGCAAGTTAGAGGAAAGGTGAAGATGGTAGATAGGTGGATAGATAAATTGAACCAAGAGGTAGGAGAGATTTTAGTAAAAGGATTTGAAGTCTATAAGGATACTAAAAGATTGATTAAAGAGATGTATGAATATATTGAGGCATCAGAAAAACAAGAAGAAGAGTATAAGGAGTTTGGTAAAAAGTTAGAAAAGATAAATACATTGCCTATAACAACTCTTCTGGAACAGTCTATACTTGAAGATGATAATAAAGACTTTGTAGAAAGGACTTCTCACATACTCAAGTTTAGGACTGGCTCTTTCAGCAAGCATAAGGATGAGATTCAGGAAGTTGTAAATAATTTGACTGAGCAATTAGAAGAATTAGAAGCAGCTATTGCTATGATTGTGGATATAAATGCATTTACAAAAGAGGGCATGCCTTTTAACCAAATAAAGGAAAAATGGGATGAAAGATTCCAAGGACTTATGCAAAAGGGAGATGATGGTGGAGAGTTGATGTTAGATCGACTTGTAGAGGTCAAAGAGGAAATAAAGGCTGCAGGGAGAGAATTGATAAAAGTGAAAAGTATGAAGGAGTTTGCTGCATTTGAGCTAGATCGGATTAAATTTAAAGATGACTAGATTGATGGGCCAGAGATGGAGACTCTATAGCAAGTGTTCACTAGTTATGATGAGTTCTTAACAGATCCAGCTTTGCATGCATGAATCCTTACATGCATGATGTTCTCCTTCTTTGCATGTTGCATGCATACAGCACTCGTAGCTTTTTGAGCACATGACTTCCTCTTTTATTCTATCTTCTATTTTTAGTTAAGACTAAAAGTCTAATGTAAGAACTCAAGAATAAATTGATCTGAGTTTCCAAGAGAGTCTGAATTCCTAAAATGGTGGAAAGCCTAAAATAGAAGTGAGGTTCGAACTTTTTGTATAGCTATAAATATCAGATGGGTATCACATTGTAAGGGTCGGCTAATTGAGAACTAGATTGGCTTACCTAATGCTAAGAGATAGAATTTTGTAGAGTTTTTGCAGAGATACATTTTACTTAAATCTTTTATAGTTAATAGAATTACAGGTTTACTCAAAAGATGATGTTTGGAATTAAATTGTTTGTTTGATAAGGCTGATAAGTTATGATCTATCTATATGCAGTGATTGTGTTGAACATAAGAGTTTCTTGAATGATGAAAGTCATTTGAAGGAATCAGATTTAAGGATTATCTTATTAGATTTTCATTGAGTTGAAGTTATTAAAAAATTTGTTGATCTATAATTTTGATGATGAATGAATGTGTGTTGTTTTGAAAATCATTGAAATATTTGTGAAGATTAATTGTGAAGTTAATTAAGCACCTAAAATGTATGTAATGGTATAGATTATGCTACAGACTGTATCATCTTATGGTTTTTATGATCTATTAGGAAACATTCATTGTTGAAAGTATATGTCTAGATACTAGATAAATTCGGTTCATACTTACTGGTTTACCCCTTTGTTCTATCTTTTTCTTTTATTTAAAACCCATTGATTTACAGGAACTATTTCGATAAAAAGAGTTATAGCTTGAATCTTTTGTTACCAGTACAGGCCCCTTGAATATTATAGTTGCATGAACCAATTGAGTGACATCAAATAGTTGATAACCAACTACCAGGACCTTGGGATTTAGGCTACTACATGTTGTCTTTCTTTTTTAGGAGAAATAGAGTAGAAATATTATGTTTTAATGTTGTTTGTGTCATTTCAACCATCAACAGGAATTGGCGCTAGAAGGAGGGCCCAAAGGGACAAGCTGGCTCGCGGAAGATCTTTTTCACCGTAGGGAAACGAGAGGGTTCTTAGATCCTCTACTAATCATGAACTATTCAAAGAACTTCAAACCCTAGTTAGACCCAACCCTCATGCTCGTAGGGTAGAAATACCTACATTACAACCACCACTTACTCCACCAATGTTTCCACCAATTCCATCCACACCACCACCAAATAGGCCTTTGTCACCACCAATTTGGCCTTTATCACCACCACCTACCCAACCAATCCCACCAATGGCTTATTTTGTGGGTACTCCCTCCCTGTTAGGGACTATTCTAGGCGGATTCCATGATTTACCAAAGAACCCAGAGAATTTCTGCCCGAAATACATGCATGGAGAATCAAGAAGTGTAGAGGAACATATACAAGCATTCAAAGATGCCTGTACATGAGCTCAAGTTGCTCATCAAGATGTGGTATGTAGACTATTTCCCTACTATCTAGGAGATATGGCATATAATTGGTATCTAAATCTGCCCCAAGGATCTATTATGGGTTGGACAGATTTAGAAAATGCTTTTATTAATCAATTCAGGGTTTATGTGGACCCTACCATATTATATCACCAATTTGCCACTATTAGAAAGGAGCATCATGAACTGTTGCCCTTGTTCAATAGTAGGTTCCATAGAATGTATCATAGGCTACAAGAGCCTTACCTAGTGCCAGAAGCCATGGCCATACAAGCATATCTGAGAGCTCTTGATCCTTTGATTGGTCTATTCTTACAAAGAACTTATCAACCTGATGAGATTGACTCACTATCTAAGATTTATCATTTGGCTATCAAATTGCAACAGCAGAAAAATCTGCAATCTGGAGGGTTAGGACCAAATTTTCCTCCAATGAATTATCAGATGCCTAATCCACCGTTATACAATATTGTCCTAGGGATGTCTTATTCCCATTATGGACCTGTATCCGAGTTGCAAGCACCACCAACTGTGCCCTTCTTTGGTAATAACATGCATGATTCTTGACATCAACCTCCACAACAGCAACCTCAACATCAACCTCAAAATCAATCGCAACAAGGGGGAGGACCAACCCATGTCCATTCCCCAACCATAGTTCAAAATGTGCAGAATGAGAAAACTATTCAACTTACAAGCAAAGTAGAGACTCTCAAAAATAATCTCTCTCAGATGTCAAATGACATGGCACAGCTCAGACAAAACCCTCCCAATAATCAAAACCAGAATTACAACAATCAAGGAGGTTATAACTATCAGGGCAATTACTCTAATTAGAACACCAATAGGAACTTCCAGAATCAAAACTCCTCAAACCAGAATTATCAAAATCAAAACAAAGGATACAATTAGAGGTTCAATAGAAACAACAACAATAATAGGTAGTGGAATACTGGACCTAACAATGGAGGAGTTCCCCATAATTATCAAGCAGGTGAAGAAAGATCAAATACTGCTAATGTTGCTGATTTGAATTTTATGACAAATTGGTGTAGGTTGCATGATACAATAGCCCATTCTGAGGTCAATTGCCCAGAAATGGAGAAGATGGTGAAAATTGCACAGGCTGATGCCCATCCTCGAGAAGGAAATTCCAATCAAGGCAATGGGCTAGTCAGCACTGCCATGACTTATGAAACCATTGAAGAAAAGTATTAATTCCCTATGCAAGGGGATAATAAGCTAGAAGAAGATGTCTATAATGCTCAAACTTTCCAATCTAAGGGTGGTCACTTTCTGAGGAACCAGAATAAAGGGCCATTCACTACATTTTCACCCCCTAACAACATGATTCCACCAAATTAGAATGCAGATAACAATCCAGCCCCACCAAAGGGACCTTTTGATGCTCATAATAGAGGTAATCAACCTTCTTTTCCTAAGTACCAATTTAGGAATGATTCAGAGTTTGATTTTGTTGCAGAATTGCAAAGCCAGAAGACATCACTGTCTTTCTTTGATATCATGAAGTGGTGCCCAGCTCAAAGGGAGGTGGTATTAAAAGCTTTGGAAGAAACAAATCACTTGAAAGGGAAAGGTAAAGTGACTCCCGCAAAGGAGATGAATGCTGCTATATATAAAGGTAAGACCAGTACCCCACCTTTCTTATTAAGTTTGAGAATCTTTGGAAAGAATCTACACAATTGCTTATTAGATTTTGGAGCATCAGGGAATGTCATGCCTTTTTCGATTTGTAAAAAGTTAGGATTGAGTCCTATTCCAACCAATAAAAAGGTGATTCAATTGGATAAAACCAATGTTAATGTTGTAGGTGAGTTGAAGAACATGCATGTGCAGGTTGGATTAGACCCAAGGATCTAGACCTATATAGATATTCAAGTTGTTGACATCCCAGAAATATATGGGATGCTTTTGAGTCGAGAGCTAATGAAAAGCATATGAGGGTATTTGTCCTTGGACTTCTCACACATGTGGTTACCATGGAAAGGGGTTGGCACTTAGATAAGAATTGAAAGTGAACCTAGGCTCAAACACATGATTACAGAGTATGATACTCCAAATGAAGTAGCATTCTTTGAGACTGAGATGGGTGTTTACAAGCAAGAGGAATTCCTTACTTTCTCTGTAGTTAGTCTTGAGGATACACTATCCTTAGACCACACTAATTTGATGATTCACATCAACAGGAAGTTTTAATAAGGAAATTGCAACAAGATAGGCTGGTTTTAAGAATAGAAACTGATTTGAGTAATTCATTGCTTCCTAATTGGTGTAGAATACACTATCATAACCATTCAGAGTTGACGTGTCAGTCATGCGTAGATATTCTAAAGCATGTAGATCTACCCAAGCAATAATTTCAAGAGGTAACTGAGACTCCCATCAATGAGTTCTCTTTCCAAGTTAAGGATGCAACTATTCTTAGACGGGTTAGTCTTTCTCTAGAAGAATTTTCTTTACCAATAGAACAGACTCAGGTCTTAGGGTTTTTGGATTAAAAAGAGGAAGTGGAAGTATCTCAGTTTCATTTTAATACCCCTATTCTAGAGGCTTTGGCAATGCCAAAAGAGTTAATAGAAGATGAGTTAGATCCTGGCTCGGCCGAAGAAATCACTCATGAGGTAGTTGTTGAAAAAATTAAGGAACTAAGAAAATCGTTAACTGAGCTCCTTCTCAACACAAATTCTGATAAACAACAAAAGTCTGAGCTGCCACATGTCACAAGTGACAAAATCCCTGTAGTTTCTAAAAAGAAAGAGCTCCCAGCTAAAGACCAGTTATTGACTCTTAAATTTGATGGTTCTAAATCTAAAGTAGGAAGTGGAGCAGGAATTGAACTAACTAACCCAAAAGGGAAAACTTATTTTGCTTTTTATAGATTGCAGTTTGGTTGCACTAACAATGTGGCTAAATATGAGGCACTTGTGAGAGGACTTATGTTTGCTCATAAGAAGAAGGTAACTGCTCTTACAGTGATGGGAGACTCTGAGGTGATTGTGAAATAGGTACGTAGCCAATACACTTGCCATAATAAAAGATTGGCTGCTTATAGGAATAGGGTCTGGAATTTAATAGAAGATTTTGATGCCTTTGGGATTACTCTTATTCCAAGGTAAGCAAATCAAATAGCAGATGCTCTTACCGTTGCAGCAAGTACATTAGAGCCGATGCAAGATTCAAATCTAAAAATATTTTCTGTGGAGTTGATTTCAGTCCCTGCAATTCCTGACAATGTTCGACATTTCCAGGTGTTTAATGATGATCAACATATTTTGGCCTTTTTGGAAATTTTGATGTATTTCAAGGACAAATAATTGATGACTTTGATAGGGATCAAGGATACTGGAATCCAGAAAGTGACAATCCAAAAGGGATAATGGATTTAAAGAGCAATAACATCCCAAAAGGGATGATAGCATTGGAAAGGATATTTGATTCAGATCCACGAGCTTATCAGAGAATTCCTAAAAAGAGTGAGGGAGGCAAGTATGAATCCATTAATTCGGCTCACTCAAGGGTAGAAAGGAATGTTCTTATAGGGAAGACTTGTCTTCAAGAAATAAAGGATGAGATTATCAAAGTCTTGAAGTAGAATATTGAAGCAATTTCTTGGAGCTATGATGATTTGAAAACTTTTGATACATCTGTCATCACACATACGATTCCTCTTAATCCAAAAGCCAAGCCGTTTTGCCAAAAGCAACGCCCAGTCAATGCATTAATCGAGCCTTTGATCCAAAGAGAAGTACAAAAGCTTTTGGCTACAAGAATATTTTTTCCAGTTAGGCACTCTACTTGGGTGGCTAATCTAGTTCCTGTGAGGAATAAGAATGGGGAAATCAGGTTATGTGTGGATTTCAGAAATTTAAACAAAGCCTCTGAGAAAGACGATTATCAATTACCTTCCCTTGATGAAGTATTGCAAAGGGTTAATGGATCTCAAATGACGTCTTTCTTGGATGGATATTCAAGATACAATCAAGTACTAGTAAGTCATGATGATAGGATGAAGATTTCTTTCACTACAAAGTGGGGCACATTTGCCTATAGGAGGATGTCATTTGGTCTAATCAATGCTGGTGCTACTTTTCAAAGAGCGATGGATATAGCTTTTAAAGACCTAATGGGAAAGTGTATTATCATCTATGTTGATGATCTAACCATCTTCTCTAAAAGTAGAGAAGATCATGCTGCTGATTTAGAGAAAGTACTAAAGAAATGTATCAGTTATAGTGTCTCTCTCAATCCAAAAAAATGTGTATTTGGAGTTTCTGAAGGGAAGCTCTTGGGTCACATTATATCAGAGGAGGGAATTTACATAGATCCTAATCAAGTAGAAGCCATTTTGAAGTTGACAATGCCAGGAAGTAAGAAGGAGATGAGGTCTTTCTTTCGAAGGATTAATTTTGTCAGGAAGTTTATAATAGGGTTTGCAGAGATTGTCAAACCACTTAACGAAATGATGAAGAAGGATGCGAAAATTGAATGGAGTGAAGAGGTTAAATATGCTTTCATGCAGATTAAACAATCTATATCTGAGGCACCTATTTTAACAAGCCCAGATTATCTAAAACCATTTTACATTTATTATTTTGCTTCTGAGCATTCATGTGCAGTAGTTTTGATGCAGAGAAGAGAAGAGAATGAGGAGAGGCCTATTGCTTTTATGAGCTCTCCATTAAAGAATGCAGAAGTAAGATATTCATCAATAGAAAAATAGGCTTTTGCATTGGTGCGAGCAGTGAAGAAGTTCAGACACTACATAATTCAAAGTCAAGTGATGGCTATAGTCCCAGATCTAGCTGTAAAGTCCCTCCTGATGCAAAGTGAACTAGGAGAAAGAAGAGGGAAATGGATGGCCATTTTACAAGAATTTGACTTGGAGATTCACCCAATGAAGCTTGTAAGAGGTCAAGGTTTGTCAAAGGCAATGGCTGAAGTGGACAAGAGTATTACTTGTCAACAATACATTGTTCAGTCATTCACAAAAGATCCCTAGTATACAGATTTAGTCTTTTTCCTCCTCAATAACAAGTGTCCAGAAGGGATGGATGCTACTCAAAGAAGAGCACTGAGGATGAAAAGCGCTTATTATATGCTTAAAGGAGGATCAATCTACAGGAAGAATTTCCAAGGAATCTACTTGCGTTGTCTGGATCAGCAAGAAGCTAAACATGCTATAAGTGAATTTCATGGTAGGCATGGAATAGGACATGGATTTGCTGATGCTTTGGCTCATCAGATTTTAAGGCCAGGTTACTATTGGCCTTATGTGTTTAGGGATGCACATCAACATTGCAGGACTTGTCATGTATGTCAAACTTCTGCAACAAGAGAAAGAAATCATGCGATGCCCCTACAACCGGTTTATGAGGTAGGGCCATTTTCCCAATGGGCACTTGATTTTATAGGTGTGATTAATCCAAATTCCTCTACAGGGCATAAATTTATCTTGACTGTGATGGATTATTGCACATGTTGGACGAAGGCCCTACCTTGCAAGAATAGCACCACGGAGGTGGTCATTAAGTTTCTGACAGAGAACATAACCAGGTTTGGAGTTCCATTTGCTCTGGTATGTGATAACAACCTTGATTTTTCATCTGCTGAATTTATTTCATGGGCCTATGAGCATAAGATTGTGTTAAAATATTCTTCCAATTATTACCCTCAGGGGAATGGAGTGGTTGAGTCCACAAATAAGAATTTATTGGAAGCAATAAAAAATTTGTTAGAAAGTAACCCTAGGGACTGACATACCCAACTGAGATTTGCCTTGTGGGCAGATCGAACCAGAATCAAAGCAGCCCTAGGGAATTCACCTTTTAAGTTAGTTTATGGCCAAGATCTAATCGTCCCCATTCATTTACAAATACCTATTCTAAAATTTATGCAGGAATTTTATAATAAGGATGATAGGATTGAGGTTAGATTGCTTAACTTATTGAACATGGAAGAACAAAGAGATGCTACTTTGCAACAATTCTCTAAACATCAGGCTATTGTCAAGTGCTGGTTTGACAAAAGAGCCAAAGTAAAAGCTTTTAGAATATCAGACCTTGTGCTATTATGGGATAAGGCTAGAGAAAGGAAGGGAGATCACCAGAAGTTTGATAGAATTTGGTTAGGTCCTTACCAAGTAGCTGAAATCTTAGGGGAGAATGCCTTTCATTTGTGTACCTTAATAGGAGAGCCTGTTCCATTGCCAGTTAATGGTCAGTTTCTCAAACACTATTTTGGTGCATAGAAAGTCTAGTGTTTTGAAAAGGAATGTACTATATTGTATCATATGTAATTAAGTTTTTGTTTTTAGTTTTTAGTTTTTAGTTTTTAGTTTTTAGTTTTAGTTTTGTTTGTTTGTTTTGTTATGTCTTGTTTCGTTGGGGATTCTTATTTTTGCTCATCTCAAGTTAGGGGGTTGTTATTCAAAGTATATTATTGGCACTAGGAGAGAAATTAGTTTAGGTATTGTCATTATAATCATTGAAAATGATTTCATTCTAAAACTTATGTTTTATGATCATTCTAGTTTGGGTTGGAAAAGTTATTAAGGATAGAAGATGTAAATGTGAATATCTCATGAAATGTGATCAAAGATCTGTCACCAAATTAGAAAAACATCTGCATGAGTAATTACCTATTTGTTTTAGAATGACTCTATCTTTGTTTCAAGTGAAAAATCAGATTCCAAGACTATCATGAAATCCATTGTAGTACTCAACCTACATTTTAGATTCATTGAATCTGAGTATTAAGAGATGCATAAAAGAGTTTCCATCCAAAAAGAAAAAAAGAGAAAGAAAGAAAGAAAAGAAAGCTCAATATCAAGTGGGTAACCAAGTATCTCTATCGGGGCTATGGATGCCTGTCTAGTAGTAGAGAAATTTTTTGAGAGGACTAGAGGTATCTTCATTGGGGCTATGGACACCTGTCTGGCAGCAGAGCAATACCCAGGATTTTACTACATGATAGTTAAAGGACTCAACTTATGTAGCTTGAAACTTAGATATAATTGTTCACAAGCAGAGAAAGTATCTACAAAGAATGATGCACAATGTAAGCACACACTCAGATTCAGAAATAATTCATGAGCACATAACATCTGAGATTTAAACTCAAGATTATCCTACAAATATCTTATCTCATTCAAGGTAAGGTGTTTATAAGCCAAGTAGTTTTTGGGTGACTAAAATTTTCTTTGGGTATTTTGAAAATAGGTAAACCATTTTCCTAGCCGAGTCGCCATTTGTTATGCCTTGCATAGCCACCCCATCTTTTTCCTTGGTCAAAATGGGTCCCCCTTTGTTATTTTTGTACTTAGTTGTTTTTCAAACAAAGTTTGGAGTCTAGTTTTGCCAATACTTTGTTTTTTTTCTTTGGTTTCTCTATCGGAATCGGAACCGGAACTGAATCGGGTTCTGAAAGTTCTTTCGAGGCTTGTCTTTGGGTTCTATCCCGACAGTCTTTTCTTTTCCTTTGTTTTGGTCTTTAGCAAAAGTGGAGTCGGAGTGGGAATTGCGATGGTTGTTATCAAAATTTGCAAAATCACAATTGATTCTGATCCCGCCTCCATTATTTTTATTTTTTGCTTTGTCTCGATTTTTGTGTTTTGTTTTATTAGGATGGTCTTTTACTTAACTTTTTGTATTTGTTTTTAGTTGTCAGATGCAGAGCCAGAATGGGAATGAGGTTTGGAAATTTTATAAATTTGAGATCCTGATTCCATTTTAGTTCCACCCCCACCACTTTTTGTCGTTGATTTTTTGATTGAGTCGCACTGTTGTGAAGTGTTTGTTCACTCTCAGTTTTGAATCTGCCTTTATTGCACTTTAAATGCATTAATGATGGTTGCCAGTGTAGGTAGAAATTCACATATTTACCTTTATCAATGGTTAAGCCGATCATTATTGTTATTGTTAAAGATCTAAGAGCATGAAAGAGCAGTAGGAGAGTTTTTTTTGAGCAAATTGATCAAGATAGAGAAGGGATTGTGTGTGAATTGATTTAGAAAGTTAGCATAGGTTTGTTTTGTGTTTGAGGTAGGTTTCTTATCTATGTTGTTCATTGTTGATTTACGGTCGTGTTTGTTTTGTTTTGCTTTCTATTTGCTTGTATATTCAATCATCTTGTTTCAAGAAAAAACCTATGATTATTGATATGGTTGAATGAGCAGTTTTTTTTGTTTGGTTTTATTTCTTTTGCTTTAAATCTCTGTTGCCTTGTACGTTCATGTTGTTTCTTTCTATTTTTAGGGCACTGTCACTTTAACGTCTTAATTGTGATTGTGTCGTGTTTGTTTTTGGTTTGTAGTGAGTTAGATTTAGGTTTAGGTTTTAAAATGTTGATTAGTTAGATTAGAAGTTACAGTGAGGTAGATCAAATATTTTATAGTGACTTAGGGTAGATTAAATTTAATTAGGGTTTCATCGTCTAGTAGAATGGTAGGGTTTAAACCTGTGCCCTAGTTTTTGTTAGGTTTGTTAGATTAGGGTTTCGTTGGTCTCTGTAATCGCTTTTAAAATGATTTTAAAAAATGATATCTTAGAATGCAATTGTTCCCCACGGTCATATGGGTGTAGAGTTTTAAGCACCTTTGCCATTTTATAGGGACCTAGGTCTTAATCATGAAATTGAATAAAGTATTTGATGACATCATGATTAACATAGGCAGAGGTGGGATTAGAATCCATCTTGGACTTGAAAGATTTCTTTTACAAAAGGTATCAATTCCATGTTTCATCCCGTTTCCGGCTCCACATATAATGGAAAGTCTTTCTTCAAAGTAATGATAACCTAATCAAAGGTGAAGGTGGAATTGAAAAAGAATATGGAAAAAATGAAAATTCGAAGAAAACCAAATCCGTTTTTTGTTCCAATCTCGGTTTCGATAACCTCCCCGAGTTAGACTCCGAGCCCGTTTGTTATTAGGTGAAGTTTCTATGTCAGTTTTTGTTTTGAGTCCGCCAGTGTTGTAAAAGAGATTCTTTTGAGCTTTTGTTTGGGTTCCGACTCTAAGGTATGTGTAATAGGCATGTTTTAAGAGTATGTTTGATAATGATATTTGAAGATCTAATTAGAGGTTTTCTTGTAGGAAAATTGAAAGATGTCAGGAATGTCAGGAGAGGCTACTCGAAGGAATCAATCGGCTAAAACATCAAAGACAACACCAAAACTAAAGAAGATGAAACCAGAATAGTTGCCTTATACATTGAGGTGTGATCATAGGAATCCGGTGGTGAAGGTGAGCAAGGTGGAATTAGACTGGTCAAATATCACAGATACTAATCTGGGCCAGTACAGCTTTGAAGAATTACATGCAGACATCTTTGCAAAATGAGAAAACTTGATAGGGAGAACGCAAAGGATTGTTGACACCGGTCTTGCACATATCACTATGTTTCTTTTATTAGTCCAGTGTCCAGAGTTGATATTGACAGTAGCCAGTACTTATAATCCTGCTACAAGATTATGAATGGATTCACAGAATAATGTGATCATTGATTTTACCCCTACAATGATTCAAAATATGTTTGGTGTTCTGGATCCCAAGAATTTGGTGCAGCTAACTGAAGTAGAGGCATTGGAGAAATATAGCAAGCATAAAGACTCCAATAAGTCTCACTTGAGCAAAAAATGGTTAAAAATAGAGAAGAAATCTTTAAGCAAGCTTGTAGACCAGCCAAAGAGAACAGATTTCTATAGTCAGGTATCGGAATTAATCATGATGTTATCAAGAGTCTTCAGGAAGAGGGATGCTTTTCACTTTAGGGAATGGATTTTTCTTTTCACCCATACCATCTTGAATGGTCAACAACAATTTGACTGGCCAATTATTGTTTCTGATGCCATACATGATCAGTTAACAAGGGTTAGGCAGACCAAGTGTTTCTTCATGACATCTTACATTGTATATGCAGTAGCAAGGTTGGGGATTTTCCCAGGATTGAATAAGTGGGCATGATGGGAGCCTTGGATGGACAAAAGAAAGTGTGGGAGCACTATGATCAGTTGACTCTTCAGGTGGCTGAGACTCATTTTAGGAGAGTCAATGATGCCTTTTTATATGTGATCATCAATCAATTGAATGGAGATGCAGGGTATCAATTAAGTCAAGAAGCCATGGCATTCATTTTTGAATGGGGAAGTTGGTATATCCACTATCCCAAATTTACATACTTCAAGTTGTTTGGGTTTGAAGGCCATCCACATTTACTTCCAAGATGCTGCAGTAACAGAATAGTGCTTATGGAGTTTGTGTATCAAGCCATTGGAGTTAATGCTAGGTTTGGGATCAAGCACAAGATAGGATGCCATAAATTTCCCATGACATTGGGTGAATATAATTGTCATCACTTGAAGGGAGCAAAGGTGGTTTGTAATGAGTTGATACAATTGAAATTGGGATTGTATACAGCTCAGAAGTATTTTGATCCAAAGAAGAAGATGCATGCCTTATTACCTTCAGTGTTTACTAGACACTTTAATCTGTCCGAAGACTTTTGGTGTGATCGACAGGATGAGTATGACTTGAGGAAGAAGAATTATAAGAGATTATCAGTCTCACTCATGTCAGAGCTTGGTATTAACAAAAATATTCCTGACACTTTGGTGGATGATGGAATTGTATTAGATCCCGCATATGAAGCTTTGAACATTGGCACCAAAAGCTTAGATCCAATAGATTGGAATGAGGAAGAAACAATTGATATTAAGAAAATTGGAAGAGTAGTTTTGGATAGAATGGTTGATGATGAAAGCTCGAGCTCCTCAAGGACTAGTCCTTAAGAAGGGTAAAGGATACAAGATAATTAAAAGAAAGACACCTTCCAAGGAGCCATTAGAATTCTTTCCTCCTGATGTTGAAGAAATAGAACTTGAGGTGGTTGATGAAGAAGAAGAGGCACTAGAGGGAGATGTTCTGATAGAATCTGTTGTTTCTATGCCCACATTGGGTGAGTCATCCATAGAAGCCCCACTCACAAGAAATAAAAGTAAAGAGGTTCAAGAAGGAGTACTTCATGCCATGGCTAAAGTTGATAAAGGAAAAGAAGTGGAGGAAGAATTTGTAGAAAATTGAGACAAACTCGGATGAAACTCTTTTAGACAAGGATATGGAAGAAAACATGCCTTTAGAGGGGACTGTTGAGCAGATTCTAACACGAGAGGAGCAATGGAAACTATTTGAAGATGCTACAAGAGAGTCTGATGCAAGGGCTGCTGTGGAGAAGCAAAAGGAAATGGAGGCTAAGTTAGAAGATGATGCTCTACTTCACCAGAAGCAATTAAAGGCAAAATAAATTGAAGGAAGGGTAGCAACTAATGAAATAGAGAAACAAATGAGGCAACGAGAGCATGAGATCAAGGTCAAAGCAAAAAATGACAAGTTAGAATTGATACAGAAGATCCATGATCTTGAGGAGGAGAAAGCAAGAAATCGAAGGGAAAAGGAAGCCCTGGTTGCTAGACTTAAGCTTGCAGAGAAAGCTCAACAGAAAGAACAAGAAACTGAAGCTCTAAAAAAGAAAAAGAGGCCGAAGAGCTAATGAGGAAGCAATATGAAGAGGAAGCAGAAGCTAAAAAATTTAAAGCTTTAAAAGCGGAACGGTTAGAAACAGAGGCCTTAGA
The DNA here is from genome assembly GCA_007115665.2 of Sequoiadendron giganteum. Lineage (NCBI taxonomy): Eukaryota > Viridiplantae > Streptophyta > Pinopsida > Cupressales > Cupressaceae > Sequoiadendron > Sequoiadendron giganteum. Next base: position 359,361,574 of record CM021101.1, read on the forward strand.
AAAAGAGAAATTAGAAAAGGAAAGGTTAGAGAAGGAAAAAATGGAGAAGGATCAGTTGGAGGAAGACAAGAAAATGCAAGAACAAAGAGATTGAGAAGAGGCTAAGAAGTTGGTGTAGATGCATGTGCTACAAGACCAACAAGAAAAAGTAAAGGTTGATTCTCAATCTGAGGTAAATGTTCAGTCACCCTATATAATTGCCGCTTCCTCTTCCATGATGATGAATGCTCCTAGTGCTCCTATATGGTTGAAGTTAGACCTACAGAAGAGAGCTAGAACACCTCCTCAACCTCTCAATTGGGAGGACATGATGAAGGGAATTGAACAGGAAAGACCTAAAAAGAAGGCTAAAGTCTTACATTCTACTAGACTCACAGATAAAGGGGAGATAGTTGCTGAATGTGCCATGCCTATGACTGAAAAGGAGGTAGGGGATATGCAGCTAACAGACTATCAATTGAGTACGGTTAATTTGGAAAGACCCACTAGGAATCAACAAATGAATCTGATTGATGTGGTGGCTTCAACAACTAAATCAAGAATGATGAAGGACAAACAAAAGAAATATGAGCTTAAAGCTCAATTGGATCAGTTACTTCATTCTTGAAGAGTGTCTCCTCTCCAAGGTCACAAAAAGTAGGAGCCATTGAGATTCCTATTTTGTTAAGCAAAAAGGAGGTTGATGATTCGGAGCAGGTTAGAGGAAAGGCGGAGATGGTAGATAGGTGGAGAGATAAATTGAACTGATAGGTAGGAGAGATTTTAGTAAAAGGATTTGAAGTCTATAAGGATACTGAAAGATTGATTAAAGAGATGTATCAATATATTGAGGCATCAGAAAAATAGGAAGAAGAGTATAAGGAGTATGGTGAAAAGTTAGAAAAGATAAATACATTGCCTCTAACAACTCTTCTGGAATAGTCTATACTTGAAGATGATAATAAAGACTTTGTAGAGAAGACTTCTCGCATACTCAAGTTTAGGATTGGCTTTTTGAGCAAGCATAACGATGAGATTCAGGAAGTTGTAAATAATTTGACTGAGCAATTAGAAGAATTAGAAGCAACTATTGCTATTATTGTGGATATAAATGCATTTACAAAAGAGGGCATGCCTTTTAACCAAATAAAGGAAAAGTGGGATGAAATATTCCAAGGACTTATGCAAAAGAGAGATGATGGCGGAGAGCTGATGTTATATCAACTTGTAGAGGTCAAAGTGGAAATAAAGGCTGCAGGGAGAGAATTGATAAAAGTGAAAAGTATGAAGGAGTTTGCTATAGCTAAGCTGGATGAAATTAAATTTGAAGATGACTGGATTGATGGGCTAGAGATGGAGACTCTACAGCAAGTGTTCACCAGTTATGGTGAGTTCTTAGTAGATCCAGCTTCACATGCATGAATCCTTACATGCATGATGTTCTCCTTCTTTGCATGTTGCATGCATACAACACTCGTAGCTTTTTGAGCGCATGACTTCCTCTTTTATTCTATCTTCTATTTTTAGTTAAGATTGAAAGTCTAATGTAAGAACTCAAGATCAAATTGATCTGAGTTTCCAAGAGAGTCTAAATTCCTGAAAAGGTGGAAAGCCTAAAATAGAAGTGAGGTTCGTACTTTTTGTATAGTTATAAATATCAGATGGGTATCACATTGTAAGGGTCGGCTAATTGAGAACTAGATTGGCTTACCTAATGCTAAGAGATAGAATTTTGTAGAGTTTTTGTAGAGATACATTGTACTTAAATCTTTTATAGTTAATAGAATTACAGGTTTACTCGAAAGATGATGTTTGGAATTAAATTGTTTGTTTGATAAGGCTGATAAGTTATGATCTATCTATATGCAGTGATTGTGCTGAACATAAGAGTTTCTTGAATGATGAAAGTCATTTGAAGGAATCAGATTTAAGGATCATCTTATTAGATTTTAATTGAGTTGAAGTTATTAAAAATTCTGTTGATCTATAATTTTGATGATGAATGAATGTGTGTTGTTTTGAAAATCCTTGAAATATTTGTGAAGAGTAATTATGAAGTTAATTAAGCACCTAAAATGTATGCAGTGGTATAGATTATGCTACAAACTGTATCATCTTATGGTTTTTATGATATGTTAGGAAACATTCATCATTGAAAGTATATGTCTAGATACTAGAGAAATTCGTTTCATACTTATTGGTTTACCCCTTTGTTCTATCTTTTTCTTTTATTTAAAATCCATTGATTTACAGGAACTATTTTGATAAAAAGAGTTATAGCTTGAATCCTTTGTTACCAGTATAGGCCCCTTGAATATTATAGTTGCATGAACCAATTGAGTGACATCAAACAATTGAGAACCAACTACCAGGACCTTGGGAGTTAGGCTACTACATGTTGTCTTTCTTTTTCAAGAGAAATAGAGTAGAAATATTTTGTTTTAATGGTGTTTGTGTCATTTTAACCATCAACACCTCCATAATCAGTTGGTGGTAGTAAATAATATTTCCCTGTTCTACATGACTTCCTACTTTTTCTATATGCTTTCTAATGCATTCCCCTATAAAGGCCTTTCTATTGCATACAATCCAGATCCCAACAAAGATCCTAAAATGTATGATAGATACCCTCAACTGCATTATATGAATTTCGAGAAGGATTATCTAAGGTGAATGATGCCTTTATTGAGAATATTATCAAACTTCTTAGAGGTGATTTTGGAATAAGAGTCTCACACAATGCAAGGGATATCATTTAGAGGTTCGGGTACTTGTTCATACAATTCCCAAAATTTACATACATTAGAATGAAAGGTTTCTTTGATAAACCTTACAAGCTACCGAGCTACCCCAATGATTGAATGATTGTACTTGAGGTCACAAGGCAATTGAAGAATACTCATGCATTTTTGAGTGATAAGAAAATAGCAGGCATCCCATATCCTCTCATATTCAGACAAGTAATGCATTCCTATGTTGCTACTGAATGTGTAGATTACTTTGAGAAGGAGATAGTGGAGTATAGCATAGAGCTCCACACAACTAGGCTGAGAATGGATCCATATGGAAATCTAAAGAAGTATGTGGGAAAGAAGTATTCTCATTTTCCACACCTTGAGGACTTTTGGGAAAACTACCAAGATGACAAAGAATTAAGAATGAGATGCTATATACATCTAACGACCCAGTTTTTCAAATCAATCAATCTATTTCCAATACCCGACCAGGTAGTTGAAGAGGAGGAGACCATCCTTGATTCGAGATTTGATGCCATGGATAATTTTCCACTACCAATGATTTTCTGGAATGAGGGAGAGGTCCATGACCTAGATGTAGTTATGCAACCAATCATGGAAAAAACTAAACAATGGGTAGATTCCCAGGTTGTACAACTCAAGGTACAAGGTGCAATGATGACCAATGGCAAGCTCGAAGATGAGCTCTAAAGTGAAACTAATAGTGTATTTGTTGCCACCTCCATTGAAGAAGCACGAAAGTCCCCTCCAACCACAAGGTCAAAGAAGAGGAAGGATGCCCCCTAGCACCATCCTAAACATAAATTTTACTCCTGGAAGTCAGTGGAGGGAGAGCCCTCCAAGAAGGAAAAGAAGATGAGAGGGTTTTCTACAAAAAATCTGACCATTGAGGAAGACCCTCAACATTAGGGGGAAGAAGAAAAAGAAATTGAAAGGTCGCTCTCACCACCAGTCACCTCCACTCTTGATGCTACCATTTTCGTTGCTTCCACTCCACCGCCTACCGCCTCTTTAGCATTGCCTGTTTCATCTCTGCTCACATTGGCTATCTTAGTCCATCTCTCTTCCACCCTACCAATGGATCTTGTGGTAGTGCTTGAATCATCCTCGCCCACTACATTCCCACTTTTGACTTCCTTGTTACCTCCTCTGCTTCCTATCCTATCCAACCCATCACTTGCAACCACTACTATCCATCACCTCACATTGCCGGAGGCCTTCACAAAATACATGCAAGGTGTTCCTTTAGAAATTTTAGGATTGATAAAGAATCCCACTATACAGGCTGTAATGGCTCGAATTTCTGCCAACTTTCCCATTCCTTTGCCACCTCTAGAGCCACCAACGATGGAAGCCATGATGAGAATCTCCAAAGAAATGGAGAAAATCTAGAAGGAAGCTGATAAGAGAATAATGGTGGACCTCGAAGACCCTTATTTTGAACATCCAGAGGGTGGGATAAAAATAAATCTCAATAAGGTGGTGACTCATGATGAAGAGTCACAATCTTCAAAGGAGGACATTGAATCCATCAACACAAAGTATGTCATTGAGACCTCAAATCAAGAATTAGAAGAGGTGATTTCCCAAGAACTCAAAAATATAGGTGAGGAGGTTGAGTCGTAAAGGCCTCCCTCTGAAAGAAAGGAAGACACTGAAGAGAATGTGGAAATACTCCAAGAGCCTCCAAAAAGTGGCCAAGAAAAGGGCCTTGTCCAAGAAGCAGAGGTGCTTTCTGAGAAGGAAGAAGAGAAAGAAACATAAAATGAACTTGATGAATTAGAAGATACACCAACCAAGAGCCCTAAACATGAGCACCATGAGCTTGAACACAAGGAAGAAAGAATCCCTCAAGAAGAGGAAATTTATAAAGAAAACAAAGCTACTGCCGAGACAAATCAAGAAAAGGATATGTGAATTAAGGATTCCGACGAAGAAGAAAAGACTAAGTAGGAGCCTCGGGGAAATGAAGAAAATCAGCTCTAAGAAGGGGAAAGTGACCAAGAGTCACCTAAGGGAGAAAATCAGATGCTAGATTGGTTGGAGAAGCAACTACAGAAGAAGACCCTTGTCCCCATGGATCCTAAGGCTAGACTCAAGGCCATATTGGCTCGAGCACAAAAAAAGACAAAGAAAGAAAAGAAGTTGAGAGTTCTCTCTCACATTTTAGTTGATGCTTTAGGATCAAGAACATTATAGGTTTCTACCCTAGTGATAGGAAAATGAGGGGGTCAACTGTACCATTTCTACCATCAACTTGGGAACTACTTCAAGATAACAAAAAAATGATGAGTTCCAAGGATCAGTGGCCACGATTGTTGATCAAATTAATAAAGATCAATCATATAATGAGAAATTGAAGGCACTAGTGGCGGACCTCAATGCTTACATCCAACAATGGACATCCCTGGAAGAGGAAGCTCCACCTAAATCCTCCACACCCTCACTCATTTCCCAAGAAGAACTTTCCCAGATGGAAAAGATGAAGAATTAGACTAAGGCCACTATAGATTGGTTCATATGGGCACTCTACAATGGAGATATGGGTATAGGCCATGTCATCTGAATCATCAATAAGTTCTGAGAAGTGCAAAATAAATTAGAAGCCATGAAGAAAATCTTCCATAACTTCACCGAGCTATATAGGATTACTTATCCTAAGGTCGAAGCTATTCTCAAGATGCCAGAAAGGACATGGGGAAAGGAGTTAAATCTTCCCAAGGATGATAATTGGTTGATAGAAACATGGAATATGGCAATGGATCATAGAAAATATGTCTTTGGAAAGAGTATTGCACAAGTTTGAGCTTGACCTTAAATGGGCTAAGGAACGCAGGGCATATGTTGAGGATTACCTCAAATCAATGACTGATTATGAGATGCCAGCCCTTGAACTCGATCCAGAGAAGATTAGGACGCACTTCCATAGGAAAATGGAGCAAGGGGCAGTAGATTCACTCATGCCAAAATTCATGTATTTTTCTGCCAGAGCCTTCATCTAGTATGAGCAAATGGTTAAGGCCACACCCAAGTGCACAAAGAACTGCGAGAAGATCACAAGAAAATCAAAGAAGTTATCTTTCCAAGAGCTTCAATTTGATATAATGGAGTGGGAAAATCTCCAGACGTTGATTGGAAAGTTTTTGGAGTATTCCACTTTACAAAAGGAGTTTGGAAAGCTGGTTATAGATGATGAGTTCTTGACAGTGTATCTAAAAAGGGAAATGCACTATAAGACAAAAGTTCTACAACTATAGTGCCAAGACAACCACTATAGGAAAAAATAGGAATAAAGACAAATTTTTATTTTAAATTCCTATATATTTGGGGGTAGGTCAAACCATAATGTAAATGAATCTTGGCCACACAATGAAAATGAATCCTAGCCACTCATTTAACTTTTTGAAAAATATGAATAGGGGTCCCTTCTCTCATTTTCAAAAGAGATTTGAGTTGTTGTAATGACATGCTACATAAATTTTAATAGAATTGTATTTATTTTGGTGGATTCTTGAGTTTCTCTCATGTTGCATGATTCTTCTCCTCATATTTGATAGATTTAGTTACTTTTACATTGTTGTTCTTAGTGTTTTCAAGTAGTTCTAGTAGTTTAGTTGATGTTGTCCATTCATTTTGAATAATGCTATTGTGTTGATTCTTTCATGTTCACACTTTGTTTTGTTTATTGATGATGAACAAGAGTGTAAAGCTAGTCTAAATATAAAACTCTTTACTGCAATTAAACTTCATCTTTTATCCATGCTTTATGGTGAATAAACAACTAAAAATCTGTAGACTTTAGAAGATAGCACTATTTTCATCATACTGTGTGTTTTGGTTAAGTAGAACTCATTTCTAGGAAAGTTGTCCACTGTAGCATCCTCCATTATCACTGTTCATCATTAGGTGTAGATCTAGGAACCTCCCTATCCCTTTTCCCCTTTGACCTTTCTTTGAAGTAAAAGTTAAAACAAGATTCTAGCATCCTTCCAAAGCTAAATTTGATGTTAAAAGTGGAGTTTTAGATTGTTGTTTTGAATCTGTAGAAAGTACCTTTCATATTTAGATCATAGGAAACTCCAATTGAAGATCCAACTATTTCCAAATTAGTGAACCATTAATTCCTTGTGATTATCAATAATTCACATCAATCAATTGAGCTATTTTTGCAAGTCATAACCTGACACCCGAGAGACCCTGGGATAATTTCTTACAACTTGTTGTAGGAAGTTGTATTTCAAGAAAGGTAGTGCACTTGTGTGTTTGCTATGTTGAGAAAGTGAAAAAATAAACATCAACAAATAACTCCTTTATTTTCCTAGATATTTGTGGTATGTAAGCTATTTTAATGCTTATGAGGATCAAACTATATATTTATGGATGTTTGCATATATACCGATTCATGATCCTTCATTGCTCTAACAAAAATATTCTCACACATGCAAGAAACCTAGGAGCAGTAGGGAGAAAAACAACTAGAGGTTGGATAAGCAGGAGAAGCTGAAGCTGATAAAAAGAAAGAGAATTGGGATTCATCATTCGGGCAATGAAGATCCCCCTTCTTTATATATGCATTTATATCACTATGTATCTATAAATGTATAGTTTTTTCAATCAATTTCATTCAAATAGTTAGTCCCATGGCTTGTGTGGGACACCATACATTTATGTTTACCAATAAAGGATACTTTTGTAAAGACTGTTCTCTCTCATCTTTTTTGTATGCATTTTCATAACATGATAATGTAGTCTTTGGATAAATTTATTTATGAATATGGACATAACATAGCAAAATAAAAAATGTACCTTTTGTTTCATTTTATAAAACATAAACAAAACTCTACCTGATTGAGCTAGTATCTAAATTAGGTAACATTTTTGGTGACATTTGCTATATGTTTTCCTGTTAAACATCTTGACTAGTTGTCTAAATCTTATCCATTGGGCACAAATTCACTCATAAATTTGATAAAACTTGAAAAATAGGTTTATACATTTGTGTAACTCACTAGAACATTCAATGATAACTTGAAAAATTATTCCAAACACACCAAACTTTAGATCAAACCTACTGAACTATGTTGAACAACACTTAGGGAAATGAAAAGTTCCATCTAAGCTAACATGCAACAACACTTATTGAAACAAAAACTCCTAATCTATCATGTACAATGTAGATCATACCTCAAAACAACATTTGAGGTGTATCCCATTAACTGGGATAGGCAGAAATTCTCCATCCATTTTTTATAATTGGAATGCATTATGCTCTTTACATTTAGTAATAAAAATTGGGCCACTCTAGATATTATCAAATTTGGCATGCTTTCCTTGCCTGCTCTTTAATTCGTCCCACTTAAGCACAAGGTCTCCTTCTCTAAACACCTTGGGTGTTTCTTTCTTGTCAAAAACTCTTTTTGTTTGGAGTTGATGAAATTACATTATTTTTATGGATTTATATCTTGTTTCTTCAAACTCCATGAGTTGTGCATATCTAACAGCCATTGGATCCTCCTCCTCAAACATTTTAAGTTGTTTCATAACATCAAGAGCAAGAAGCTCAACAAATAAAGGCAATATTTCCTCTTTTCCATATACCAACATATATGGGGAGTTTCCAATGGATCTTTTTTGGATTTATTCTATGTACCCACAATGTAGATTTTAACTTAGTGTTCCAAGCTCTCTGATTATCCTCCATTGTTCTCTTGATAATTTTGATCAGGTTCTTATTCGTTGATTCTACCAAACTATTACCTCGAGGGTAATAGTTTGATGATATATTCAGATGAATACCATTTATGATAGCCCAACCACTTACTCTCAATCCAAAAAAATGCTAAGGTGTTATCTGAAATAGTTGACTTAGGTACTCCAAATCTAGTAATTAAATCATCATAGAAATTTAACACAACACTTTCATTGGCTTCTTTCAAAGTCACTGCTTCAATCCAACTTATAAAAGAGTCAGTTGCAGTGAGAACCCATATATGACCTACAATAGAAGGTGGACTAATGGGTTCTATAAAATCAATACCCCACCTCATAAAAGGTTGTTTCACTTGTATAGGATGCAAAGGAAAATCTAGAAACCTCTCCTTGCCTGCAAATAAGGAACACTTGACACATTTCATGGCCCAACCATGGGTATACTTGAAAAGGCTTGGCTAATAGTATCCAATTCTCATTATATTACATGTTGCAGTTCTTGGGGAAAAATGTCCCCCAACATTTCCATCATGTACCTCATGAAGAATATTATCTATTTGATCATTTTTAATACATCTTAAGAGTACACCATTGTGATCCTTTCTAAATAGAACATCATTAATCAACACATAAGGAATAAACGGTAATCTGAAATACCTCCCTTTGGCTCTTTGTAAACCTTGTGGACACTTACCAGTTTGCAATAAATGGACCATATCTTACATCCAATGCAGGTGCAACATTCTGAGGTTCATCATTAGTGACCAAAACAACCTCTGTTTCTATCTTTTCCTCACTTTTAGACCTTGAAGAAAGTTGTTCACACAACCCTTTACCCCTTACAAGATTGGTTATTTTGATGTCAATGTCATATTACATGACCTTTGTGATCCATCCTGCCCTTTTCTCATTCAAGTGTCTACTTAACAAAACCTCTTTCACACTAGGGTGAGAAACCATTAAATGCACCTTATTGCTAGAAACCAAGTGTTTAAAATTTTTCAAAATCGTAATAACTACCAATACATGTTTCTCTATAAATCTATACCTATGTTCATAATATTCCAAACCTTGACTGAAAAAGGTAATGGGTTGTTACCATCATCATTTTGTTGTATCGACATTGTAGAAATGGTGTCTATGCTACCAAAGGCATATAGACTAAATTCTTTTGAAAATTTTGGATTTACCAAATTAGGAGTTGTTGATAAGGCCTCCTTTATAGCTTCAAAATTGCACTTGGATTCTCTAGTCCAACTGAAACTTACATTTTTCTTCAACATGACAGTTAGTGGTTTCAAAAGATTTACAATATCTGGAGTAAACCTTCCCAAAAAATTGATTCTACCAAGAAAGCTTTGCAACCCCTTTTTATGATTGGGTAGAGGAAAGGCTAAGATAACACTTACTCTCTTAGGATCAATGGTGATCCCCTATTTTTATTTTGACACTATGTGTCCAAGAATCTTTCCTTCACGAACAACAAAAATACATTTTTGGGGGTTAAGGGATATACCGAATTCCCTAAACCTCTCAAACACTTGTTTCAAATGGGAAATATTCTCATCTTCTTTTTTAGGAAAAATGTTATATCATCAAGTTAAATAAGCACTAGCTTATAAATCAAACCTTGAAATGCCATGTTCATGGCCCTTTGAAAGGTGGCACTGACATTGGATAGACCAAATGACATTCTTTTATAGGACATGGTGCCCCAATCTATGGTAAAATCAATCTTATATTGATCATATTCCTTTATTAAAACATAGTTATAACTAGAAAAACCATCAAGTAAGTAAAAACTTGCTAAACCAACCACTACTTGAAGGATTTTCTCCATAGAGGGTAGCGGAAAATGGTCTTTTAATGATGCTCTATTGAGGTCTCTAAAATCTACATAGAGCCCAATCTCTCTATTTTTATTTCTAACCTAGACAAGGTTAGAGACCCATGAGGTATGCTTGATTAGGAAAATAATGCCTCCCTCAATCATCTTGGTCAGTTCTTTTATCATGAGAGGCTCACGTTTTGGATTTAAAGGCCTTTGTTTCTACCTAATAGGTTTTTCATTTGGCTCTAATTCTATAGTATGCTAGGAAATTTAGGGATCAAAACCCTTTAAATCTAATTTCTCCCATGCAAATAAATCTTGAAATTCTTGACAAAGAAAAAGCTTGCCTATTTTCTTGTGAAAAAATTTTACCAATTTTATGGAGCTTACCTTTGAATATTCGAAGCTCTTCATAATGTTCCTCTTTGACCTGCATGCTAGTCCTACTCTTTTTGAGCTGATTATTAGTGATAAAGATTAAGTCCAAGGTAAATAGACCCTTGGGCAGCTTTTTGGTTCTCAACTAAAAGACTTGATCATTATAATGTGCTTAAGTTTCCTCTGGTTTACCACTAAGAACTCATCTTCTTGAAGAAAAAACTCAACACCTACTCATCACTCTCGAACACTTTCCAATGAATGTTATTATTAGGAATTGATGGCCTTACCACAACCTTAACATATTGCTAAACTTTTTCCTTCTTAATATTATTAGGTATGTCAAATTGAGCACCTATTACAGCTAGCCTATATGCATGCTTATTTTGATTCCTAGGAATAGAAACCAAATTAAAAGCATCAAATTCCTCTATCGTTTCCCCACACCCTATGTTTGTTGTAGGACTTCAAAAAATAATCTTTAGTCATGGTCAATCCTCTTAACTGATTGAGTATCAACTCACTATCCCCAAATACCTATAGGAAGCTAATATGCCTTTTCCTTGCCCATTCCAAGCCCTAAATCAAACCTTCATATTCAACAATATTTTTAGAACAAGAGAATGCAAATCAAAAAGAAAAATAATATTTGTCACCTTGTGGGGACACAAGCATTGCACCCCCTCCAGCTTTGTTCTTTCTTTTAGATCCATCAAATAACATCTTCTACACTTCATTCTACTGTCCCATATGTTATTCCACCTTCCTTCCAAGGTTTGGGATAACTGGATCAGGTTCATGCAATATATACACACCTAGGCCTTTTTCCTTAATGTTTTTACGTTATTCATCTTCCAAATTTTCTACTCCCCACTCATTTAGAAGAATTTTTGAGACATTTTTATCTTGTGAAATTAAATCTTAAGTAGCAACATGCTCACTATCATCAAAAACAATAGAATTGGAATTTATAGCACTTGGTACATACGGTTCAATGTGATCTTTCACAAGTAACTCAGAGTTAATGGTTACTTTTGTCCCATATCTAGTCCTAAATAACATGTGAGACCAATATGAGGACAAATAACCTCCTATTTTGGTAGTGAAATCCCTTGACAAACACAAGGAAAAATATGGCAGAAAATATATAACAAATATATATCGGGGAATGTAAAAGATTGGGAAGGCATGTAAAGTAAGGCTTGCATCCTTAATAACACCTACATTATTGATGCTTGACCCATCAAGTTAGGCCACTCCCTTTTCAAGAGGTTGATATTTTAAACCCAACCTATCAACAATTTGTTTGGGCATAATAGAGCTACTTGCCCCTAAATCTACCATAAAATTGTAAATGAAATTATCCCCTATTATCAAAGCTACATAAAAAGGGGGCGGTTTGACATCTTTACTTGGTTTCTTACTACTATCTTGAGGTGTATTTGTAAAAACAATCTTAACTTGGTCAATTGAAACATCACTAGACACACTCAAATCAGACAAAGCAAATTGTAATAACTCTTTTTGGCCTGGGATAGACAAAGAATCCCACATAGACATTGTCATGTTCATTTTTTTAATATTCTCAATAATGTTGAAAGGTGTAATAATGTTTAATTTTTGATGAGTCCTTACAACAACAGGGTCTACTTGCAAATGGGGTTGCTCCTTGGTAGCACCTTGTGTACTTCTTTGCAATATGTGTGGCACTTGAGATGTGGATGGTCCAACGACTTTTTTTTTCTTTTTTTTTTTGATTGCTCAATCTCATAATCCCTCTTCTTGGCTCTAGTATTAGCTGCAATTGGAGAATCATCTCTATTCACTCCACAAAATTCCTATCCTTGCAAATTCAAGAGAGTTGTATCACTTGGAGGGAGATTCTACTATTGTGGAGACTCCTCATTAGGCACACTTTACATATTTGAGAAATTTTGCACCATCAATGCTTGTTTGATAACCCCATTTGAGCATGTAGCTTGATTGTGGGGTTGGTTGCAAGGAAAACACCACTCATAATTAGCTACAAGGTTATTTTGAACAGGAATAAGATCTTTAGCTGAATTGATTGAAGCTAGATTATATGGCTGAAAAGGCCTTGGATTGACATGTTGTTTTGCACCTTGATAGTTTCCTTGATATGGATATCTATTAGCTTGGTACGGTTGATTTTGACCTTGGTTTTGAGGTTGATAGGGCCTAAAACCCTGAAACTGCTACTTCTTAATGCTTACTAGCTCATTACCAAAAGTCTGAAGTATATTCTCAATCTTTTGTTGATTGCTTTTAATCTCTTGTAATTCCTGAGATGAACTTGGGACAACAAATTCTTTACTAACAATAGCGGGTAAAGGGGCTATTTGAGGTGTTGGAAAATTCATAGGAGGATGTATGTTAGGAAATATGGGCATAGGATGTCTAGGAGGGTAAGAGAAAAAACTTGTTGGTGTTTTTTCCTGCTAAACCCCAAATTACTCTAAAGGATGCTAGGCCTTATGTTTAAGAAATTCCCAAGGTTAGAAGGCCAAAACAACGAGCAAAGATTTATAGGGTCTCTAATCCTACTCTTTAGGCTTTGTGGAACCAAGGAGGGTGTTCCTTATTGTGTTCATCTAATATTCAGGGCCTCAAGAACACTTCTACACACAGATTTGTCCCTATTAATTGCAAACATACATTATTCATTAAAGGGTTGGCTGACCTTTTACAAATAACTTCTAATTTTCTAGGAACACAATTTTTATAAGATATTTGCATCTCAAAATGGAAGAAGTTTAATTAAGTAATGTTCAAGCCTTGAATCCATGGTTAGGCATTTCATAGACCCATCAGACTACAAGAATTTACCAAAATAGATCAATTCCATGTCAAATTGGGCAAAAGGAGTTGGACATGAAATATTATTTCATACACAAAATGAAAATCCCTAAAATGAATGGACTATTTCTACAATGAATTGTATCATAAAACTCACAACAATTAAACTATTACTTCTTACCAAATCCCTAACAAATTCTCACAGGATTACAATTATTTTCTAGCATTTAATTAACTCATTGAGTCCCGAGTCGAGTCACCCTAGCTGAGTTTTGGGGGATTGGAATCGGACTCAACTGAGTCGTACTAAGTATTGGTTGGAGTTGCCGAGTCTGGTAGACTCGTTGAGTCTAGGTGAGTCTCATCAATAGGACTAGACAATAAGAAGTGTTTGAAAAGTGAAAAAAATACATGAAATTTAATTTTTTTCTATTCTTTTTCTACTTATTGTGAATGAAAAATGATGTATTCCATGGACCCCATGAGGGGCACTGCCCCTCGCCCCATTGGGGGTGCTGCCTCTAGACCCTCGTAAGGGGCGTTTCCCCTTGATCCCATTGGGGGCAATTCCCCCAGACCCCCACAAGGGGCACTGCCCCCAAACCCCCACAAGAGGCATTTCCCCTTGACCCCATTGGGGGAATTTCCCCCAAACCCCCATGAAGGGCATTGACCCTTGACCCCACTAGAGGCACTGCACCTAGACCTGCACAAAGGGTACTACCTCTCAAACCCATTAGGGAAATTTCCTTGATACTTGAGATTAGTCTACTAAATCATCCAGGACCTATGTTAGACACATTCATAGGAAAGATGCAAACTCTTTTGAGCCATATACTTCTAGTTATTGTTTTGAATATTTTTATGTCATATTTGTTTGGAACAATTGATGTCATGGATTTCATATTCCATGAGTTTTGTATACATTTGAGTCTTTGACTATATATGTAACTGTGTTATTTTCTTGAGCAACTTAGCTTCAATTCGTGTTTATAGTTATACTTATATGATCGATGTATACTTGTGCTAGTGATGATGACCTTGATTGGGTTGACTGGGTAGATAGAGAGGTTGAGGCTATAGCCATGGCAAAGGAGGAGGCTAAAGCATGAGCAATCAAATCCAAAACTAAAGTTGGTGAGGGTGGCATGGAGTCACAAACAAAGACTATGGCTGCAATTGCTACATCATCTAGGACCCACCTTAGATGCCTTTGTAGGAAGGATGCAAACTCATTTGAGCCATAGAATTGTAGTTATTGTTTTAATATTTCATATTTGTTTGGAACATTTGATGTCATGGACTCATATTTTGTACCACACACTACTCCTGGTTCCCAACCGTCACTTGAGAGCATGAGTTGGAACAAGGATGCACATGATGTAGCAAAAAAGACAATTGAGCACTTTTGGTACTATTGCACCATTCCCTTCCATGTAGATAGGTAATACTTGTATACACCTAAAATTGGTCTAGAGAATCTGATTAATTAAATATAAATTATTTGATTAATTATTCTAATTTCCTCTACTATTGAATAAATAGAAATATTTATTTATATAGTTCACGTTCACATTCACATTTAAATTCTTCTAATTTGTCTATTATCTCATCTTAATTAAGTAAACAAAATTAAATACTTTGTTTGATTTAATTATCATTTCCCTATTTTATTCTATCACATCAATGTTAAATTAATTAAATAAAGATTAAACACTTTATTAATTAATTGTCATTATTCTTCTGTTTAATTTAATAAACAACTTCTATAGTTTGTTTTATTGAATTATTTATCCCTCTTTTGCTAATTTAAATAAATCAAAAATATTTAAATAAAGGCATAAGGAATATTCCTCTATATTTCCTCAAAATCAAATTAGATATCCTATGTCTAACTTATGTCAAAATATGTCAAAATTAATGCTTTGAAACTTCATGAGAAATTTTGGAGACAAATTCCAAATTCTTCTCTCAATCCTCCTCCATCAATCTTTCCTCTTCTCTTGCCTGGTGTTTTCATGGGTAGAGACAATCTCCAAAAAATTTTCAATCTTCTCCATCTCTCACCATTCAATCCTCCAAATTGAATCCAAGCCTCTCTTTGCCATCCCTACGCATTTCTCCAGCCAGGAAATCTATTAATAAAGCTTCATTCAACAAGAAAAAGATCCAGATAATCTAACTTATGCACTCTTACTTTGCAGGAATCCAAAAATCAAGCATCCAACATTCAAGCTTTCACAATCATGGCTGCCTCCTGTAGCTACATTTCTCAGTTTTTATATCAATTCATATCATCTTAGTTTTCTTTTATCATCTAGTATTATCATTTAACTTCATATCATTGCATCAACATCATTTTTTTCTTTAGATTGTCATTTTAGCAGTTAATACTGTTATTTAAATCTGAGAGCACTTAACTTAATAAATATTTAAAGATAGGAGACAATGAGATGATTTCAATTGGTTATTAGATTAATCTTTGATGCAATGTTTCATTAAGAAGTGTTTTATTTCTTTATACCTTATTCACACTTACAATTTAGCTTCCACCGTGGGGCCTTAACCCCAATTTTTATCATTTTTTATGAAAAGTGTCGCACAAGTTTCCGATTTGTCATGTTTTAGCGCTTTTGTCAAAAAATATAGTTTATCCATGGAAAAATACAACACTTTCATGCTCTTTTTTGGCATTTCTATGATACTATAGCGCATCCTTCAAAATTTTCAGCACTTTCAACTCTAGCGCTTCTATGACCTGTTTCGGCGCATCGGTGACCCATTTCCAGAAAAAGTTGATTTAGTGCTTCCATGGCAAAATCTAGCGCTTCGGTGCTCTGTTTCGGTGCTTTGGTGGACTGTTTTAACACTTTTGTAAAATCAATCTAGATCCGACACAACTGCGGCCAAAATTTAATGTTTTCATAGTTAGAATAAAATTTATCAATCATAGGGTAGTCACTTCTTGTTTTTAAAATTTATCAATCCTAGGGTAGCCACTTCTAGTTTTTAAAATTTATCAATCCTAGGGTAGCCATTGTTGTTCTAAAATTTATCAATCCTAGGGTAGCCGTTGCATTTTTGCAGTATCGGTTGAAAAGAACATCATGATTTTTTTGAAGAAAAATCTTCACATAGATTAGAAAATTATCTTTTTGGGCTTAAAATAAATAAAAACTTATATGTTGTGCTTGTGTGGTGATTAGGCTTATGCTCTCCCCTTAACTGGGTGATCAAAGTGCCAAATTCATCTTTATTTCATGCTATTTACGCTTTATTAAATCCTTTAGAAGGTCTGCCGTAGTGGGAAAAAGTACTCACCCTATGAGAATGACCTAAGTGTGAATGCCTATAGCCAAGGATTCCAACCCACTATAATCAAAATGCAAGTTGTTAATGAAAGTCCAACTTGATGGTAGTGAGCAAGATAACCATCCCCAAAATCTTTGTTCTAAAGATTGGGAGGTCTCCTAAGGGATTCTATCAATTGTTGCACTGCACGAAAGCCCTATTTATGAACCATAGAGTATTATCCCGCCAAGTCAGTATCCAAACATTGTCATACTCACGTTGTAAGGGGAGGGAAGAATCTACCCCCAAGATACTCACCATATAATTTCCAAGGACCATTTTCTTAGAGGACGAGAAATCCAACTTTGAGTACGCGCCTGGAAATGACAAAAACATGGGCGCCCTCTAGGGGGTGACACGACTATGTGCGTCAACGCGATTTCAAGATGTGGGCTATGAGTATAATGATGACCTATTTGACCTTAAGTGTGAGTCTATCTAATTTGTGTAAACTTGTTAAAGAAACTAGTGAAAATTAGTAAGGAACATTCATGGTTCTTGAACATACATGATCTATTTAGTTTAAAATAATTATCCCACAAATTGCTTGTCGTGTTTTCACAAAAATCATTAAAATCATATTAAAGATCATCTGAAATATGACAAGTCAAATCAGGTCAAGAAATTCATGATTCGAAAGTGGAAGTCCATCATGTTTTTCAAGAGAACAATCTAAATCATCAAACCCAAGAAACCTCTCAATTATCGGGATAATTTAAGAAGAAGGTGTTTTCTATATCAGAATCAAAATATATTCTTACAACATAGAACCTTCATCCACAGATATCATGATTTTGCTAGGGGTCACACTCTTGATTATAGAGTAGAGCCAATCTATTCATGAGTCTTCTTCTAGAAGAGAGCTCTCACACAATATTACAACCATAGTCAATGCATACGTTAGTCCTATTTTCCACAAGGCAAGATCAAGTTTTACATTAGAGAGTCTTAAAAGTCCTATTTTTAACGCTTTGGAAACTTGTTTCAGCACTTCAGGTAACTATTTTAGCACTTTCATAAAATAACACTTCTGAGCACCATTTTAGTGCTTACAACCTTTATTCTAGTGCTTCCATCAAACAACGCTTTCATCATCTTTTTCAGTGCTTTCGGGTATTGTTTTAGCGCATCTGTAAAGATAGCACTTCCATCACCTATTTCAATGCTTAGGGAGTCTATTCTAGCGCTTTTGTGAAATAGTGCCTTTGTACTCTATTTTAGCGCTTTCAAAATAGAGAGTTTTAAAATCATACTAGTCAGTTTGTCTGTCATTTATCCATAGTTTTTTATTAGAACACAAGTTTCTTTTTATTGGAATCACTTTCTAGAAATAAATCGGATAGGTTTATACAGGTTTCCAAATTTATCAACTGAAACAAGATCTTGCAAATCAGAAGTGTCAAAATGAAATACACAATCAATTACTACACTGAAGTTTCATCATCAGGATATCATCATCCTTTATCACAAAACAAAGAATAGTAGTTTGATTTTTAACCTAGTCTTATCAATAAGATCAGTCATCTTATTTGACTTCATTAAAAATTCAATTGACATTTTTCCAACATAGAAGATCAACATTTCAAAAGAAAGAGAAAAAGTTTGTATGCCAATCTTCACTAGGTCCCAAAAACAGAGACTCTTAGAACAAGAAATTGAAACTTCCCAAACAATGGTAGAAGAAAATCCTTGGAACAGTCTGCACCAAAATGATAAAAATGAAATAACTCCAGAGGATATTCAAACAGCCCAACAAGATCCCAAATTCCATAAATTTATGAAAAATATTTTAGAACAAGACATGGAGAAATATCTTTTGATGTTGGTTGAATTAGGAACCTAAATTCCCAAGGACTTCAAAATAAATCATCTGAAGGAAGCACCTGGAACAAGTGAGACTCAAATAACGTAACCCACATAAGCAATAGATCTGGTTGTTGCTTTAATGTCCCAAATGCAAATGTTACAACAACATATACAAGATATGATGTAAGAGAGTGCCAAAAGGTATGCGATATAGGACATTTTTCCTTATCCTTTCAACACAACAGTTGGTCTAATACCTTTTCCTAGACACTATGAATTCCCAAAGTATGACAAGTACAATGGAAGAATAGATCCAATCGATCATATCTGGGAATTCAAAACAATGAGCCTTGAGTTTTCCCAAGATGAAACTTAATTAATGAGATTATTCCCAAGAAGCTTGGGAGGTGCATGCATGGAATGGTTTTCAAAATTACAACCAGGTATCAGGACTTTTGAGGAACTTGTCAACAAGTTCATCTCCTAGTATTCATTTAACATCCAACACGATGTTACAATAAAGGATCTTTATAACCTAAAACAAAACAAAGGGGAGACGTTCTTATATTTTCTACAAAGATGGCAATGACTGTTCGCCAGATATCCTCGATCCATTCTTGAGGAAGAAAATATGGAGTTGTTCATTGACAACTTGTCATAGGAAATGATTTATAGACTTGAATTGCAATGTACTCCCGCATTTGAAAAAGTAATAGAAAATGGTCTTAAAATTGAAGAAGCGCTAGTCAAAAGAGGAATTATCAAGCATTTCAAAAATAAATCAAATAAAACAAATAACTCCTCCAATCAATACTCAAGAAGTGATAAGCCAAAATTTTGGCAAAAGAATCAAAAAATGACTACAGATGAAACAACAAATGATTCCCAAAATTTCAAACCGGTTTTTAACTTGACAACATCTACATCAAAGAATCAAAACAATGATCAAATTGTCAAGTTGAATGCCATACAAAGCAACGAGATCATAAAAACACAGTCATATCAAAAACCATCAAATCGGCATAGGTTCACACCTTTGGGCCAAACGATAGAATCAACAATGAAAGAATTAGTCACCAATGGCCTTATCACTGCACGGGAAGCCAAATTCAGGGATCCAAAGGTCAAACCACCATGGTGGAATGACGCAAATTACTGTAACTTCCATAACAAGAAAGGCCAGAAAACCAACGATTGTATGGAGTTAAAACACGTGGTACAAGATCTGATTGACAACAAAAAAATATATGTGGAGGGACCTCAAAACAATAATGATCATTCAACCTTCAAGGACCCTTTTCGAAACTATGACAAAGGAGCATCATCATCTACGAATAACAAAGGCAAGAACATCAATCCTTTATCTTTCCAAATTAGAGAGTGATCATAACATTAATGAGCATGAAACCAACAACACTACCCCTTTGGATTTTCTCCCAAGCATACAAAACTCTGAAAATCAAATAAACCTTAAAAATCAAAGACCATCACGACTATCAACTAGAAAATGTAATGACTAGGGGACAATCCAAGGTAGTGTTAAAGGGAGTTGGGTCTAAAAATGCATATCCACCTCCATCTCATTACAAAATTATCGATCAACTTCATAATATTCCAGCACAAATATCAATACTAGAACTCCTCAAACTATCTCCATCACATAAGGAGGTTCTAGAACAAGCATGAGTTGCCACTACGGTATCGAAAAATATAGATGTTTGCCAATTTCAAGATATGGTGGGGCATTTGACTACCCCACATTGTCTATCATTCTTTGAACAAGATGATGTCTCACTCAACCATCCCCATAACACCGCACTCCATATTGAATTCTTGATCCACAATCATCGTGTCAAAAGAGTCTTAATAGATGGGGTAGCTGGTTTGAACATTTGTAATCTAAAGTAAATCCATGCACTATGGTATTCTAATGATGCTATTGCTGCCTGAAGTAAAATGACCATAAAAGCATATGATGAGGAAGAGAGATCTTCAAAGGGACTAATCGTATTACCAATTCAAGTGGGACCAATGATGAAACACATAGCATGTCAAGTAATGGAAAAAGAGATGACTTACAACATACTTTTAAGACATCCTTGGATCCATGAAATGCAGGTAGTACCTTCCACATATCACCAATGCTTGAAGTTCCTTGTAAATGGGTAGGAGTTGACTGTATCTACCAATTATAATCATCCTCATCATTGTGACACACTTAGGAACTCTCAAGATACCTTAGCGCCTCACAATTGGGAAGCATCCAATTCAAAGTCATCAAATGAAGAAAAATGTCCAAATATCATCACCAAATGGGTAGAGAAGAAAAATAAAGAAAAAAATAAAAATCTTGTTAACACTCAAGTAACAAAAAATTCAGATCCCCAAACTTCTTCATCACATAAATCTCAAGAACATATCCAATTGATAGACAAGGGGATGGGGCAATATTCTATGGAGCAATTGCTTAATCTTTCATAGTTAATGCCATCTCCTAAGACATATGACCAACCATCAATGATCAAACATCAAACA
Source organism: Sequoiadendron giganteum (assembly GCA_007115665.2). NCBI lineage: Eukaryota > Viridiplantae > Streptophyta > Pinopsida > Cupressales > Cupressaceae > Sequoiadendron > Sequoiadendron giganteum. The sequence goes on from CM021101.1 coordinate 359,382,736, forward strand.
TCACTACCTGTCAAAGCTCTAGAAGAAAGGTTTATAAAAGCTGGTACCTTAGAGGATGAATTAGACAATAAAGAAATCCTTGATGTGTTATACAAAGATGAAGAACCCTCAACATCAAATAGAAATATCAAGAATGTCAATATCAATACAAACAAATAAGACAAAGGGAAAGCTATCCTAGAAAAAAATGGGTTACGAGGGACAAGGACCAATTGGTTTAAGAAAGGAAGGCATAATGAGCCTATTCAGCCCCTCACTCTCTAATAAAAAGAGAAAATAGGACTGGGATACTCTGAAGAAGAAAAATAGGAACTGACAAGAAGGCTGTAGAAATAATCCTTTAGCTTAGAGATAGCTCTGAAATAGATTCAAATGAATATGAGTGGGATCTGTGTTCTGATGTATCTTTCACCAATATTCAAGTTGATGTAATCCAACAATATGCACCTACACATGAGGAGGGACAAGGCTCTGGGTCTAGACCATTCGTAGAAGGATCACTAAATATTGATGACTCAAGTGGGGATGAACAAACATCAAGTGAACTAGACGATCTTGAAGAAGGTACCATCATTGAACTCAATATTCCAATAAACAACTATGATTAAATAGATATCCAAACCCTTACATCCATCAAACTAAATGATTCTGATGACCTCATGCCATTAATCCATCCATAACTTATTGACTGGGAACCTGTCGAACCTCTGATTATACTAATATTTGCAGACGATGATGCCATCATGAATTTCCTATGCCATGATGAACTTGGTATGAGTTCTATCTGTAATACTCATAACAAATATAATCGGTAGGAGGGTGTCAAATCTTCTAGTTGCAAAAGTAAAAACATGGATAATGGATCTAATGGTGAAAACCATTCTATGGCATCATTAGATCTAGAAAAAGATAAAATAGAGAATGTATCTAACGCTCAAAAACCTCTTTGAGGCACCGAAAGATTGGAGATTTTACACTCTTCTAGAATATTATCATTAGTGGTCATCAGTCCTGGTAGAACCAACATAGTCTATTAACATCGACACTGAAGAAAAATAAAAAATCCTACTTCTAGCAGAATCCATGACAAATCAAGAGAGACCAGAATTCATCAATCTCTTTACGGAAAGAAACATCAACTTTTCTTGGTCATATTTCGATATGCCAGACTTGGATCCAAATATTCTCATGCATCATTTATCTTTGCCTACAAGAATCAAGCCTGTCAAGCAAAAATTGAGAAAAATGCATCCCCATATCTATAGACTATGTCGAGTGGATATCAAACATTGTACCTATTTCAAAACCAAAAAATAGCATCAGGATATGTACGGATTTCAGGGACCTGAATAAAGCATGCCCAAAGGATGATTTTTCGTTACCAAATATAAACATCCTTGTGGACTTGATGGCAGGGCATTCCATGTTGTCACTCATGGATAATTTTTTAGGATATAATCAAATTAAAATAGCTCTAGAAGATTAGGAAAAGATAACTTTTACATGTCCATGGGGAACCTTCTACTGGAATGTAATGCCATTTGGCCTGAAAAAATGCAGGAGCCACCTATCAAAGAGAAATGACGAAAATATTTCATGATATGATGCACACCTTCATGGAGGATTACATTGATGATATTCTAGAAAAATATTGTACAAGGGAAGGACATCTACATATTCTAAGTAAAATCTTCACATGGCTAGAGAAATTCTATATCAGGTTAAACCCCAAGAAGTGTGTCTTTGGGGTCACATCAACAAAACTGTTGGGGTACATTGTCTCAGAAAAGGGCATTGAAGTGGATCCAGTGAAAGTCAAGGCAATAATGGAAATTATGCCTCCCAGAAATATCAATCAACTCAGATCACTATAGGGAAGGCTCCAATCGATCAGAAGATTTATCTCCCAACTGGTGGACACGAGTCATCCTTTTAATCACCTTTTGCATAAAAATGTAATTTTCAAATGGGATGAGAGGTGTGAGACAACGTTTGATTAGATAAAATAGTATCTAATGTCACCACCTATTCTCATGCCACTAGTTGAAGGAAGGCCTCTAATATTGTATGTTGCAACAATAGATATATCTTTAGGAGCATTATTAGCACAAGAGGATTATGAAGGAAAAGAACACACCATCTACTATATCAGTAGGAAATTAAATGGCTATGAAATAAACTACACTTTCGTAGATAAATAATTCTTAGCAGTGGTGTTTTCTACTCAACAGCTGAGACATTATATGTTGACCCATATAATCAGGTTAATAGCAAAGATCGACCCCTTAAAATATTTACTCAGTAAAGCTAGGAGTTACAATCAACAACAAATATCAAGGAGTTACAATCATAGGGTAAAACCTAGGATTTTTCAAGTTGGCAATTTGGTACTAAAGGAAAACCCGAGAAATCAACAGGATAGGGAAAAGAAAGGTAAATTTGAGCCTAATTGGCTAGGTCCTTTTGTCGTCAAATCAGTATACGAATCAGGGTCTTATCAAATATCAACATCAGAAGGGGATATCTTTGATGAACCTATCAACAATATCCATCTCACAAAGTTCTACACCTAAATTCCTAGTGCACGGGTTAAAATTTTGAAAAGGGGTTTCCTTGATAAAAACCTGGTAAACAGGCATCTTTGCAATAAGAAGATACAAAAAAAAATTAAAAAAATATAGAAAATAGAAAAAAAAAAGATAAAAATGAGAAAATTAAATATACAAAACAAAGAGTGTAATCAAAACATATGGTGAAAACCTGGAAACAGGCATTGTATGTGATTCTAAATCAGATTTCCCATATATTGTGATACATATTAGTATCATAAGTCTGGCAAACGTTACCATTTCATATCATATCTTTAGTCTTACCATCATTACATCTATTATCAAATCATGTCACATGGTCAGGTCTCACTCTAGCTTGGGGACAACATCTAGATATCACTGGGGGCAATGAAAACATCAATCACACCAAATGGAAAAACAAAACAAAAACAATCTTCAAAATGCAACACAAATCACCATCAGAAAAGCATCATACATCCGTATCCAATTAGAAAAATGAAAAACATGTCAAAATTTAGTCTAGAAAAGAAAAACCAAAATCATGAGTCTGTGTTAGTCAAATTATTTGGTCTCTGCGTGTGTAGCGTAGGTAAGGCTAATCTTTGATAACCCCTCGAGACCCCTAGGATAGGTTAGTAAGTTAGGTCTTTGGTCAATATCAAAAAATCACAAAAACATCAACAAAGTCAGGATGGATGATCTAATCTGAATAATGATTTGAAACACTATAAGTAAAAGGTAGATAAGTTGTATTTTTGATTGATATTATCATTTCTATGGAGTAACTCGATGATGTAAATGAACTATAGAAACAAGGAAGAAGAAATGATATTTTATTATCTGTTGCTTGTAAGTTAATCATATGAATGTATGAATTGTCGAGGGATGTGCTATGCAAATGTATCACTGATGAAATTCAGAATTCACACATTGAAATGATTAATCATTGCCTATTTATGCAATGAATTCTCAGGTCATCTCGGTTCAATTATACCTAGATGCTTGTGTTTGCTTGCAATATCAAAAATCATGAAAGTAGTACTCAGGTCATCATTGGTCTAACACATACCATTCACACTTGTACTCACTTTCAACATCCAATAAAAGCTCTATGATGATACCAAACACAAAGTACTATTAAAATGGCAATGGTTGCATATAGGTGCAGGTTAAAATTAGATTGCATTCATCAAAAATTCTTTATCTGCAGAGTATTTTTTGTATAAGGGATTCTAATTAATGATTATCTTTTCTACAAATATGACCGAGTATACTTGACATAAATCTAAAAATCATCAAAAACATATAAAAGTCATCATTTCATCATTTAAGTTTTCATCATTCATCCTTCATACATTTTAACATCAATTAGTTATGCATTTATCATACCATATTTATCATCATTAAATCATAAATAAATACATCATTTTTCATCCATATCATTACATTACAAAATTATCATTTGATCAAATACATCATTATTATCATTCATCATACATCATCATTTTTATCATCATCACATTTAAAATAAAATGCATTCATCATTTAAAACATCATCATTTATTATTATTATAATCAACATAAAATAAATACAAGTCATATCATTATTATTCATACATTACATCATACATCCAAATATCATATAGTCTTTATATTTATTTTGATCATTTTTATCATCATCACATTTAAAATAAAATGCATTTATCATAGCATCATTACATTGAAATAAAAAAATTCATATAGAACATCATAAAGATACATTATCACATAATAAATGTATCCATCACATAGAAATCATAAACCATCATGAGATCAAATCAACTGCATCTCGTATATATATCATCAATGTCAAGTATACAATGAAGTCTGAAATAAAGATACATCCTCCAAAAAAGAGCTAACTCAAAGTATACATCATGTCTCAAAAAAAATATCTTGAAATCATAATAGCATCTATGATCTGCTACTGCCAGAATGTGCGGGTCTAATAGGATTAGGACCACTACCACCCCTGAAAGGACTAGGATCTCTGAGATGTCCTTGAGGAGGTTGTGTCACACCCTCACTGACTGTCCGGGTGCGAGTTTGACTAGATCTCAATAGGGCATAACTAACTCTGCGATCAGCAGGCACTGCATCATGGTATCTACCCCTATAGAACTTTTCCTCTCATCCAGCTCAAAGAACCTCTCTCATATACTCTGCCACAAAGGTACCATCAACTACTCTCTAGAGTGTATCGACCATCTCTTGTGCCCTCTCAGAAATCTATCGAGCACTGTCTCACTTGGCTATCAAGGTGGCAACCTGAGTCTGAACAACAACCAACTGTCCCTGTACCTACGCTAGTACCTGCGCATGGGCATGAGCCTGGGTATGCATCTGAGTTTGTGTTTGAACCAAAAAACCTCGAGCTTGTACCAACTATCCCTGCAACATTTGTACCTATGTCTAAAGACTTGTAATCTGTCTCTGGTAATCAACTAATGGTACTGCCACTACTCACTTCTTGTGAGGCCTACTAGATGAAGGACCAACATTGACTGGTCTGGCCCCTCTGCCACCTCCACTGCCACCATCACTTTCATCACCACTGCTTTTGTCATCACTTCCACTCTTAGTACTACTGCTTGATGGAGTATCACCCCCACTCTCCTTTGAACCCTCGTCAACATCCTCCTCGATGGGTAACAGTTTTGGCTCATCTAGAATGGTGATGTGAGGATGTGGATTCAATGCCAAAAATGCAACATACTCCTCTATCACAGGTGCCTCGGTAATATCCATGTGCATATCCTAGGAAAATGGTTGTAGAGCCCTGTATCCCTCTGCTAGGGTCTCATATGACAGGCATGGTCTCCAGTGAGGTATATCACTTTGTCACCTGGCATAGTGGGCTACCCCCTATGGCATGCACTAAACAGTGATGTACTATATGTACACCCATCGTAACAAAAATCTCTCCAAAACAAAAGGTGTATGACCAATCAGGTACATGGAATCACAAAGATACCCAAGCACGACGTCATCCTCATCCCATTGCTCACAATCTAAGTATGGCTACCAAACAACACTCTCTGTATCATCAAAAACTCATCTCCAGTGCTCCAATTTATCCATTCGAGCCTGGGTAAGTCTACCTCTGTACCGAAACACATACAGTTTTCCTGTCAGTCTGTCCAAAACTAGAAATGGTCGAGCAATGGAAAAATGCTCCCATGCCCACACCTGTAATAGGGTCATCCCTACTGATAAACTCCATGCCCCCAAGTAAACCACTGAATGAAGGTCATGGTAGAGATGTGCCAGCATACACATCCCCCACGTGTATCTCGTACCATGTACAACCATGCTCTCTAGAATCTGGCCCCAACCCACTGCTAGTAGTGAAGCATATGCATTAGCAATCATCCTCCATCGGACACTCAGACCTGCAATGTGCTGATCATAAAATTCTCCGCAGAGAGAATCTCTCCCACCAGCCTCATGAGAATCATATACTACAATCTCCCCCATAAATGGAATACACAAAATCCACCACACATCCTTGGGTGTGACTGTCATCTCACTATTGGGCAGATGGAAAAAGTTATGGTCACTCTATCACCACTCAGCCAAAGTGGTAAGGATACCCTGATTAATCCTAATTTGGGGCATTTCAAGTGAACTAGTGAGGCCACATCGACCTATAATCCAAATCTCATATCATCATAAAAAATCTACAATTAGTGCACTATATCAAGAAATCAAAAGTCATTCCACTATCTAGTCTAGTCAAACTTTGGTATGAATTTTTGATTAAAATTCATGAACGAACATCAAGAAACCTCACCTATCATGAGGTTCATCACAAAATTATCTAATCTCACCTATCATGATGTTTATCAGATATGAATCATTTCCTTGCCTATCATGAGGATAATCACAAATAGAATTTCTTCTCACCTATCATGAGAGTAAGTCTTATTGAAATCAAGAGAATCAAACATCAGGAATTTGGATTAATCAATCATACCAAACCGAAGAATGGACATGATCGGAATTGGAAAAATCAATATTCAACTAAGTCAAAATCTACAATTCTAACATGGATGCGCTAAAATAGGCATCCAAAGTGCTAAAACTCAAAAACACTACTTTATCAATCAAATGCGCTAAAACAGGTTTCTGAAGCACTACTTTATCCGAAGCACTACTTTAGCACTTTGATGTGCTAAAACAGGCACCCGAAGCACCACTTTAACCAAAGAGTTGTTCTACCGCATCGATGCGCTAAAACATTCCATCAAGGTGCCACTTTATCAGAAGCACTATAACAGACCATAGATGTGCTATTTTACCAAATCAAAGTGCTAGAATATTCTAGGCGCTAAAATCCGACATCGATGCACTAAAACTAACAACCTAAGCACTAAATCATGAAAGCACTGCACTATCCTATGAAAGTGCTAGAGAAAATAACACAAGTGCTAAAACAGCTAAGGGAAGTGCTATAGTGCAACCTTGATGCACTAAACTAAGGAGAAAATGTGAAAAGCATTAAAATGCATAAAAAAACAAAAAAAAACATGAAAAACAAGGTTGATTATGGGTACATACCGGAGGTCCGTAGGCAGTCGGCCGTTGGTGACAATGCACATGCTCGAAATGATGAGTGTGGTAGGGGATAGGCATCTTGCTCCAACTGACTCAAAATTCTTTACCACTGGAAGTTGAAAGTCACAAAGTGCAAATGACTTTGAAAAAGACCTTTTGGACCTTATATAACTTTTGAAAAGGGATTTTTGTGGGTTTTTATTTTATTTTAATTAATTTTATCCCTGGAATTAATTGAAATTCAACCATGGGCTATATTTTTCTTCATCAATGTCGGGAGATAAAAATTTTTTTTCATCAAATCATCATAAATCATCATGAAAATTCAAAATTTCTAAAAAATCATCAAATCATTAATTTATCTCTCGAGGGGGCATATTATCGGCAATCATTTGAAAATCAATATCTGGGGCATGTCTGGGGCACAATGAATTTTGATCATCGATACTAGCAATAGCAACAAAATTTTCTTTGAAGCAACATGTAAACAGATCACTTCAAAGAGGGGAAAAATGTATACACCTAAAATTGGTCTAGAGAATCTGATTAATTAAATATGAATTATTTGATTAATTATTCTAATTTCTTCTACTATTGAATAAATAGAAATATTTATTTATATAGTTCACATTCACATTCACATTTAAATTCTTATAATTTGTCTATTATCTCATCTTAATTAAATAAACAAAATTAAATACTTTGTTTGATTTAATTATCATTTCCCTATTTTATTCTATCACATCAATCTTAAATTAATTAAATAAAGATTAAACACTTTATTAATTAATTGCCATTATTCTTCTATTTAATTTAATAAACAACTTCTATAGTTTGTTTTATTAAATTATTTATCCCCCTTTTGCTAATTTAAATAAATCAAAAATATTTAAATAAAGGCATAAGGAATATTCCTCTATATTTCCTCAAAATCAAATTAGATATCCTATGTCTAATTTATGTCAAAATATGTCAAAATTAATGCTTTGAAACTTCATGGGAAGTTTAGGAGACAAATTGGAGACAAATTCCAAATTCTTCTCTCAATCCTTCTCCATCAATCTTTCCTCTTCTCTTGCCTAGTGTTTTCATGGGTAGAGACAATCTCCAAATTTTTCTCAATCTCCTCCATCTCTCACCATTCAATCCTCTAGATTGATTTCAAGCCTCTCTTTGCCATCCTTGTGCATTTATCGAACCAATAAATCTATAAATAATGCTTCATTCAACCAAGAAAAAGATCCAGATAATCTAACTTATGCACTCTTACTATACAGGAATCCAAGCATCAAGCATCCAACATCCAAGTATCCAACATTCAAGATTTCACAATCATGGCTACCTCTTGTAGCTGCATTTCTCAATTTTTATATCAATTAATATCATCTTAGTTTTCTTTTATCATCTAGTATTATCATTTAACTTCATATCATTACATCAACATCATTTTTTTCTTTAGATTGTCATTTTAGCAATTAATATTGTTATTTAAATCTAGGAGCACTTAACTTAATAAATCTTTAAAGATAGGAGACAATGAGACAATTTCAATTGGTTATTAGCTTGATCTTTGATGCAATGTTTCATTAAGCATTGTTTTATTGCTTTATACCTTATTCAAACTTATAATACTTTTTCGTTTAATTGTTTCAAAATTTATACTTAAATTTTATTATTTTAGAATCTATATGTATCTCATTATCGAATTCAAATTTAAAGTTAAAAACTTAAAACTTTTCATCCTTCAGGACCCTTAGACGCCTTCGTAGGAAGGATGCTAGCTCCACTATGCCATAGAGTCATAGACTTATACCTATTGTTTTGATATTTCATATTCCATGAGTTTTGTATACATTTGACTAATTTTATATATCTAATGATGTTATTTCCTTCAGTAGTGCAACTACAATTTATGTACTTTATACTTATGTGATCATTGCATACTTGTGTATGTGATCAAATTTTCTTTTATTTGTGTTGTATTCAATAAAGGGTGCTCGAAACAAGTTTTAAATCCTTAAAAATCTCTAAATTTCTAGGGTTTTTTCAAATTCTTTCATTTTGTCAAGTCTACGCTGAGTTCAAGTCTCGAGTTGAGTCACCCTAGCTCAGTTTGAGCTGATTCCAAGTCTCATTACTAGGCATTCAACTAACCATTGAAGACAAATGAAAAAATACTTGATTTTTTCATTCATAAACTGTAAGAACCGTACACAGGAGAGAACATACTTTAATTTTATAGATTTGTTTCAATATCAATAACTTGCATAAAACTATTTAAGAGTATTTCAAATAAAAATTGTATCCAAGATAGTTCACCAGTCAATTCATCAAGAATTTTGCACTTGTATTTTTTCACTGTACATATACGTTACCTAGACCATTCTAGATCCAAAAATCTAACCTCTGCAAATAAGTGTTGAGAAATCGGGCCATCTTAGAATGAAATATCTAAGAACAACACTGCCTTCGGTCATTTTAATTCCTTCAAATTGCATCAAATACATGTGCTACTATGGCATAAAGTGGAAACTTGCACATTTGATCTCCCACATTAACCCTTCTAATAAAAACACATGCAACTTAACCAGATTAAACACTTATGCACATATATAAATTACAGAATCAAACAACATGGAAGATAAATAAATGAAAACGCGGATTTACGTGGGGAAAACCCTTTTAGGTAAAAGACCCACCCTCCAAAACACCCAACTCAATTGTTTTACTCAACAACAAGAACAATTACAAATGCAACTCAGAGCTATGCTCTTCAGGAGTTTACATCTTGTCCATCTGGACAATACAAGAAACAATATTGTCCAGTATCCCTGCACTATTACAATATTCTCACACAACATATAGTGTAGATTCATTTCATCTCACCTACTCCCTCACTTAGCCAACCTTTCAGCTAGTACAACCTCATGGCCTCTCAAGTTCACTTTCTTCTTCATTCTATGTGTCTCAATGTTCATGGTTACAATCCTATGTGCATACCGCTCGAACACTCTAATCTACCAACCAACAACCATTAGGGGATATAATTACTTCATTGACAAGCTTCCTTCATCTCAGGTTATGCACACCTCCTTGCAACACACATCAGGCCACCCAACATAAAATTTCGGCTAGAGATAATATTACTATATTTGCACTCTATCAACCCTCGAGTCAAAATATGTATTTAATGCGAATATATCGCGAATCAAAAAATAAATATTTCGGCCAACAATTGTTGATTTACAACAGTGATGTAAAATAAACCAATAAAATCATGTCACATGTTGACACATCACTCATCCATTGCTTTTGACTATGCACCAAACTATCGATTGTACCTTGTGGTCCTTCCACCGTGCCATTGCTAGTCATCCAAAAGACCCTTGATGTATGGCGGTATACCTCGCTACCGCTCAATAGGTGTGAAGCCCTCATGGTATGGTAGTATACACCACACTACCACATCTCAACTTGAAGACACCTGTGGTATGGCGGTACCACCACACTACCACTAGACAACCAAAGGACCATCAAGGAAAGATGGTGCCTCACACTACCACCAGGCAGTCAAGAGACCTCTGAGGTATGGCGGTAATTTGTGCTACTACCAGGCAACCAAGAGACCCATGTGGTATGGTGGTACCCAATGCTACTGCTAGGTAGTCAAGAGAACCCCGTAGTATGGTGGTACCATATGCTACTACATCTCTTCCACAAAAACCTAGCGGTAAGGAGGTAAAGGCATGAACACAAAAGGGAAGATCCGTCGAGTCCTTTAATAGAGGTTCAAGCCAACAAGTTATGACACATTTTCCAACAAGCTCCCACTTGACAAAGACTTACTGGCTTCCTCCAAACTCAAATTTAATGAAGATCATAGGCCCCACTAGTTTAGACCCAGTTTAACAACATTCAAGAAACCCAACCAATAGGTTTCCACAGATAACAATCTATCAGACAATCTAAAACATAATCAAGTATCTAGTTGGAATAAAACATATTCTTCCATGAAACCACATAGATCTCAATCATGCTCGCATGCTACATCAAGACCTCTGCAACACCATCTAATATGTCCACCATTCAAGCAAAAATCTATGTCATCATCCAACATGGCATCTATGGAAGAAAGGTACAAGCCAAGGTGTATACGCACCAGTCCAATGAACACAAGCAAAAGATCCTAGTGATATCAACAAAAAAAACTACCATCACTCAAGAAAACAAGATAAAAAAGATTAGCTAGGGCAACAATCAGTCTGACTAATCCTATCCAACTGATAAACCCACATGACTGAAAATAACACCCACAACAAGTGCTAGTTCATCCAATCACACATACCTTCAAGGTATCCACATTAGTAAACTCATACCAACAACACAACCAACCCATCAACCGCAGATAAAAGCACCGTATACAAACCAATCGAAGAAGACCAAACACATCCAAGTACTCCCACTACATGGGTAATGCCAAGTCTAAAATATCAACAATATAACAAGTCTACCAATTTCAGCACCTAAAAAGTATAACCATGTAGTACAAATGAAATATCCACAATGAAGTGCATAACCTAAAACCAACTACTACAAGAATCATTTCTCTCAACAGTCTTCCATAGTTCTTCCAAGTTCTTCAACACCCAACATAGGAAATAGATAAAGAATTTTCCAAGTTACCACTCAAAAATTGAGTGAAAACAAAAGCTCCAACCAAATCTCAACCAATGTAAAAAGAAAACAACCTTCTAGGAAGATAACCAAGACCAGAGAGAGAAAATCGACATGACATATACCTGTAGAAAATCCTCCTACATACACCTCTAAAATCTAGCTATGACAAGTATGATCTCCTTCACATCCCATAGGAAAATCCATAACAACACCCAATTGTTAAAACTTAGCATATGTAACATGTAACCAATCATGGATGTAAGCCTTTCAAAGAAGATCAAAATACTTCATTTCCCATTTCAGGAAAACAACCCATATAACTATCTCCTACCAGTTCTCACAAAAGCTCAAGGAGATAAACTATGTTGTCCACCTTCCACTATGAATCCTCTAGAACCTTAAAACAAAAATTCAACATCCATATCATGAAAGAAAACACATCTAAAAGATACAATGGGCAAATATCTCTCAAATAAAACTCACTGCCAAGAAGACCAAGAGTGGGAAGAGAAAATTCTCCTCCAAGATATACAAGCCACCATGACTCAACCAAGAGAAATCTCCTCATTGGTCTCTATTGAACTCATGTTCAACCAAGGTGTAGGCTACTCAGACTTTCAATTGTAATCAGAACCTTTCTCATCTCAAGAGAATCATAGCCTCACCTCATTCTCCGTGTATCCATGAGCACCAACAACCGATCGTCTCATGCTAAACTCCAATCTGCATTACTGTACTTAACATGAAGTTCTCAAGCATATGACCAATGTACTCAAAACACAGAGAAACTCTAGACCACTGCCAAAGCTCCAAAAATCTAAAATAGGAACTTATCATGACATCATGATCTACACATCCCCCTTAGGAGATACCATGTTCCAAGTGACTTCACCATGGTCTCAAGAGAAAATCCTCATGCCAAAACTCTAATGCACAAGAAAGAGTATACATGACATCAAGCAAACAAAATCCAAATGACCATCACTTGCCAAGCACCACCAATGCCTCAGCCAAAGACTCCAAACATCCTCATGGTTCCAATATTTTCTACATCCTCAAATAGTGTCCATGCATATGCGAAAGAACCCTTTTGTAGCAACAAGATATAAGGGTGCCTCCTAGTAACATTTGAAACAATAAAGAAGATCTTTCACCACCAAGTGATGAATTCACAGTCACTGTTAAAGCTCTCACTAACCAAACATCTGCTGATCTGAAAAAACCTCCAAGTACAATTGACAACGTGTCCATCTGACAACAATGACAAACAACACCAAGATCTCAAAACCATGTAGACCACACTATCACTGTCAAAATATTATAGTATAATGTGTATCAATCTCTCCATGATATCGTGATACACATGCTACAGGTCCCCATAATGGACTATTTAGGTACTCAACATCATCCTTCCTCTCATCTAGAAGCAACCACACCAATGCACAAGTGACCACAGACAAGGTTGACTAATAGATTTGCACCAACACTAAAAAACCTTGTGGATACTGACAGTCCACTTCCAAGTTTTCCCACAACAAACATATAGGTAAAGACAACCCACAACATTCTCAACCCCTAGATTAAATCAATGAAGCCTAGAAATCCATCATCGCAATGGAAACTGTAAAACTGAGATCTCAAAGAGAACAATGTAGAAAAAATTGAATCAAACACCAAATCAAAACCAAATACGAATTTACAATCATGTCCAGAACCCAAGCACCATAGCCTAGGAAACCAGCAAGCAAACTCTTACATTTAGAACTACAACTATCTCATCTAGTAAATCCCCAAACAACCAGGGTCAGCTCCACAAAACCATAAGTTTTTCTTGACTATGCAAAACTTGGAAAACCACCATGTTCATAAAACACCCATGCACATCCATATCCACTACAAATTTGGACAACCCAAGAGTCTACAAACAACTATCATGATTAACTAGAACAATTAAATAACATGAATATGCATCATAGAATTTTTAGGAAAATCTATTAAAAACCTTCAGAACTAAAGAACATGAATCTGAACCATGCAAGTACAAGGTATCCATAAAAGAAAAAAATAGTATAGTAACTCTAGTCCCATTCTAGGCCAATTCCAAAACCACAAGCATGCACATGCATATGAGAGAGCCAGACTATTCAAAAGTTTTCAAACGAATGAGAGATCAACTTCATAGCCTTCATGCAATCAGGGTATTAGAGAACAAAGCCTTCAATGCCAAGTCAAAGAACCCAACACAAGCACAATACTCCATGGCTGAAAAAACAACCCAAGCATTTCCATACCATTAGGGAGCCTCTCACACATACACCCAATATGAAACACACTCTACTACAACACAACCATAAGCATGAATTCACACCCCTTGCATCAGGATCATTAGTTTCCAACCAAGAGCCTCAGACCACATCATCACAATATGATCAACTCAAAAATCTCCATATTCAATGTCTTTCAAGCTGCGTGTTTTCTCAAAAGAGCAGGAACTCTCACTCATTAAAAAGGATCAATCATAGGCCGATTCCTCTAGATTTCCTCAAGCCTAACATACTAAGAAATCTTTACAGGAGAAATACTGAGAACCAGAAACCAAAAGAAGGCTTTGATACCACTTGTTGATATCAGAAAAGTCCTTGACCTCCCTTTACCAGCTCTGATACCACTTGTTGAGAAATCGGGTCATCTTCTAGAATAAAATACCTAAGAACAATAGTGCCTTCAATGATTTTAATTCTTTCAAATTTCCTCAAAGGCACGTACTACTATGCCATAAAGAGGAAACTAACACAGTTGATTTCCCATATTAACCCTCCTAACAAAAGCACACACAACTTAACTAGATTAAACACTTATGCATAGATTCAAATTATAGAATCAAACAACATGGAAGACAAACAAATGAACACACAAATTTACATGGGGAAAACCCTTTCGGGTAAAAAAAATCCACCCTCCAAAACACCCAACTCAATTGTATTACTCAACAACAAGAAAAATTAAAAATACAACTCAGAGCTATGCTCTTCAGGAGTTTACATCTTGTCCATCTGGAGAATACAAGAAATAATATTGTTTGGAATCCTCACACTATTACAATGTTCTCACACAAAATATAGTGAAAATTCATTTCATCTCAACAACCCACTCACATAGCCAACCTTTTGGCCAACACAACCTCACGACCTCTCAGGTTCACATTCTTCTTTGTTCTGCGTGTCTCAATGTTCACAGTTACAATGCTATGTGCATACCACTCAAACACTCTGATCTACCAACCAACAACCATTAGGGTATATAATTACTTCACCGACAAGCTTCATTCATCTCAAGTTACACACACTGCCCTGTAGCACACATTGGTCCACCCAACATTAGATGTCAGTTATAAAGAATATTACTATATTTGCATTCTGTCAACACCCGAGTCAGAATATGCATTTAATGCAAATATATCACTAATCAAAAAATAAATCTTTCAGCCAATGATTGTTGATTTACAATAGCAATATAAAATCAACCAATGAAATCATGACATGTATCAACAGATCACTCATTCATCGCTTTTGACTATCACACCAAACTATCGGTTGTACCTTATGGCCCTTCCACCGCACCATCACTAGTCATCCAGAAGACCCCCAAGGTATGGAAGTATACTGCATTACTTCTCGATAGATGTGAAGCCCTCACGGTATGGCAGTATACACCACACTACCACATCTAAGCTTGAAGACATAGGTGGTATGGTGATACCTCCACACAATTTCTAGACAACCAAAGGACCCTCGAGGAAAGATGGTGCCCTACACTACCATAGGCAGTCAAGAGACCTATGAGGTATGGAAATACCCCATGCTACCGCCAGGCAGTCAAGAGACCCCCGCAATATGGTAGTACCAAGTGCTACTGCCAGGCAGTCAAGAGACCCACATGGTATGGGGGTACCCCATGCTACTACATCTCTTCCACAAACACCTAGCGGTAAGGAGGTAAAGGACAAAAGGGAAGATCTACCGAGTCCTTTAATAGAGGTTCAAGCCATCAAGTTGAGGCACATTTTCTAACAATAAGCCTTGAAATCTCTTTTATAGCATAAGAGAGCGACAAGAAAAGGGCTCATTATAGTTACATTTAACCAAAATTTCATTTCAAAATAGAATTTCATCTGCATTTCAAAATTCCCAGATGGTTAGATGTAATCATTTACCGAGTAGGGAAATCAAAATATAACAACCCATATAACTAGTCAGTGCCACCACAATCATAGAAAAATAACATTAAGGCCTTGTTGTCCATGTCCACATCAAACCTAAAAAAAAAACTAGCATCAACATCATAGTAAAACAATTGAGAAACCAGGAACCAACACACCATCACCCAGAAGTTGAACTAGCACCAGGGCCACGATACTACCACCCACTTAGTGTTTTTTCCAAAGTTGGTGGAAAAAAAACAACTTCTTCCTTGTCATCAGTACACTTCAAAACACTAGAACCAGTCACATTACATTGTGCCATCGTAGAAAGTGGAGAAACTCTGAGCACCTCCTCATTCACATCGTCCATTTCTAACAAAGCCATGAGGAATTGGCCATACCCAGAATCGGTCTTGGTATCACTGTCACCTGAGCTGCTCAAGACATCAATGGGTGAATTTTTCCTTCCCAAGGAGCCCTAACCATATCAAATTTTGGCTCTTGGTCTCTATTTGAACTTAGAAAACCCCTTATCTTTTCCATGAACTACCTCCTTTGCAATGGCAGCTTGGCCTTTCAGTCGAATGCTGCACCTGGTGACAATTAGGGCTGACTTCTTATATTCCTCTTTCAGAGTGAGAGCACTTGTAAGAGTGTTATGTTCAGGCTATGGAAGATTTATATGAGACCTTTGCATACTTAGCTAAGTAGACTGAATCATAGAAGATGCAAAGGTAGTCGACTTGCTCATCTTGAATTATAATCCAACAACCTCCACAAGAAAAATCACAATTTACTACAGATGAAACAAAAAAAAATTCTCTCAATTGCAATGGTGAAAATGGCAAGCCATCATCCATATTTATTGATAAAATTGATGATGACGATCATCAATGCTGCAAGAGAAGCAAAATCAAGTAAGTGATTATTTGATGGCATCTATTTCATTGCTATTATTTCCTAGGTCCATGGAAAATGACATATGATTCATCATAATTTCTATGAAGTAGCTCTTCACATGCATGGAGATCAGGTTGATATCCTCCAAAGAGTATTCACCATTAATGCTTGCCATTTGTAGAGCCCAAATATTCATCACGTGGCCAATTCTAAATTTTGAATGTGAGTCATCAATGCACAGATGAAGTGATCCTCTAAATGAATCAGATTGAGTCAGAATTTTTTGAAATTTCCATTTTGTCGCATGGCAAGTTCATCGACCAATGGCATTCTCTCTAGTCAAAAATCATTTCCACCATCCACGAGCCCCATCCAACCTCCTTATTCTGCCAACAGATTCCATGTGTCACCATCACGTAGATCGTGCAAGGCGTTAGGTAATGGTATTTAATATTCTGCATGGTATAAGTGCTACGAATCAGATCAAGACCTCATAGTACATTAGAGTCATCGATCGACTATTAGATGAAGCCAAGTTGGTAGTGGGGGTTGGGTCCCACATGACTCAAACGACACATGGCACAATCACGCATACCGTGTGACCCATCAATTTATTTTTAAATGTTGTGTGGTGTGCACAGAAGGGTTGAGATTGAACCATCTCATTTGACGAATCAAATTTCTACATGTGCATACATTTTTTATAAGGAAGGGTCCATGGGCTAGGTAACAGGAAATGACCCCTTACAAAAATTAACTTAGGATATAGGTCTTTAAAAGAAAAATATTTTTGGCCAACCAGAGAAAATTAAAACCTTTCGAAACACCCGATAATTGGCGGGCTTAGGTAAAGGGGCCGGTAAAAACAATGGTCACAATGCCATAAATTATTACTAAAATAAATGGTGAGTTGGTATAGTGGGTCAACATGGAAAAATAATGCAAGGGTTTAATAGTTTTTTTTTGGAACATTTGAACAAGGGTTGACAACCCCTAAACCATAGCATACAACCATCAAGCACAAAGGTGACAATGATTAGAATTTGCTTGGAACCTAGCCAAAATTTGTTAAATTTCAGAAGCTCTATCACCTGTGTCACACTTTATATAGGAATCGACCAACAACAAAAAAAATTCTAAACTTCGACCACATAAAAGTGGTCTTTGTATTTTGAATTTCAAAATGGTGTAAACTAATGAAATGTAGAAATTTTGATGAAGTTTATTCCTATAATTTTTTATTTTTATTTTTAAATTCATTATGTTTGTTTCAATTTAAGAATTTTTTTTGGAATGCTAAAATTTTCATAAAAGAGTGACTTCATGGGCCGTCAAGAAACAAATTGAGAAAAACTTCATTTTTTCTCCAAATAGGTAACTTCAATATCTACTGCATGGGAAAAAAATCAAATTTTGATGTATATTTTTTCTTGTAATAACGTTTAAAAGAAAAACATGTCAAAATTTGACAGTTTTCACAAGCTGTCGACTATTTTCAATATTTTTAATCATTTTCAAAAAAAAAACTATACCCTTTTGAACAAGACTCTCTCCTCTACTGTGTCATTTAAGTTTTAAAACTTTAAATATGTTTTACAAATTTTTTTATTTCTAATCAACCTCTTTTTTAATTATAACAATCTAATTGCATTTTTTTTAAATAGCATATATTAAAATTAATCAAAATATTAAAAAAATTAAATATTTGGATTCACCATTTCAATCTCTACAAAACGGTATTTTTGTTTTTTGTAGAATAATAGTTTTGATCGGAGAAATGCTCTACAAAAGTTGAATGTTTCAGAAAATTCTGAAAAAGGGTGAGTTGGTTGCCTTGTAGGATGCCACCTAGACATGTTTGGCCAAGCATGTTTCAGCAAAGTAGGTTTCAGCCAAAACCTACTCAGTCGAGATGTGCTCGACCGAAACATGCTCGGCCAATAGATACTTGATCGAAAATGGTCGATATAATTAATTTTTATTTTAAATTTTTCAACTCAAGTTAATTTGATAAAATACATATTTCAACCAAGGAAGGCTTATTTCGACTAAGGAAGGCTTATTTCGACTAAATAAGGTTTATTTCAACAATTAAGAAGACTTATTTTGACATTTTTGAAGGTTTATTTCAACAATTTAGAAGATTTATTTCGACAAAAGAAGGTTTATTTTGACAATTTATAAGACTTATTTCGACAAAAGAAGGTTTATTTCAACAATTTAGAAGACTTATTCTGACAAAAGAAAATATATTTAGACAAGAGGAGAGCTATGTTTGAAGGTACATTGATTATGTCTTTATTTTCATGAATGCATTTGAAACTTATTTTCACTATTTAAATTCTTAGATTTCATTATTATTGATCTCCAATTCTATGTTCTTCCATTCTTTTTTCAAGTGATATATATATATATATATATATAGCATATTTATGAGCTCATGATATACCAAACTTTCTCATGTGACATGTTTGTAATTTATTTTAATGTTTCTTTTACTTTGGATTTAAAACAAATGAACAATTTAAAATTTACTGTTAGATATTTATGCAATATTAACTGTACATGTTTCATTGAAAGCTCATGTGTATACAAATTTGTATGTACGTGAATTCAAATTTGAGTACAATTTGTGATGGTGTGTAAAATGACTAGATCAAGGAAGTATGATTGAACATGAATAAGACAGAGGAAGAGAAGAGTAGGTGAAGGAACATCTACTGAAGAACAACCCATGGAAAATATTGATGAATAAGGTGGACTATAGGTACAAGAACAAACTGAACCTAATGATAGAATTTTTTTGGACTATGGTATGGAAAATCTAATGAAGATGGATGAGGATTCTCTTTTCAATAATATTTCATCTCAAGATATGTTATCTGAAATAACATTAAAATTACACTCAAAAAGAATTTGGGATGATTTTTTTGAAGAAAAATCTCTAATTGGAAAAGCACAATTAGTTACAAAGTTATTTAGATGAAAATAAATGACCTGTTTTGGAGTTGTTAGGGGTTGATAATAGGAAAAATTCATCAAATTTAAAACAAACAATTGTTGAAAACTTGCAAGAAGTATTAAAATGTAATGAAAATAAGAGTCGATCTAGTGATCTAAGTGTTGCACATAGAGCATTGATGACTATAATTTCTGGTAAGAAATTATCACATAGAAGACAAGTTCAAGCAATTTATGAATTAATAAATG
Organism: Sequoiadendron giganteum; assembly: GCA_007115665.2. Taxonomy (NCBI): domain Eukaryota; kingdom Viridiplantae; phylum Streptophyta; class Pinopsida; order Cupressales; family Cupressaceae; genus Sequoiadendron; species Sequoiadendron giganteum. The sequence goes on from CM021101.1 coordinate 359,402,890, forward strand.
TTTATAGGAGAACTATTCAAAGGTATATTGAAAACAAAAATGAAATAGTTGGAAAATTTGAGAAAAAATGGGTAAATATTTGTAGGGTTCCCTAAAAAGATAGAATTTCAGAAGATGTAAAGAAATAGGTTGTTGGATATTGGAATACTCAATCTCATGTTTCTTCCAACGGAAGGGATAGTATACAAATAATAGGTGAAGATGGTAAAAAAATTTCTCATCCAAAATATTTAATAGATACAACACAAAGTGAATTCTTTGAAGAATTCAAGCAAGATTTTTCAAATGTGAATATTTGTCAAAGGATGTTTGAGACACTACGACCATCATTTGTACATATAAATAAAGTACGTGAAACTATTTGGAATCATTTATTTGGCCGAAAGTGTGAAACTCTATTATGCTTTTACCTAGGAGCAATTCTTCCATCTTGTATGAGGTTGTTCTCAGCTCTAATATCTATATCATAGGGTTGTGGTAATGTGTTCCCACCCATGGACTATATCATAACAACAATCTCACTATTTAAAGACCTCAAAAAATAAGGAAAGGCATATTCAGGTGAAGGCCTTATGTTCTATGGAATTTTGTTCCAAGACTTCTAGAAGCGGAAGTTAAACTTTGTCATATGTTCATGGGGAGCCCTCTTGATGGTAGTGAGTTGCTTCACCAATTACAAGTGATCTGACTTGTCTTCAAAATTCTTACATAAAACTTCCCCAATCTCATCTCGTGTAGAGATTGAATTAAAAACTAAACTCCTAAACCAATGAAGGGATTTTCCCTTAAAAAATGTTTCCAACAATCTAATGGCTACATCTTCTTGTGTTGTATGATGCACTGAACACAAGTTAGCTACATATTTTATGTGTTATATAGGTGTAGTTTGGTCCTCTCTAGTGAAAAAAGGAATACTCTTAAGGGCTACCACTAGAATATCAATATGGTGTGCTAAGTTTAATGGGATGCCCCCATTGAAAGTCACAAAAGGCTGATTTATTGCCATTGGTCTGGTCTAAACTAGATTAACAAACAGAAAAATTGAAGGTATTGATACACTTGCTACAACTACTACATATGTTGGTTTGAAGCTAGGTGGTGTTGATTAAACTCTCTTTGATGAATCAAGAGTTCATTTTTTTGTTCTATCTTATCTTCTGGATGGGGACAACTATAAATATTTAAAGGGAATATCGCTTCCTCTTGTTTGTATCCTTTTCATATGTTTTTTTCACTGCTTTTTGCTAACCAACACATTCAAAGTCACCAGATATGTAGTTTTAACCTCTTAAAAGTTCTAAAACTCACTAGTTGCATATCAAAACTAGTAAAGTATGTATTTTTCTACTATTATCTTGATTTGAAAGTCTCATCGAGTGTGCCAAAATTGTTAGCTTTCAAAACTGCACCCTTGCTAAGTTACTAAAATTAGAATTTTGGAGTAACATGGGAACTCTCCTCGGTTATGGATCACCTAAGCTTGGAGTGAACCTCCAAAAAAGGTTGGCTCCTAACTGGTAATCACCTAAACTAATCTACTACTCTACCAAGGAAAATGGGGAGAGAAAATGCATAAATTGATAACTGATAATGAAAATAAAGAGGTGACACACCAAACTAAACTAGGACCTAAAGCTCAAATTACATACACTTTCTTACAATGATTAAATCATACTTGCAAAACTTAGTTTTGTATTTCTTTGCATAAGTACTTTATAAAGAGGCCCTAATGCTAAACTCTTAGGATGAAGGAAAATTCAAAGCTAAAAGAAAACTTGCATTTTTTGATATAGATTATAACCTGCAACAACACACTTTTTTGCAAAAATGTGCTTAGCACGAGAAAAAATTACAAGGAAATGAACAAGGCTTCACAATTAATTTTATCAATCAATTAGATGCACACAATGAAGCAAAACAGTAAGAAGGAAAAATACCCAAATCACTGATATCCAAGGTTTTCAATATTATTCATGTCCAAAAGAACTACAAAGTATGCCAAAATCTATAAAAGGACTCAAAATTCACTAAGTACCAAACTAGATAATAATGAGAACTCATTGTAAATGAGTCAAAAAGTGACTATAAACATCTCCCAAGTAGTTGCACCAAACTAGGAGTTAGAAGCTTCCTTGGTCATATGCCTCCAAAATGCCAAAAATATAGCTCCTAAATCTCCTCCAAAAAGACTCCAAAGTGTTGAAAAGGTCAATCTTGACCAATTCCATCATCAAATCATGCAAAACCACCCCCCTAGATGCTCTCATATCCTCCAACAAGGTGAGTAAACACCTCTTATATTCTCTCCCTTGGTCAACCAACTAATTCAGCCAATTCCTATATGCTTGCAAAGCATGAAGACTCAACAAAACTCATAAAAGCACTTACAAGGTATGGTATTCCAATTTTCATTTAAAATGGCAATTTTATTTAATGATTTATAACAACATCATTCAAATCAAATGCTTTACATTTCAAATCAATGCAAAAAATAAGGCACTAGTTTGACCATACATGAGTCAAAGAAAAATTTACAAGTCATGAAGAAATAAGGCACAAAAGGGCCATAGACATACATTAGTTGGTTGCATATTTTTAAATAAAGGTGGCAAAACACCTTATGTTGTTGGCATAAGATTAGGGTAAAACCCTAACACACAAAACAATGCGAAAATCTTATAAGGCATTTCATTTTCCACTCACCTTTCTAGATTTTTAAGGGATCCGACTTACTAAGGTTTTTTGAGGGTCAACCATGGCGGATTTTGGTGTTTGAGAGGAATAATCAACAATTTTTTTGGAAAAAGCTCAAGGTAATCTTTTTGAAGTAATTTTCTATCCTTTTACTTCATTTCTTGATGAGATAAATGCTCGAGAATGAGCCCATTTGCTGAAACATGGTTATACATACAATTTTCTTGCTTTTCTCTATCACTCTTACACATCTTCTAGTAGAAAAATGGTATTTCCTCTATAGAATGCTCAGGATCTCTTATTATTTCTTTATATTTTTGTTCCTTTCTTTCCACAACCTCACATATATTTGCAGGTGATTTTTGTTTAACTCTGAAAGAAAAGGAAAATGTCAAAGGCTTTGACTTCCTTTCTGTATTTACCTTTTCTTGACTTAAGATTTGGTTGTGTCATCAAAAACCTGTGCCTTCATTCATTTCTTTCATCTGTTTATAATTTTCTGGGTTTGGGAATGGTCATGGCTCGACCTTACAATACTCTTGATTATACCTCATGAATTGACAACCCAACGGTTTCTTTTTACAAGCTTCAAGATTTAATCATTTTTTACCTATGAAAGGTTTTTCTCCACATTTTCCTATAAAAAATGATCTAGTTTTTTATCATTTAACAAAATCTTGAGAAGAGGTAAAACCCTCAAGAGCTTTCTTTTCCTATAGCATATGGTTATGCTCAACCTCTATTCTTCCCTAACATTCTTCATGGTCATGATTTTTTTTCTTTGGTTCTTTGCAAATGAATAAAGGGTTTCATCATAACCCTATTTCTATATTTTATTTTTTCCTTTTCTATATCCAAACCCCTCACAATGAACAAGGGTTTGTAATTTTTCCTATTAAATCAACAATTTGAAACCCTAATTCTTTTTATCACTTTCAAATACATAGACTTTCAATATCTCTATGACCACGACCTTAGAGGCTTTTGGGTGCTCAACTTTACTCTCATTCTGCATTATGTCCCTTTGAGGGTTTCATCTCTGGATTGTGATTGAATATTCATGTTAGACGCTCTTATAGAGAAATGTCTTGCTATATTTGATTGTGTCATTTTACAGGGTTCATGGCCATTGTTATGTATTCCTTACATGTATTATTGGACATTGTATAGTGCACTCTTAAATCCTCTTGACAACTCTGTAGCATGTAAATATCACCATTATTTGTGTCTTTGTAGCAACACTATTTCATTGTTTGTCGAACTGTCCATTTGGTGATGGATTGATTTAATATCATTAGCTCTGAAACCACTCTTGTCTTTTAGAAAACTCTGTACATGTAGACTAAGAAAAAAGGAAAATTTTATTTTTTAATCACACTAGATTAGTATTGTCTCATGCCTTACCATACTCTCTAGACTGCAAGGATTGTCCCATGCTATCATCTCAAGACAACCCATTCATGGATGAAATTAACCAATGTAGTGATGTTGAAAGAACACTTTTCCTTACATTTGACACCAATCTCATGATATGAATGAAACATGTATATTAATTTTTGGAAAACACATAATGTTTTCAAAATGTAAAGTGTTGTGAGGATACTAAAGGGAGCAACAATGTGTGTTATCTAGTATCCAACATAGACTAGGATTCATCCAAGTTCTCTTACTATCATTTATATATGTTCATTGGCATTACTTGAAATCACCCCTTTTAATTCCAATATTCCTTTTACAACTCTTGAAGCTTGATGTCTGCTCCTTAAATTATAAGGACTAGTTCTATAGAATCTATCATCATTCCCTTATTGTTTAGTCCATAGAAATATTGTATTTCTCAATTTTATGCTACCTTTGAACTGTTTCATAGTATTTCTCTTTGGGACAATAAATGCATTGTTTCCTTAACCATGCATTTCACTCATCACTTATATCTACTCCATGTGATTCATGTTAGCTCTTGATAGCACTTCATGACAACCCTATACATATGAGCCTAGAACAACAAGACATCATTGAATCTTTGCAGACTAGTTTTGTGTCATGCTACTATTGGTAAGGAGTAACATTATTAATGTGAGAAAACGCAAATTAATAAGATGTCTATTCTTTATCAGTATCACCATGACTAATGAAACCTGTCTTCAAGGATCCATTGGTGATATAAAATGTAACTATCCCTCTTATTAAATTAGAGGGTAGCATGCTAAGCTCAACCCTTATGGGAGCCCATTTCACTCCATATGCTAAGATATCAAATGAAACAAAACAATAAGGATTTGACCTATACTTGCACAATGAGAAAATATGTTAGATCAAACAAAGCATATGATATATGTGTTTGATAAATCCTTTGTTTTCATGGACATCTATGGTATGCAAGCTATTTTAATGCTTATGAGGATTGGACTTATGAGGATCAGACTATATGTTTATGGATGTTTGCATATACCAATTGGTGATCCTTCATTTCTCTAACCAAACTCTTCTCACACATGCAGGAAACCTAGGAGCAATAGGGAGAAAAAAAATTGGAGGCTGGATACGTAGGAGAATGTAGAGCTGATACAAAGCAAGACAACTAGGATTTGTCATTTAGGCAATCACAGGGCCCCCTTCTTTATATATGCATTTCTTTCACTATTTATCTATAAATGTAAGTTTTTTCAATCATTTGCATTCAAATAATTAGTTTTGTAGCTTGTGTAGGACACCATACATTTATGCTTACCAATAAAGACTACTTTTGTAAAGACTGTTCTCTCTCATCTTTTTTGTATGCATTTGCATAACATGATAATGCAATATTTTGGTAAATTTATTTATGCATATGAAAATAACATAGCAGAATACAAATGTACCTTTTATTTCACTTTATAAAACATAACCACAAATCTACTTGATTGAGCTAGTAGCTAAATTAGGTAAGACAAACATTGAATCATGATTTGTTAGTTGTTAAATGTCAGGATAATCCTTAGAAAGATGCATTTAATAAGGCTTGTGGATGCAAAATAGGATCAAATAAGGCATAAAGAAGCCTATTTTTAGAAGGGAGGGCCAAAAAATTTTTGAACATGTAAAGGGATGCATTTTCCTAGACTACATTTAGACATATTAAAATAATGATATATTTATGTTATTTCATTTAATAAGTGGTGTTATTTAAAAAGGAGAAGTAAATAGGCATCCCATATTATGGTTTCAGTAAATTAATTATAAATGCTAGTAACAATGAAATAAAAGAAAGGAAGTGAGCTAAAAATACTAAAACCTAACAATTGTAAGTAAATTTTAGGTGGTGATATTAGTTATGGTTGCAAACCAAATAGTTGTAAATATATAATCTAGCGACTGATATTAATATTTCCACATTAGATGAGAAACTACGCCCTGGGAGAGTATGTAACTCTCCGGGCAAAGCATGAAGATTATTTCCTGGAATGTTAGGGGCTTGAATACCCATAACAAGAGATGCCTCATAAAGTCTCAAATTGAAATGTTTGGGGCAAACATAGTATTACTCCAAGAAACAAAATTCTCAAATTCAGCACAAGATCAGTCTTTTAAATTATGGAAAAATTGGAAGTTTTCTACCTCACAGTCATTAGGTGCTTTAGGTGGATTAGCTATCTCACGGAAAGAAAAAAGTGCTCAACTAACACCCTTGATAATAAAATCAAACTTTATTCTAGCTGAAGTTCTTGCTTCCAATGCTACTTTTCACTTGCTCTCAGTATATGGGCCAAATTCAACAATGGGGAAAAAGCACTTATGGGACTCTATCTCTTTATCTTTAGCCAGTTTTCCAGGCATGCTATTCATAATTGCTAGGGATTTCAATGCTATTTTGTCCTTAAGAGATAAATCGGGAGGCATTATTCCTCCTCTAAAAGTGATGCAGGATTTTAATGAGTTTGTCAACAATAATGGTCTCAAAGATTTTGTTCCTTCAAATGGCAATATAACTTGGTCTAATAGGAGACAAGGTTTCTTACATATTATAGAGAGGCTAGATAGGTTCTTTGTAAATCCAACTTGGATTGCCAATTTTGGCTCCCCTCCAGTACAAATTCTACCTTTCACTGGTTCATATCACTTTCCATTCAGCTTACTTCGCCTCTATCTCCTTGGGTTCAAAAATCAGCAGGTTCCTTCAAGTCTGAGCAGATGTGGTTCCAGGACCACTCTTTTCTACCTTTACTTCATCAATGGTAGTTTACCTCCCCCTTTGTTTCTGGATCCCGAATGTACCAATTCTACAAAAAATTACAATGCATCAAAATAAAGATTGAGGAATTGAATTCTATTGTTTTTAAAAACATTTTTGTTCAAAAAGCCCAAGTGGAAACACAAATTAGGAATCTTAATGAGGAAATCATTGAGAAGGGTATGAATGATCAATCTTACAATCTGCAAAAATAGTTAAAATCTCAATTGGAAGAGCTTCTACATAGGGAAGAGATTTATTGGAATCAAAAATCTCGAGAGTTGTGGTTACAAGAGGGGGACCGAAACACAAAGTACTTTCACACTTCAGAAAAAATGAGGAGAGCTTCTAATCTTATAACTCAAATTAAGGATTCTTCAGGTAACATTATCTCAGATAGAGATGGTATCCAAAAAGAGGGGGTTCATTTCTTTACCTCTTTATTTGTTGATACTTCTTTGAAAGATGCAAATCTGTCCCAAAAAACTCAAGAGGTACTACAGCATATCCCTCCTTTAGTTACCCATCAAGATAATGTGGAACTTTCCAAGCCATTTTCCATAGAAGAGGTTAAGCAAGTGGTGTTCTCAATGCATCCAGGTAAAGCTCCTGGCCCTGACAACTTCTCTGCTTTATTTTTTCAGAAATGCTGGTCATTTATAGGGGTTGATGTTTGGACAGTGGTTGAAGAATCCAGGAAACATGGAAATATGTTAAAACAATTCAATACCACACATATTGCTCTTATTCCAAAATTGGCAAATCCACTTTCTTATTCATACTTTTGGCCAATTTCCCTTTGCAACACCATATACAAAATTGTTACGAAGGCAATCACAAAGACTGGTCAAATTGATTCCCAAGATTATTTCACAGCAACAAGGGGGTTTTGTCCCTAGAAAAGAAACCTCTGAAGGTGCTTTAGTGGCCCATGAAATCATTCATTTAGTAACTGAACATGAAAAGGAAGCCATGATTGTAAAATTGGATATGATGAAAGAGTATGACAATGTAAAGTGGGAATTCCTCCATCAAGTCCTCATCAAATTTGGTTCTAGTCCCAGCTAGTGCAAATGGATTCGTTCTTGCTTGTCAGGTGCCAAACTTTCAGTTTTAATTAATGGCTGCCCTTCAGGTTTCTTCTCCTCTTTTCAAGGGGTTAGACAGGGAGATTCCCTCTTCCCCTTCTTATTTATCATAATGGCAGAGGATTTGAGTAGTTTGATTCCAACTCATCATTCTTCTGGGTTATGGTAGGGCATTTCCATTCCTTAGTCACATTTTTATGTCACTCACATATTATTTGCAGATGACACTTTATTATTTGGGGTGACATCTATGAAAGAAGTTAAAATTATCAAGATAACTTTGGATTTGTATTGTTTAGTGTCTAGTCAAAAGATAAGTGCCCCTAAATCCAAAGTCTTCTTCCTGAATTGTACCCCTCATTTATCAAACAAACTATTAGGTGTATTGGGCTTCAAACAAGATTCTCTCCCTTGTAAATATTTGGGTATTCCTCTTTTCATAGGTTGTAATAAAAGAGGCTTTTGGTCTGATATCATTTCTTCAATTAAAAACAGAATAGCATCCTAGAAAAACACATGGTTGTCATTGGATGATAGGATCCTACTAATTTGAGTGGTCTTGGCAACAATTCCCAACTACATTATGTTTGTTCTTCCTATGCCTAAGCAGGTACTTGCTGATATTGAGTCTATTTTGAAAAAATAAATAATGGAAAGGCAATAAGAACCCACAAAACAAAATTCACTTACTTGCATGGGATAAAGTATGCACTTTTAAATGTTCTGGAGCGGCTGGTATCCAAAATATAAACATGAGATACAAAGCACTCGGGGCAAAGCTTCTGTGGAAATTATACTCGAAATAGTAACTCTTTGTGGGAAGCCATCATGAAATACAAATACTTGGATTTAGATGAACCAAAAAGAATTTTTACTATCTTGGATCCTCCTAAAGGATCTCAAATGTGGAACTTCATGTAATCTTCTAGACAAATTTTTCTCCCAAATTTATCTTGGCTAATTTATGATGGGAGCAAGGCTGGTTTTTGGGATGAATCATGGAATGGATATCCCCCTTTGTCTGATATTGTTGGGTTAGAGGATATCAAAAGGGTTCTCAAACTAGATTGGGGCTCAAAAGTTAAGGATTACTTTATTTTTTCTTTGGAAGGAGCGATTCATAGAGCATTTTGGAAAAATGTATTAGCTAGTACAACACCTTTATGTCAAAATGATTGCTATATTCAGAATTAAACAAGAGAGAGATTCATTATAAGAATGCAGAAGATAAAATCATCTGGCTGCCTTCAAAATTAGGACATTACTCAGTCAATCAAGGCTACATAGTTCTTGATCATTGGGAAGTTTCCTCTCCTTCAAGAAGATACTCCTTTTGTTGGGCTGGTGAAGGACTACAAAAAGTAGGCACTTTTGCATGTCTTGTCTTTAGAGGCAGAATCTTGACAAGTGAAAGACTAACTTATCTAGGACTCGCTCAACCATTCAATTGTGTACTTTGCAATGAGACTTATGAGACAACAAATCATCTGCTTCTAAACTGTCCTTTTGATTCTTTATGCTGGAAATGGCTTCAATCAAAATTAAATTGGGCAGCACCTCTCCATATTGAAATCAAATAAGTCTTTGACTCTTGGCCCGCTTTGTATTCAAATTATTTTTTCTCATGTATTTGATCTATTGCCCCTGTCATTCTAATATGGAATATTTGGTGGGAAATGAATAAGAGAATCTTCAAAAAGGAAAGAAATGAATTCAAAGGAGTTCTCTTAAATATTGAATCTTCAATTTCAGAGGTAGTCATGGCATAGGTATCAAAGTACAAGAAATTGAATTCAGCTTTCTCTTCATGGGATAGTGCTTTATTGGCAAAATGGAAATCCTTGTCTCTCCCATTCAAAGGTAGCCTACTGGTAAAATCTTGCAAGACAATAAATAGGAAAGAAATTAGGTGGAAAGCTCTGGTCATGAAATTTTACAAGCTGAATTTTGATGGTGCATCAAAAGGAAACCCAGGGATCTCTGGAATTGGGTATGTCATTAGGAATCATCATGGATTAGTTATTAAAGGTGGGATGGACAAAATTGCAAACAACACCAACAATGTGGCAAAAGCTTAGGCCCTACTTTATGGTGTTAGGCTTGCAATGTCCTTAGATTTGAAAAGAAATAATCATAGAAGGGGATTCTATGAACACAATTTTGGCTTTTAGAAATCCAAAAGATAGGAATTGGAAAATTGATTACATATTGCAAGAAGTTAAATCTATTCTCTCACAAACAGAGGAGTTTTCAATAATACATTGTTACACAAAAGCAAACTCTATTTCAGATCACTTGGTCAATCAAGGTTGCACTCGGCATCAGGGAGAACAAAATCTCTCAAACCATGATTTCCAGCCCTGAACTTCATGCAAATTTTTTGAGAGACACAAAAGCGTCCAAAAGAAGATAGTTTTTTTTGTGCTTTCTTCCTAATATTTTTTCTCTTCTTTGTGCAGCTTGATTCACTCTCAGCTTAGCTCTACTTGGAAAATGAATTATTGGTAGCCATTCTCCAATCACAAATTAAATGATCTTCATTTAATTTGACTATTCATGAAGTGTCTATACAGGTTTTTTAGTAGCTATTTGGGTTTGCAATTCTTTCTTACTTGCACTCAACATCTGTTGTACTTTGCTCAATGGTGGTACGGGCTCTCAGAGAAGTGCTTGGAGAAATTTGTTTGCTGGGGAAAATGGTTACTTGGGAAGATTTGAATGCACAATCAACATGCGATAATTTTTTTGTTGGCAAATAGTGGATAGGTGGGTTGAGGAAGTTTGAGAAGTTGGTGGCAAGATCACAGTAAACCTCATGTTTCAATGGTTTGATAGGTTTTGAGTCCTACTCCCTTATGTGGATCATTTTTTGAACTTATTTCTGTTTGAGGGCAAACATTCCCCTCATTTTGATCATTTTTTCTTTACAATTATTGTATTTATCCCCTCTTTTCATCATTTTATAGATTATAGGCTCCAACCTTTTGCCTCAAAAAAAAAAAAATATTATTATTTTTTAAAATTCATTTGCATAATTAATGTATTTCCTTTCCTTGCTAACTTGGAATTAATTATTATAAATTATTACTAAAATTTATATTATTATTTTGTTAAATTAATTTGTGTAAGTAATGTATTTCCTTTCCTTGCTAACTTGGAATTAATTATTGTAAAGAATTATTTAAATTTATATTATTTTGTTAAATTATTTTATGTAATTAATGGTTTTCTTGTCCTTACTAACCTTGAAATTCAAAATAGTGTTAGCATCAAGGATAATAAGGTTTTCTTTTAGATATAACATTAGGAATATATTTATTTATGAAACATGAGAACTCCATTAAAAATAATAAGGATCAAAGTAGCACAAATATACATATCAATAATAGTAATTTTAGACATCATAATAATAATATTTGTGTTATTGTTAATATCAAATATTAATGAAGAATATATTGTGAAAAAAAAAGTACCTCCTTGATAAAATTTATTTATTTATTAAGCAAAAGTGGCGTAGCCACTGTATTATATTATAATATAGTTCTAATAAAATATTACAAAACTTGGTTCAATGAGCATACTAGGAGGAAAGAAACAAGAAGAAAACCTTTGATTATAGCTCCATTTGATACAAAGCCTTACAAAATCATCCCTATAATAGGGACCTAAAACAACCCAAACTACAACCCATAAAAGGAACCCATAACATGATTTTACAATGTCAGTTCTTCAAAATCAACCCAACCTAAAACCCACCTAGATTCAAAAAATTACCACTGGTTATGATTTACAAAACAAAATTACCCTTACAAGAGATTAATCACCTTTCATCAGCCCTTCACAAATCATCTTTCCTTTGATCCATCATTCATGTGCAAAGTATTAAAATGGCTTGTTACTTCATACTACTTTTCTCGGGGAATTGACTATCATAACTATAAAGTATGTACCATCTTTGTTCCAAAATTCCATACCAAAAACATAAAATCCCTTATAGAGGCTTACCCTACTGATATTCGATGGAATTAAAATATACGCTATGATATATTAGAATATATTTCTTTGATACTCCATACCGAAAACCAACAGTTTCCTTGTACAAGCTTACCTCCTCAACTCGAGCTATTCCTCCATCACAGAGTTCACCAAAATTTATTCTCCAAAATTGTCTCCAGTGCACGATTTATTCCTCCATGTGTTCTATCTGGTAGTCATTCTCACCTTATACTTAATTTTTTTATTTTTTTTTGTGAATGTCAATATTAATGTCAATGTTTGTTGATGTCTATATTTGTACTTTAATAATTCTTTTCAATGGGAATGTGTTAAGGTTATAACAATTAGTAACATTAATATTATGAGCATGGTTGAAAATTTCCTTAAGGGATATATGTTTTAGGAAAATGTATAAGATCAAGATCTCTATTGCCACTATCTTTGTGATGTTTTCATGGAACCCATGTAGATTGATTTGGTGAAATTAGGGAAAAGTGGTCACTTAGGTTTATGTAAAAGAGGGCCTACCCTCTATGAGTTTAGTCGATGCTTTTGACCTTAAGTGGAACGCAACTCTTGTATGGGTGAGCCATCCAGTAAGTGGTTGGTGAGGATAATAGAGTAGTTGTGTATGCAAGGGTGTGCACAGTGTGAGATAAAATCCAATTAGTTTTTGCAAAAAAAATGGTGAGTATTTTCTTAGCATTCATTTTGGGGCATTATATTTGGCATCAAAGCCTAGGTTGCAACATCAACAACTTTGAAAACAACATGGGCCTTATATCTTTGTATGTTGTAAATGTTTCCAATGTGTGAATCAATTATTTTTTAATTTAAACCCAATGAATAAATTTTGAATAAATAATTTGTTATAGGAGTTGCAAGAGTATTTGATAATAAAAACCTGACCGTAAGAGACATTTAGCTAATGATAATTAACTAGAAGAAACACAATTTGGTGAAGACCAAACCAATGGGATCATCATGATTTTTGTAGATAATGTGAATGTTGAGAGAGAGGATAGTTCATTTAATAAGATTTATTAGATCAAATTTATAATTGTTTGTCATTCTTTATTCCAAACTTTGAAAGGTAGGTAATATTAAACACAATTATTGGGAGTTTAATAAGCTAGTGAGAAAATGCAAAGCATCTTAATATCAAAAATTATGTAAACTTAAATTTTGTCATCTTGCACATCCATAGAATTGGAAGGAAATTATTAAATTTTATAGAATTTGATCTATTAATTTTTATGAATGGTGTAGCACAAGCTTGGTAAATTAAATAAAAGTATTGTTGATCACAATGTTAAACTTGGTAATATTAATCATCTCCTTTAAGTATAGTAGATGTAATGAATGGCTGTAGAAGATTAATTGAAGGTTTCACCTAACAAGCCTTATGCAAGGTTTAATCTGAAATAGATAGTTCAAGTTATCCTAAAAAGAGTAATATGTTTAATCAATATATAGGAAATAATGTAATTATTTATGTAATAAAAGATCTAAATATTATTGTTGTTCATAGTAACATAATCAAACCCTTGGATAGCCTTAAAATGAATAACTATTGGACCTAATTATGTCTACCATTTTTAAAACTATGATTGTCAAGGGTAGGCCACTCCTAAGTTTCATTTATGACTAACCAATATGATCGACAAGTGTACCACCCTAGGAAACCTTTTTAAATTAAATTTTTGTGTGTAGTTTTAATACCCCTAGTCCAAATTGGAGGTTTAATAGAAAGAATATTGAGGATGACACCTATGGAGTGATTAAGACTTTCTCCCTTTAAACATAATTACATACAACTTAAGATAACGATTTAGCTTTGAAAATGATTCCCTTTATTAAGTGCTTGAAAACCCAAGAGAATCAACCTTTTGTTGGTAAGTAAAATTACATGATCAATAAAACCCACTATAATTCATGACCATGTTTTGTGTTGAAAAACATGATTTAGATAAGTGGACAAAGTTTTATCTCATCTTAAACTAAATTGTAAAACTATAAACTTGCTTAAGTACCTTCCTAAGTTAAAAATTATCTATAATATTTAAGGGGACTATACAAAATACCTAACCTTTTTATGCTTTGTTGTTTAAATACTAAAGTAACAAGCAAAATCACATAATTGCCTAGGTTCAAGTTAAAGGTAAAAATGCATGGAATGTCATAACTGGGATATGAGTGTTGAAATTTAGCTAATGTAGATTTTGAGTGAGTCCTTTGTTAGTTAGTTAAATTTTAGAACTTTTTGAAAGGACCTTGTTAAATGTGGATTAGTAATTAAAATACTATCTATGAAAAGTTATTCATTTTACTTTTCTAGAAAATTGCAAAGGACTAAAGACTTGATAGTGCAAAAATAAGAAAGGATCAATCTTGCAAATACTTGTTTGGATTAGATTGCATGAGTTTTTTCATCAAAATTTTGGATCAGACTTAATGATTCATCATCGGGATGAAAGAGCTCAAGGAGAAGAGTCTCACCTAATCTAATCCATAAAAGTATGTGCAAGATTGATTGATATGGATTGTGGAAACTTGATATCATTAATAAGAAATGATAGATGTTAGAAATAAATTGATAACATATGCAAGTAGGTGTTGTACATAAAATTTGTATAAGTCTCTAGTGTTGGTTAGCCAATTGTTAGTTTTGTTTTTAGTCATGTAATAAATTATGTGTGATTATGGTGAGTTATGTGAATGGTGAATTAAAGCATATAAATAAAATGCATTAAAATAGACAAGTAAATTTTATTTTTTTTATTGTTGTGTGTTACTAACCCTAGCTATTATCCTCTTAGTAGAGCATATACACATCGGTATAATGGTGGAAAAGCCAAAATTAGTTAAATTTTTGGTACTTTTTACTGCTTGATTTTCCTTTTTTCCTTTTTTCCTTATTAAGTTTGGGGGAATTATGATAATGAAAAATAAGAATATATAAAGTGTTAGATGATTCAACCCTATGATATAAAGTGAAAAAATTGTAAATATATATAAAGGATACTGAGTTAAAATAAGCTACCATTTAGTAATCTATCATGTAGCTTATGTATTAATGGTGATATTTCCTTCTATTGCAATGTTCAAAAGAAAATGGTTGTCAAATTACTTTGTAACTAAGGACATCCTTGCATCATGTTGTGTAAAATATAATTAAATTACCCTATATCTAGACTTGTTAGTAAATCTAAAAAATCTAGTTGAATGAAAAAAAGGAAACAAAGTTATGGCCAAACATATAGATTTGACTTGTCACGATGTGTAACCTAAGTACCAATTAATAAGATAAAGAGTGCGATTAACCATGTATTGCTACATCTATGAAATTGAAGTAATATTTATGCTACAATGTGTATCATCTAACAAATTCTTTTATTTATGCAAACTTGTAGATGTTAACAATATGGATAAACAAAGTAAACATAGTGTAAATTAAATGAAGGTGTGTGTGGGTGTAACATATGTGTTATGAACTACATAAAGTGTATCATGTTGTGATATGCCAAGTGAAACTTGTAAATTTTTTGTTCCCAATTATGTGGTACATGATATCCAACTTGGGATAAGGGTGGTGGACATCAAGCACAATCTGCTATGTGTACCCTTCACGATTACCTTGTGTATAAGCTAGCTAGTTATGGAACTAATGTAAACATGATATGTGTTGGTGTGTTCCTACTAAATGGAATGTGATAAATTTTTTAAGTCTTTTTTTTATGTTAAATGTTTACCCCTAGTGTATGGTTCCCCCTATAGGAGTGAGATTCCAACTAGAGTAAATAAGGGTGAGAGAGAAGAGGACTTCCAATAAAATCTATATGTTTTCTTGGGATGTTGTCCCAAACCTACTCCACCCACATATTAGAGCCACACTCGTTGGTTTAAAGTGAAAACATACTCCTTAACATTTGTAACCCATGGGTAGAGAATGGAATTATATGGACCATATTGATGGGGATGTTGATATTGTTCTATGATTACAGATTTTGGATACTTCAACAATGCAAGACATTGATACTATGTGGAAAATTCTTCCATTATATTGCACACTATCATATTTATCTGGTCAGGGGCCACCATTTATTCATATTTATGTGGTTAGGGACCACCAATTGTCATCTTTATGCGGTAAGGAATCACCAATTAATGCATGTTATTATACTTATGTGGTTAGAGAACCACCATTCTCATCCTTCCCTTAGGTGGCTTATTTAAGTCACATAGTGATCATAATGTGTAAATTTTATTGCTGAAATAAGAATTATTAGTAATTTTTGAATTGATGTTTTATTTATTATGTGTCAGTAGTGTGACATTTTTTATTTATTTTCTTGGAGCTATTTAGCCATTTGAAGTTCATCATAGTCCAATTACCTCAAGGGCTTATTTAATTTCATTTTGAATTAAGGTTGGAATGTTGCAATGTAGCTAAAATTGATTTTAATTTTGTATTTCTATTGAGTTTATAATTCCCTCTTTTAGGAATTTTTATTGAAATTTAGTTGATAATATTATGTTACTTGTTTTGATTCTTTCCTTTTTTTTGAAAACCACTAGCAAGTGTTGTGTAATGTGACATCTATAAACAACCATATCCTAGGGGTTCCTTGTCAGGTTGTATAGGGGAGTAGATGCGTTGGGGAATTTTTTTAAGGGGGTGCAAATAGGATTGGTATGGGATGGTCATAATTCATTCCCCCCTAATTCTATGATTATTATTGTGTACCTTTCTTTTGGAGGATAAATCCCTTAAACAAACAAGGGTAAGGTACTAGGAAATATATGGAGGGATCCTTAGAGAAGGGCCTTGAGAACATATTTCCTAATGGCTATGGTATCCAATAATATCCATCCTTTTAAGCCCCATTATGTGAGCCTTGTGTTGTAAATGATGTGGTTGTAAAGGAGAGTCTCGCCCAAAATTAGGAAGAGCATCCTTTTTTATAAGGAGAGGCTCACCCAAATTGGGAAGAGCATCCTTATTTATGAGGAGAGTCTCACCCAAGTTGGGAAGAGTATCCTTGTTTATGAGGAGAGGATCACCCAAATTGGGAAGAGAATCCTTGCTATTGTTGTGTGTACATGTGAAAATCCAAGTAAATGTGATATGGAATACATGTGAACAATGAGAGAAAGAAAGCAACAAAAATAATTGAGACTTATTCTTTGAGACATGAGTTGATAATGAAACATAAATATTTTCTAACACCATGAGTGATGATCATGATTAAAAATGGAACCTTGAAAAATAACCAAGGATGTTAATGTGTTTGGATGTATGTTGGCATAATTTTTAATCGAGAATATTAACTACATGGACGGTTACAAGCATTTGTTATATTGTGATCATATCAGCTAAATGTTAAAAGGTGAGGAATTTTGTTCTAGGTATTTAGATGTTTGATTCATGGAAATAATTTCTCTAATGTGTTCTTATAGTTAAATATTTTGATTCTTTCATAAAAAATGAAGTATTTAGTATGTTAATAGATTTATATGAATTGCTATATTGAGGTTATGTCCTTGAGCCTTAGTCACTTCCAAGAGGAATTCTAAGCTAAGGGGAGGGGATGTAAGGCCCCACCTTTTGTATGATAGTTAAAAGTATCATAATTTTACCTATGGTATATTTTTCTTTTTAGTAGTAATTATTTGAGTTAAGTGAATCAACTATACAACTTAGAACTAATGCAGAACATACAATGTACATGGTTTTGATACCTAATTAGGGTGTTAGTATGTGGTCTATATCATAGGATGTTTATATGATTATTTTAGTACTGTGATCCTTTTAAAATGTCAAGTCCTAATGTGAGATGCTAAAATGATGTAATAAGAAATAACTAACATAAGAAAAAGGCACCTCAATGATTAGCCTAAGAAATAGTAAACATGAAAGCAAGACAAGATAAATTGATTTTTGATTATGCCTTCATGCTCCTCCTTCCTTGGTTGGCCCTTGATCTTTGGATGTCTTGTGTTCTCCTTGGATGGAAATGGAGTGAAGAAGATGCAAGATACAAGATGGATTTGATGAGAAATGCTATGAAAAAACTAAAATGCTACAAATGATAATTTGGCAAGAGTTTGGTAGCAAAAGACTTGATCTCCAAAATGGGAGAAATGAGGGGTATTTATAGGATAATTTGAATTCTCTAGATAATTAAACGGTTGAGATTGATCCAACAAAGTCAAGATGAAGGGCTATAGTGAGTTGAGGACTCACAAGCCCTCACATCTTGACATGTGGAATGTGAGATGGCCTAGGGTGGGATGATGTGGAAATGAGGTGGAAGAGAAGTACATGAGGTGGAGGAAGGACAAGTACCTTGTAAATACCTTGGGGGATGAGAAGATTCCTTGGAGGAATAAAAGTGAATTAAAAATTCACAATGATTGGAAGAATCTAGTTGATAAAAGAGGGTTTCCAAAAAGGCGGAGATTTTCCACATGTGAGAGATGTGACAAGTCCAAGGTTCTAAAAGCCTTGGGCACACGCAAAATGACAAGTCACATTTGTATGGGGATAGAGTAAACCTTAGAAGAATAAAATGTGAATTAAAAATTCACATGGGGAAGAGAGGAGTCTTGGGTGAATAAAAAGGAATTAAAAATTCTTTAGGGGATGGGGAGAGTTGACCAAGGTACCAATTAGGCTAATGACCTTGATTAAGGTTGTGCAAACACAGGATTAGGATAATTAATGAGAGATTAGAAGCAAGTGGGAGATTATGGAGGATGTGACATTAATCTTGATTAAGTGGTGCACATCTTAATCACAAATTAATTAATTTAATCCAGATTAAAGGAGGATTATGGATAATGTGCAAGGAGAGAGAAAATGAGGAATTAAAAATTGTTTTTTAATCAAAAAGGTTAAGTGACTAAATTAAATAAATTGTCCTATTTATTTAATTTAGAGAAGAAAATGTGTAAGGTAAAGTATTTAATTATTCAATTACATACTTTAGGAACCTTAGGCAGACAATGAAATAATGATTAAATAAATTATTTAATCACTATTAATAAAATAGATGAATAGAGTAGATGATTTTGATCATATGGAACTGATCAAATTTAGATGTCTACATTTTGCCCCTCTTCGAAGTACCATTAGAATAATTGTGCTTCGAAGAAAAGAAAGTGCAGATGACTCTATAGAGGAAGTAACCGGAAGACGATGCCCCAACATGGGGAGGAGGATCTAAAGATGCCCCAATCTTGGAAGGGATTGACTATGGCAGGGAAAATTGGTAAATGTGAAGGGTATGCCCCCTTGAGAGGGTGACGGGGGAAAAAGAGGGGTCCCAGGCGACATCTCGATAAGAAGAATTGGATGGTATGGTCGGAAAGAGGGAAAAAAATTAGGCAAGTTTTCCTTCAAAATAAATTCAATCCAACAAATGAGGTGCAAATGGCGGCCTCGAGAGGGGAAAGGATTAATTGGAGGAGAAAAAGGTAAATAAGGGGTAAAAAATACCCCTTAAAAAGGGAGGGAAAAAAGAGGGGTCCCAGACAACCTCTCAATAGGAAGAAACAAAGGATATGGTTGGAAAGAGTGTGAAAAGCTAAGCAAGTTTTTCTTTTGAATGAAGTCAATCCGACGCACGGTTTGTAAATGCCGGCCCCGGGAAGAAAAGGGGAAAAAAGTACTGCAGAGGGGCAGATTTGCCCCACTGCATAAGGGAAAATCCACCCCAGGAAGGGGCGGGTCTGCCCTAGGAGGGTGGGTCCACCCTGAAAAGAGGGAAAATCCACCTTGAAAGGGCGGGTCCACCTCAGAAGGAGGGCGAATCCGCCCCAGAAGGGCAGATCTGCCCCGAGAAGGGGCAAGTCCACCTCGGAAGGGTAGATCCACCCAGGAAGGGGCAGGTCCACCTAGAGAGGGTGAGTCCACCCCGAAAAGTGGTGGGTTTGCATTGGGAGAGTGGATCCACTTCGGAAAGGGGCAGATCTACCCCAGAAGGGCGAAAGGGTGGAAAGGATGAAGGATGAAGGGATGTGGGAAAAGATGAGAGATGAGATGATGAAAGGGGATATGAAGATAATGATGGAAGTTGATGGATAAGAAATGATGATAAGCGATGGGAGATAAAGGTGAGCACAAATGGATTCAAGGACACATATGATATTGTCCCAGTAAAGCTACAGAAGTGTGGATACACCCTCCTGATTGCTACAGAAGTGCGGATATGCCCTCTTGATTGCTGCAGAAGTGCGGATACACCCTTTGGATTACTACAGTAGTGTGGATATGCCCTCTGGATTGTTGCAGAAGTGTGGATACGCCCTCTTGATTGCTGCAAAAGTGCAGATACACCCTCTTGATTGCTGTAGAAGTGTGGATATGCCCTCTGGACTACTGCAGAAGTGCGGATAAGCCCTCCTGATTGCTACAGAACTAAGGATACACCCTCTGTACTATTGTAGAAGTGCGGATACGCCCTCTTGATTGCTGCAAAAGTGTGGATACACCCTCCAATTGTTGCAGAAGTGTGGATATGCCCTCCAATTTATTACAGAGGGATGAATACACCCTCCAATTTATTGCAGAGGGACGGATACACCCTCCAATTTACTGCAGAGGGGCAGATATGCCCTAGTTTACATACTTTTTCGAACATGCAAGGCTGGGAACAAGACCAAGAGTGTGATCCTTTTAAAATGTCAAGTCCTAATGTGAGATGCTAAAATGATGCAATAAGAAAGAACTAACATAAGAAAAGGGCACCTCAATGATTAGCCTAAGAAATAGTAAACATGAAAGCAAGACAAGATAAATTGATTGTTGATTATACCTTCATGTTGCTCCTTCCTTGGTTGGCCCTTGATCTTTGTATGTCTTGTGTGCTCCTTGGATGGAAATGGAGTGAAGTGGATGAAAGACGCAAGATGGATTTGATGAGAAATGCTATGAAAAACCTAAAATACTACAAATGACAATTTGGCAAGAGTTTGTTATCAAAAGACTTGATCTCCAAAATAGAAGAAATGAGGGGGTATTTACAAGATAATTTGAATTCTCTAGAGAATTAAACGATTAAGATTGATCCAAAAAAGCCAAGATGAAGGGCTATGGTGAGCTGAGGACTCACAAGTCCTCACATCTTGACATGTGGAATGTGAGATGGCCTAGGGTGGGATGATGTGGAAATGAGGTGGAAGAGAAGTACATGAGGTGGAGGAAGGACAAGTACCTTGTAAGTACCTTGGGGGATGAGAAGATTCCTTGGAGGAATAAAAGTGAATTAAAAATTCACAATGATTGGAAGAATCTAGTGGATAAGAGAGGGTTTCCAAAAAGGTGGGGATTTGCCACATGTGAGAGATGTGACAAGTCCAAGGTTCCAGAAGCCTTGGGCACATGTAAAATGAAAAGTCACATTTGCATTGGGATAGGGTAAACCTTGGAAGAATACAATGCGAATTAAAAATTCACACGGGGAAGAGAGGAGCCTTGGGTGAATAAAAAGGAATTAAAAATTCCTTGGAGGATGGGGAGAGTTGACCAAGGTACCAATTAGGCTAATGACCTTGATTAAGGTTGTTCAAACACAGGATTGGGATAATTAATGAGAGATTAGAAGCAAGTGGAATATTATGGAGGATGTGACATTAATCTTGATTAAGTGGTGCACATCCTAATCACATATTAATTAATTTAATTTGGATTAAAAGAGGATTATGGAGAATGTGACAAGGAGAGAGAAAATGAGGAATTAAAAATTGATTTTTAATCAAAAAGGTTAAGTGACTAAATTAAATAAATTGTCCTATTTATTTAATTTAGAGAAGAAAAGGTGTAAGGTAAAGTATTTAATTATTCAATTACATACTTTATGAACCTTAGGAAGACAATGAAATAATGATTAAATAAATTATTTAATCACTATTAATAAAATAGTTGAATAGAGTAGACGATTTTGATCATATGGAAGTGATCAAATTTAGATGTCTATATTTTGCCCCTCTTCGAAGTACCGTTAGAATAATCGTGCTTCAAAGAAAAGAAAATGCAGATGACTCTATAGAGGAAGTAACTAGAAGACGATGCCCCAACATGGGGAGGAGGATCTAAAGATGCCCCAGTCTTGGAAGGGATTGACTATGGTAGGGAAAATTGGTAAATGTGAAGGGTATGCCCCCTCGAGAGGGTGACAGGGGAAAAAGAGGGGTCCTAGGCGACATCTCGATAAGAAGAAATGGATGGTATGTGGGAAAAAAGGAAAAAAATTAGGCAAGTTTTCTTTTTGAACAAAGTCAATTCGACAAACGGGATGCAAATGGCGGCCTCGGGAAGGGAAAGGATTAATCGGAGGAGAAAAAGGTAAATAAGGGGTAAAAAATACCCCTTAAAAAAGGAGGGAAAAGAGAGGGCTCCCAAAAAACCTCTCGATAGGAAGAAACAAAGGATATGATTGGAAAGATAGTGAAAAACTAAGCAAATTTTCCTTTTGAATGAAGTTAATCCGACGCATGGTTTGCAAATGGCAGCCTCGAGAAGAAAAGGGAAAAAAAGTACTGCAGAGGGGCGGATTTGCCCCACTGCAGAAGGGAAAATCCGCCCTGAAAAAAGGGAAAATCCACCCCAGGAAGGGGCGGGTTCACCCCGAGAGGGTGGGTCCACCCTGAAAAGAGGGAAAATCCACGCCGGAAGGGTGGGTCCGCCTCAGAAGGAGGGCGAATCTGCCCCAGGAAGGGGCAGGTCCACCCCGGAAGGGCAGATCCACCCAAGAAGGGGCGAGTCCATCCCGAGAGGGCGGGTCTACCCTAGAAAGTGGCGGGTCCACCCTGGGAGGGTGGATCCGCTTTGGAAAGGTGCAGATCTGCCCCAAAAGGGCGGAAGGGTGGAAGGGATGAAGGATGAAGGGATGTGGGAAAAGATGAGAGATGAGATGATGAAAGGGGATATGAAGATGATGATGGAAGTTGATGGATAAGAAATGATGATAAGCGATGGGAGATAAAGGTGAGCACAAATGGATTCGAGGACACATATGATATTGTCCCAGTCAAGCTACATAAGTGCAGATACACCTTCTTGATTGTTGTAGAAGTGTGGATACACCCTCTTGATTATTGTAGAAGTGTGGATACGCCCTCTTGATTGTTGTAGAAGTGCGGATACACCCTCCAGAATGCTACAGAAGTGCGGATACACCCTCCAGAATGCTATAGTAGTGTGGATATGCCCTCTAGATTGCTATAGAAGTGTGGATACACCCTCCTGATTGTTGCAGAAGTGCGGATACGCCCTCCTAATTGCTGTAGAAGTGTGGACACGCCCTCTGGAATATTGCAGAAGTGCGGATACACCCTCCTGATTGCTGCAGAAGTGTGGATATGCCATTTGGACTATTATAGAAGTACGGATATGCCCTGTTGATTGTTGTAGAAGTGTGGATACACCCTCCAATTGCTGCAAAAGTGCGGATACGCCCTCCAATTTATTGCAGAGGGACAAATACACTCTCTAATTTACTACAGAGGGGCGGATACGCCCTCGTTTACATACTTTTTCAGACATGCAAGGCTGGGAACAAGACCAAGAGTGTGATCCTTTTAAAATGTCAAGTCCTAATGTGATATGCTAAAATGATGCAATAAGAAAGAACTAACATAAGAAAAGGGCACCTCAATGATTAGCCTAAGAAATAGTAAACATGAAAGCAAGACAAGATACATTGATTGTTGATTATACCTTCATGTCGCTCCTTCTTTGGTTGGCCCTTGATCTTTGGATGTCTTGTGTGCTCCTTGGATGGAAATGGAGTGAAGTGGATGCAAGATGGATTTGATGAGAAATGCTCTGAAAAACCTAAAATGCTACAAATGACAATTGGGCAAGAGTTTGGTAGCAAAAGACTTGATCTCCAAAATGAGAGAAATGAGGGGGTATTTATAGGATAATTTGAATTCTTTAGAGAATTAAAAGGTTGAGATTGATCCAACAAAGCCAAGATGAAGGGCTATGGTGAGTTGAGGACTCACAAGCCCTCACATTTTGACATGTGGAATGTGAGATGGCCTAGGGTGGGATGATGTGGAAATGAGGTGGAAGAGAAGTACATGATGTGGAGGAAGTACAAGTACCTTGTGAGTACCTTGGGGGATGAGAAGATTCCTTGGAGGAATAAAAGTGAATTAAAAATTCACAATGATTGGAAGAATCTAGTGGATAAAAGAGGGTTTCCAAAAAGGTGGGGATTTTCCACATGTGAGAGATGTGACAAGTCCAAGGTTCTAGAAGCCTTGGGCACATGTAAAATGACAAGTCACATTTGCATGGGGATAGGGAAAACCTTGGAAAAATAAAATGTGAATTAAAAATTCACATGGGGAAGAGAGGAGGCTTGGGTGAATAAAAAGGAATTAAAAATTCTTTGGGGGATGGGGAGAGTTGACCAAGGTACCAATTAGGCTAATGACCTTGATTAAGGTTGTGCAAACGTAGGATTGGGATAATTAATGAGATATTAGAAGCAAGTGGAAGATTATGGAGGATGTGACATTAATCTTGATTAAGTGGTGCACATCCTAATCACATATTAATTAGTTTAATTCAGATTAAAAGAGTATTATGGAGAATGTGACAAGGACAGAGAAAATGAGGAATTAAAAATTGATTTTTAATCAAAAAGGTTAAGTGACTAAATTAGATAAATTGTCCTATTTATTTAATTTAGAGAAGAAAAGGTGTAAGGTAAAGTATTTAATTATTCAATTACATACCTTAGGAACCTTAGGCAAAAAATGAAATAATGATTAAATAAATTATTTAATCACTATTAATGAAATAGATGAATAGAGTAGACTATTTTGATCATATGGAAGTGATCAAATCTAGATATCTAAAACGAGATCCGTTTTCTAGTGATAGTTGTAAGAGGAACTTCTTCTATCCATTTTGTAAAGTATTATGTTGCTATGATGATGATTTTGTGTCCATTGGATGAAAACGGATTTATCTTTCCTACCAAATCGAGTCCCCATTGACAAACGGGCCATGTTGATGTGAATGGATGCAATTCTTGAGCTAGTACGTGAATCAAATTACTGTGAATATGAAATTTTTGGCATTTCTTTACAAATTGATAAGACTCTTTCTCCATACATGGCCAATAATATCCTAAACGAAGGAGTTTCTTCGCTAGAGTTATACCACTTGAATGAGTGCCACAAATACCCTCATGAACCTCACGTAATGTCATCTTAGATTCATTGTGTTCTAAACATCAGAGTAAGGTACCATCAAGACCTCGATGATAAAGGATGTCAGTGATTAAAATATGTCGGGCAGATTGGCAGATGAAATTGCATTTTTGGTTCCTAGAAAGATTGGGATTGAGGATATTATCTTATAGGTAAGTATAGGTTTTCTCATAGATGGAGGTTTCAATGGTCTCTAAATGGAATATGGTATTAGATTCAAAAATATTATAAGGACATGATACTTGTTCTACCATAAACTCATAACAACTATGTTTCTCTGGTAATTGTAAGAGGGAAGCAATTGTGGCCATAGCATCTACTAATTTGTTCTCTTCCCTTGGAATTTGATCAAATTTGATATTGACAAATATTGTTTTATATCAGCTATTTTTTGTTTATAGGGCATCAAATCTTCATATTTTGTCTGGTACTCATCATTTACTTGATAAATGACTAGTTGAGAATCCCCATATACCTGTAATTTTGTGATCTTCCATTCAATTGTGATTTTGACCCCAATGATTAATGCTTCATAATCCACCACATTATTTGTACATTGAAACATCATTCTATAAGATTTTGGGATGGTGTGCCCTTGGGGAGTGATGAAAAAAGTCCCTGCTCCAGATCCTCATTGTGTATATGATCCATACAAATATAATATCCATTGTTGTGGTGTCACTATCGGAATTTCCACATCTAGAAACTCCATTGGCATGGGTCAATCATCTGGTAAAGGAGCCTCAAAAAAAATTTCGATGATATAGTAGATGGCGTGTTCCCTTCCTTCATAATCTTCATGTGCTAATAATGCTCCTAAAGAGATATTTTTTGTTGCGATGTATAGTATTAGAGGAATTCCTTCCATAGGCGGCATGAGAATAGGTGGTGACATGAGATATTGTTTTATTTGATTGATTGTTGTTTCACACCCATTATCCCATTTGAAAACAACATTTTTATGCAATAGATTATTGAATGGATGACTTTTGTCTACCAAATGGGAGATAAATATCTTGATTGATTGGAGCCTTCCCTGTAGTGACTTGAGTTGACTAATATTTCTGGGTGGCAGCATTTTCGTTATTGCCTTGAATTTCACTGGATCTACTTCAATGCCCTTTTTCAAGACTATGTATCCCAAAATTGTTGATGTAACCCCAAAGAAACATTTCTTAGGGTTCAGCATGACATTGAATTTCTCTAGCTTGGTGAAGATTTTTCTTAGGATATTAAGATGTCCTTTCCTAGTACAATATTTATCTAGAATATCATCCACATAATCCTCCATAAAGGTGTGCATCATATCATGAAATATTTTAGTCATTGCTCTTTGATAGGTTGCTCCTACATTTATCAAACCAAATGGCATGACATTCCAATAGAAGGTTCCCCATGGACATGTAAATTTAGTCTTCTCCTGATCTTCTAGAGCTATTTTAATTTGGTTGTATCTAGAGAAACGATGTATTATTGACAACATGGCATGCCCTGTTCTTAAGTCCACAATGATGTCTATATTAGGTAATGGGAAATCATCCTTTGGGCATGCTTTATTTAAGTCCCTGAAATATGTACATATCTTGATGCTATTGTCTAGCTTTGAGATAGGTACATTGTTTGATATCCATTCGGCATAATCTATAGACCTTATGAATCCAACATCTAATAATTTCTTTAGTTCAACCTTTACCATTAATGTGATATGGGGATGCATTTTTCTCAGCTTTTGCTTTGCAAGCTTGATTCTTGTAGGTAAAGACAAATGATGCATGAGAAGGTTTGGATCCAAGCCTGGCATATCAGAATATGACCAAGAAAATGTAATGCTTCTTTCCTTAAATAATTTGATAAATTCTGGTCTCTCTTGATCTGTCATAGATTCTGCCAGATGTAGATTTTTTTCTTTTTCTTCAATCCCAACGTTCATAGAATGTGTTGGCTCCACTAGAACTGATGACCATTCATGATAATTCTCTAGAAGAGTGTCAAATCTCCCATATTTTGGTGCCTCAAAGAGGTTTTCACCGTTAGATGTGTTCTTTATTTTTTCTTTTTCAAGATCTAATGTTGCCATAGAATGCTTTTCACCATTAGATCTATTATCCTTGTTTTTACTTTTGCAACTGGAAGATTTGACACCCTCTTGCCGAGTCACATTGTTATGAGAATTATGAATAGATCTTATACCAGGTTCATCACAACATAGTAAATTTATGATGGAATCATCATTTGCAAATATGGGCACATTTAAAGGTTCAACAGGTTCCTAGTCAATAAGTTTGGGATGGACTAAAGAAATGAAATCATCGGATTGACTTAGGTTAATGGGGTTAAGGGTTAGTAAAATGATGTCATCATAGTCATTATTAGGGATATCGAGATCAATGATGGTACCCTCTTCAAGATCATCTAGTTCACTTGATGTTTGATCGTCCCCACTTGAGTCATCAATATTTAGTGATCCTGATACGAATGGTCTAGACCTAGAGCTTTGTCCCTCCTCACATGTAGGTGAATATTATTTAATTACATTAATTTGGATATTAGTGTAAGATATATCAAAACAAAGATCCCATTCATATTAACTTGAATCCATTTCAGAGCTATCTCTAACCTGAAGGATTCTTTCAACAACCTTTTGTGTCATTTCTTGTTTTTGTTCTTCTGAGTATCCTAGTCCTGTCTTATCTTTTTAATGAAGATTGAGAGGCTAAAGAGGTTCTACAATGCCTTCCTTAATTTTTCCAATAGGTCCTTGTCCCTCATAACCCATTTTTCTAGGATAGCCTTCCCTTTGCCATATTTGTCTGTATTGATATTGTTATTCTTGATATTGACATTTGTTGATGTTGATAGTTCTTCATCTTTGTATAACCAATCGAGGATAGCCTTGTTGTCTGATTCATCCTCTATAGTACTGGCTTTTACAAATATTTCTTCCAAAACTGTGATAGGTAGTGATGTTTGATGTTTGACCATTGATGGTTGGCCATATGTCTTTGGAGATGGCATCAGTTGTGAAAGATTGAGTGATTGCTCAATAGAATATAGTCCCATTCCCTTGTCTGTCAATTGGACTTTCTCTTGAAATTTATGTAATAAAGAAGTTTGGGGATCTGGATTGTTTGATAATTGAGTATCAACAAGACTTGTTTCTTTTGATTTATCCTTTTTCTCTACCCACTTGGTGGTGATATTTGGGCATTTTTCCTCATTTCATGACTTTGAACTAGATGCTTCCTAATTGTGAGGCACAAAGGTGTCTTAAGAGATTCTAAGTGTGTCACAATGTTGAGGATGATTATAATCAATTGATATAGTCACCTCCTATCCATTTACTAGGAATTTTAAGCATTGGTGATATGTGGAAGGTACTGCCTGCATTTCGTGGATCCATGGGAGTCCTAAGAGTATGTTGTAAGTTAACTCTTTTTCCAGTACTTCACATGCTATGTGTTTCATCATTGGTCCCACTTGAATGGGTAACACAATCAGTCCCTTAGAAGATATCTCTTCCTCATCATATGCCTTTATGGTAATTTTCCTTCGGGCATGAATAGCATCATCTGAATACCCTAGTGCACGAATTAACTTTAGAGTGAAAATGTTCAAACCAACTCCCCCATCTATTAAGAATATTTTGACACGATGATTGTGGATCAAGACTTCAATATGGAGTGCGGTGTTATGGGGATGGTTTAAGTGACACATCACCCTGTTCAGAGAATGATATATAGTGTGGTGTAATTAAATTCCCCACCATAGCCTGGAATTGGCAAACATCTAGATTTTTCAGTATCGTAGTGGCAACTAGTGCTTGTTCTAGAACCTTCTTATGTGATGGCAATAGTTTGAGGAGTTATCATATTGATATTTGTGCTAGAATTTTTGAAGCTGATCAACAATTTTGTAATGAGATGGAGGTGGAATTGTGTTTTTAGATTCAACTCCCTTTAAGACTACATTGGATTTCCCCCTTGTCATTAAATTTACTGGTTGATAGTCTTGTCATTCTCTGATTTTTAAAAAAATTATTTTATTTTAAGAGACTTGTATGCTTGGGAGAAAATCCAAAGGGGTAGTGTCATTGGTTTTGTGTTTGTCCATGTTTTTGATAAAAGGGTAAAATGGGTTTTACATGGACCCAAAACCACAAAGTTTACAAAATAGTGAAGAGAACACCAAAGTTCCACCAAAAAGATAGCTACCCGAGAAAAAACCAACAACAATCAAGCAAAAAGGACCAATAGGGACAGGAAAGAAGGGACAACAAAGAAAGAAAACAAAAAGCCCCAACCATTACTTCAGAGACCTAAGGACAATCTTTGTCTCCACCTCCATATCCTACATATCTTTAACCCCCTTTTAAAATATTTGAACCATTTTCGGAGTTAGGGGGGCCTTGCGCTTCAAATTGGTGTGGGTTCTTCTAGAAATGCCACCATCCGTATCCTGGCTTTTATCCTCAGTATCTTCCAGGTCAACCACCAGAGATCCCTACTAGGCTTTGTCAAGTTTTTCAGTCATCGCATTAATAATTATAGCATTATGTCTTGCTATATGGTTGTTTTTTTCTGTGATAGTTCTAATGGTATTCCTTAAACACTCAGCATCAGTATCGATGTTCTTGTTACTATGTGTCACTTCTTTCTTACCCATTTCAGCAATCTTAGCACTCATTTCCTCGATCTTACTTTGTAGGGCCCAGTTTTTAATTTTAAGCTCATTGATTTCAGAGAAGGTCCAATCTAGGAGTTTAGAATGGGACTCGAAATTGGTTTTAGCAAGATAGAGATAATCAAGGGAGGGATCTTTTCCAGTGTTAACAGGGGAATTGTCAACATTGTGTATGTCTGGTAAAGGGTCCACACAGCGCTTAGAGATGTTGGTATCAGCTTCCTCCGACTTAGAGGAATCTTCAGTGTAAGAGACAAGGCTTTTAGCCTAGGTAGTCTTGCCACCAAGGATGATCTTAGAAGGAGGACAATCAGGCTCAAGCTCAACCTAGATTTTACCCGGTTCCCTAGAAGGGCCAACATGCAAACTAGGGGCTTTTGGACCCAGGCTAGGGTTAGGCAAATACTCTGAGCCACTGGGCTCAGTATCATCACTCTCATCATCAGGGTCGGCTTCCAAGGTAGCAGGGGCAAACACATGCAAATGTTCAACAATAAGCCTAATTAACCCAGTATGAAGAATAGGAAATCTTTTGGGGTTTTTTTTATTGTCCTCCAAACTTTTTTTCAAAGAGCAGAAGAGATAATAGCGGATAGAGACCCTTACCTTGTGACGGAAATAGTTGAGGAGAGCGAAGTGGTATCCATAGACTTTAGTAAAATGCCCATCCACCGTGATATACTCCATAATGGCTCGAAGAACCTTTCTCCATATAGATTTTATGGAGTCAACATCAAAGTAACTGTTAGCAATTTTGACCAAGCTTTGCTTTTCCTTGTCATTTTTGGGGAATCTAATAACAACTTCATCAGAGTAAGTCATGTCCCTGAAAAACTTCTTCCCATCAGTGGGTAATCTTGTAACTTTGGCAATAAGATTTTCATTGAGCTCCACATTCCTGCTGAACAGAGTCAAGTTACCATCATGCCATTTTTTGGTGAAGAGATTCGTAGCCTCCAGATCAAAACCATGAAGCTTCTCTAGAAAAGGAATAAGTCCTCCACTTTTAATCTTGTTCCAAACCTTAGCATTTTTCATGTGGGTTTCATAGCTGTCTGGCTCAGTTCGCTTTCTGTCTCCTCCCATATCCCCCGACACAGTGAGGAAGATCCAAACACAAGCCTTTCTAAAATTGGCCCCGCCAAATCTTAGAACCCACAAAGCGTGTAGAGTTATCTTGCAAATTACTCCACAGAGCTCGGTCCCATACAATCTAATGATTGTGATGTGAAAGATCCAACCTGTCCTCATTAAAGGGATAACACGACGCCTTACCATGTGATTTATCATAATTTAATAGGGCACAAACTTTAATATTTAGATTGCTATTATTTAGCCAGGTACACACTTCTTTACTCTTAACTCCTTCATTAGCAAAAAAGTCTACAACAAAATTGGCTTCTCTATAGGCGTGTGATATTTTAACTTTTTCAAACTTGACCAGTTTCAATTTAGATTCATCAATCCATGATTTGATGGTCCACGAGGGAGGAGACTTGCCACAGAGGTAGTCAATTATGTTTTTGGAGTCTCCTTCAAGCCATAATTTTTTAATGTTGAGACTTTGGGCTAAATTTGTGATATGGTAAGCACCAGCTACCTCTGCCAGGTGATTAGTTTGAGAGCCAAGAGGAGAGGCAATTGCATCTATGAAGTTGCCATTGGAATCCCTTATAAATCCTCCATAGCCCACTGCCCCCGGATTGCCTTTAGCCGCGCCATCAAAGTTAGCTTTGATCCACCCGTTAGGTGGAAAAGTCCAGCAAACTCCCTCTCTGTCCTTTTTAGCCTTCATAGTAAAGCTAGACAAAAATAGGATTTATGTTCCATTCCTTAGCAACACAAAGATCATAGTTTGAAAACTCCGCATTCAAGGTCTTCCTATCCTTCTGGGCCACGAAACTGAAGTTTTCCTTCAGAGATCTGACAATTTTATCAAAGACATAATCCATAGAGGCTTCTTTGCCCCTAAAAATTTTGTTGTTGCATTCTTTTCAGATGCCCCAAGCAATATGAGGGAAGGATAACTCCCAAAAAAATCTAAGTAAAGGATTCCTTGTCAGGGCTTTCCATTGACAAAAGAGATCTTAAATGAGCATCGGGAAAACCCAAGAAAGGTTCCATAACCTGATAAAAATTTCCCAAAGAGAAGCAGCAAAAGAGCAATGAAGGAATAAATGATTTACAGATTCTGCATCCATCTTTCAAAGACAACATCTATTAGGGATTTGAAATCCCCATTTACACAGGTCATCAATCGTAAGCAACTTATTTTGAAGCAAGATCCAAAAGAAGATGTTAATTTTAGGTATTAGATTATTACACCAAGCTTTAGACCAAAAGGGAGGATGATCCAGAGATGAAGTGAGCTTAGCAAAAGCAGAAGACACAGAAAAATTACCAGAGGGATCATCAATCCAGACCGCATGGTCCTTTAGCTGCTCTGAGCTAAGTCTAACTACCAGCAACGTAGTCTGGATGGGGACCAAAGCCTGACTAACTCTACCCAAGTCCACCCAATTACCATTCACTCTGTAATATTTAACATAAGTTCCAAACCT
Organism: Sequoiadendron giganteum; assembly: GCA_007115665.2. Classification (NCBI taxonomy): domain Eukaryota; kingdom Viridiplantae; phylum Streptophyta; class Pinopsida; order Cupressales; family Cupressaceae; genus Sequoiadendron; species Sequoiadendron giganteum. Next base: position 359,435,352 of record CM021101.1, read on the forward strand.
AGCTTTGCAATTCTCAACCCAATCTCTAAAGGGATTGATATTTATCAAGGGCTCCTTAAAAAGCCAACTGTCTTCCCAAAATCTAGTACGATTACCATTTCTCACTTGCCAACCAATGCCTTCCTCCACAATATTTTTTCCAATAATTAAATTGTTCCACCATATAGATCCTCTCGGAAGAAGGTGGGGGTCCTTCTTAATAATGGAAGAGCAATTGTTATCTAAATATTTGCTAGCCAGAATATCTATCCACTCCCTGGAGGAGGAGAAGATTCTCCAAATTTGCTTAGCCAAGAGGATTTTATTAATAGATCTGATTCTTCTTAACCCAAGTCCGCCGTTCTTTTTAGGTCTACAGACTAGATTCCAGTCAATTAAAGGAATTCTTTTATTTTCCTCAACACCCGACCAAAGAAATCTTTTTGGAATTTTTTCAATTGTATCAGCATATTTGACAAGGATCTTAAAGAGGCTCAGGGTGTAGATAGGGAGGTTTTGAAGGGAGGCTTTGACCAACTATATTGTCATTTTCCACTTCGATGAGACAAAGGATCATTTTATCATAGACATGATTAATATTTTTACCTTTGTTGTTCATAGAAGATGACGCTACTTTTTCATAGTTTGGTAAAGGGTCCTTGAAGGCTATATGATCATTATTGTTCTGGTGTCCCTCTATATATATCTTGTTATTGTCAATTAGATCTTGAATTGCGTGTTTTAACTCCATGCAATCATTAGTTTTTTGGACTTTATTGTTGTGGAAGTTGCAATAATCAATCATTCCACCATGGCGGTTTGACCTTTGGATCCCAGAATCTTGCTTCCCACATAGTGATAAGACCAATTGTGACTAGTTCTTTCATCACTGATTCCAATGTTTGGCCTAAAGGTGTGAACCTACACTGGTTTGATGATTTTTGGTATGTTTGTGGTTTTGTGATTTCGTTATTTTGAATGAAATTTGACTTGATGATTTGATAGTTGTTTTGATTTGTTTTTGAAGTATATGTTGTCAAGTTGAAAACTGGTTTGTCATTTTGTAAATCACTTGTCGTTTTGTTGGTCCCCCTATTTCTGTTCTTTTGCCAAAATTTTGGTTTGTCATTGTTGGGGTATTGATTTGAGGAGTTTGTGTTATTTGATTTGTCATTGAAATGTTTGATAACCCCTCTTCTGACCGACGCTTCTTCAATATTAAGGCCATTTTATATCACCTTTTCAAACGTAGGACGACATTGTAATTCGAGTCTGTAACTCATCTCCTTCGTCAAATTGTCTATGAAAAAATCTATTTTCTCTTCCTCGGGAATGCAGCGAGGATATCTAGCGAATAGTCATCACCATATTTGTAAAAAGTACAAAATGTCCCCCCTTTGTTTTGTTTCATGTTAGACAGATCCTTTATCGTGACATCATGTTGGATCTTAAAAGAATACTAGGATATGAAACTATTGACAAGTTCTTCAAAATTTCTTATTCCTGGTTGTAATTTGGAAAACCATTCCATACACAAACCTCCCAAGATCCTTGGGAATAATCTCATTAGGTAAGTTTCCTCTTGAGAAAACTCTAGGTTCGTGGTCTTTTTGCAGATATGATTGATCAGATCTGTCTTTCCATTATATTTGTCATTTTTGGGGAATTCACAATGTCGAGGAAAAGGTATTATGTTGACTATTGAGTCAAAAGGATAAGGAAAAATGTCTTCTATTGCATACCTTTTCGTGTTTCCTTTTTTTATGTCTTGTATTCATTGTTGTAAGATTTGCATTTGGGATGTTAAGGCAATAACCGGATCTACAGCTTGTGTGTTGTGGTATTTTGGTTTTATTTTTTCCAGGTGCTTCTCTTAGGCGATTTACATCAAAGTCTTTGGGAAGCTTAGCACCTGATTCAACCAACATTAAGAGGTATTTCTCCATGCCCTATTCTAAGATATTTTCCATGAATTTATGGAATTTTGGATTCTGTTTGGGTTGTTTGTATGTCTTCTAGAATTATTTCATTTTTGTCACTTTGATGTAAAATATTCTAGGCATTTTCTTCTGCCATTGTATTTGATGTTTCAAGTTCCTTTTCTAAGTTCCTTTGTTTTTGTAACCTGGTGAAGATTAGCATACAAGTGTTTTGTTCTTTCTACCAAACATTGATCTTCTATGTTGGAAAATGTCAAGTGAATTTTTAACAAAGTCAAATAAGATGATATATCTTATTGATCAGACTATGTTAAAAATTTGATTAATATGCCTTGTTTCGTGATGATAGGATGATAATATCCTGATGATGAAACTTAAGCATAATAATCAAGATTTTTATTTCATTTGATACTTTATGATTTGCAAGATCTGCATTTTAGTTGAAAAGATTAGAATCTTGTATTGACCTATCTAATTTTGGTTTCTAGATAGTGACTTTGATGAAAAGATACTTTTTCTTTGGTAAAAATCCATGTTTACATGATAGACAAATTTATTGATATGTTTTGGAACTCTCTATTTTGAGAGTGCTAAAATAGAGTTCAGAAGTGCTAAAACAAGTTTTGGAAATGCTATTTTGTAGAAGCGCTAGAATAGATGATGGAATCACTATCTTCATGGATGTGCTAAAACAGTGCTCGAAAGTGCTGAAATAATGGTGTTGATGGTGTTTTCTACACAACAACAACTCAGACAGAATATGATATCCTATCTCTCTTGAAAGTTAGATCTCTATGGGAAAAGAGATAACCCCAAGGTCTCTAATGTCACGTCTTGACAATGCAGTGAAACAACTCAGAGATAATGTGAAAATTGTTGGTAATCACAATGGGACCTTACTATGAGCAATACTAGATTTCAAATATTATCAAATATAGATACTAAAATGTGACTTTGAAACTTGATTAGAATCCGGATAATAAAGAAACAACAAAAGATAAAGGTTTCAGAGATAATCTTAAAACTACTTCTAACCCTAAGATTGAAAATGCAAAGGATAAAATGCTCAAAAGAGACCGATCTCTCAAAAACTATTTTCTGCTTGACCCAGATGAATCTGCAATTCCACAGAAATAGTGCAATCTTCTAAGGCATTGAAATATTTTCAAATCATAAACATTCATTTAGTCAATCCTACAGCAATTGAGATGAATAAACTTTCACAATTGAACTAAAGACAAATATAAGTCTAGGCTAACTATGCAAAGCAACTAACAATCAACTAACTACAAAAAGTATGGACTAGAGATCACTGCAAACATTCCAAACATGAAACCCTAAGCATTATCAAATTATTTAACCATAAACATTAAGCAATTTGAAAGATAGAATAAAAAGAACCATGCCAGATGAGATTCCAAAAGATAGATACCAGACACAATATCCCTCTTATATTAAATCATCCAAAAATGGCAGCAATTCCAGTTTTTTGTTACAACTTTTGCTTGAAAATAAACCCTAACTTGGTCTAATATCACTTAGCTACTTTCTCCTGATCTACCTATCCTTCTATGTCTATTTTTTTTTAATCTCTCTCCTATATCCAAATGAGGGAACATGCCCACTTTATAGAGAATAGATAAGATAGGTCGGCCCAAATTATAATTTACAATGAAACATGACCTACAAGCGGTTGGCCTAAAAGACATTCGAACCATATGAAATGTGCCATTGGCACCAATTTCATCCAAAATCGCCAAGATATCAAAAGGTCAGCCCAATACATGTAAATTAATGGGAATCACAAATATCAATGTAACTCTATATAATCACTCCGATCTTTGTCCTTAGCTTTATCTTCCTCACCATGTATAGCCAATAGGACCCTATCCAGCTCAGCAATAGGTGGCATGGGCAAAACCCTAATCTTTCTCTCAAGAGTCTTGATATCTTCTCTTTCCTGCCTAACTGTGCCATCCCAATCGGCTTTCTTGGTCAAATACCTATCAATGACTGCAATATAAGTTACAACATCATCCAAATGATGTTCAGTAACTGGTCCTTCACTGAATGGAGAATACACATCTCTCCACCATTCTCTAAGTTGCTTCAAACTGAGATGCTTTGGAGCAAACTTCTTCCTTCCAGTCATGACCTCAAAGAATGAAATGCACCTCTCATGAACACCAGTCAGAGCATCCTCAATTTTCCTCACCCATTTGTGGATCTTTTTCAAGGCCTTCTACCTCATTTGTAGGATTTTAAACCATTCCCAAGGTTCAAAAACCCTTGAAAATGGAAGAATCTTGCACTGTACCAATTTATCTTCAGTAAACCCCATGATTGTTGTAGTCTTTTGCAGCAAGAGGTTGGTATATACATTATCCTATTCCAATGCAGCCTTTAACAAATCAATCAACCTCAATGCATCCCCTCCAGTGGATAATATTCCCTTAATGGCCTCATCTCCCTTAGCTTGGACACCCTGTAACCAGGTAACCATAGCATGTGAAGTACCTTTCATCTTCTCCAACTCAGAAATTATCTCTTGGGGTAGGAATCCTATAGCAGAGGAAGAGGAGCCAATAGCTTGCAAAGGTTTCATCAAATCCTTCAGGTATTTCCTTAGTTTTTCATTCTCCTTCTCTAGCTCATTCCTAGTTTGTACTGCTTTTTTCAACCTCCCCACAATAACTGCACTCGAACCCTCATACTCTTCAATATCCTACTCAACAGTAGCATGTCCCAAATCAATAGTTTGCACATTATAGTCTTGGGAAGCCACATTATCCCTATCTTTGTTTGGAGTAGGGGTAGCAATATGGGCCACCCTGTTACCTGATCCATCCCTCTCAATCTGGGATACAACCCTTGCCTTCTTTTTGGTATTCTCCCTCTCCACATTGGCCATGAGGGAATCCCAATTGGGAGGAGCATCCTCCACTATTATCATTTTGCTTTTCAATTCCCTCTCAAGCCAATCCAGAATGGAAGACCCAACGGGCATTGTGTCTTGCTTGTCTTGTTCTTTCTCCTGCTGATCAGTAGTTACATCCCTCTCAACACTTGGAATTTTAGGAACATCCACTACTGGGTTCTCTTCTTGTCGTACCTACTCTTCCACAACAACCTCCACTAGTGAGGGGGATCTAGCTAGTATTTCCTCCTCCTTTTGAGGAGACTTTTCTATTTGTTCTCTTGCAGGAGAGTCCGCATGTGCCACCAAGGGAGATTGGACCACCTTATCAATTTCCGCCTCCACATTAAAGAGGTCTCCTTCTCAAAAATCTTCCTTTCCCACACTCTTAGGACTTTCATCTTGTTTTGGTTCTCCCCTTACACTACCAGCATCTTGAGGGATGGAGGAAATAACTTGTTCAGCAACAGGGATACTTACTGAAACACCCTCTTTGGCTACAATATCCCTTGGGGAAGGAGTCCTTGATCTCCTCATATAGACTTGTGTCTTCTCCCCTCAGCTCTCCACCTCTACCATTGGTGGCTCAATTTCCTTGTCAGCCTTAGGAACTTCCTCCACCTTCTAGGATGTCCTTGTGACTCTTCTCTTCTTCATTAGTGCATGGACACTTTCAACTTCTTCTTCCTCCTGGCTTTTCTTGACTTCCTTCTTAGAGGCATGCTTCCTCTTCTTGGCAACGGGCCTCCTCTGTTTGACTACCTCTATAGCCTTTTCAGCTTGTACCTCTCTCACCTGAATTTTGAAAGGAGAGTCCACTTTATCCTTACCCTTTCGATCTGGTTCAAGCGAAGCCTCAGAAGAAAAATGAGACTCTAAGTCTCCCATCAGCTCATAGGTGCATGGAACACCTTCGCTCTCGAGCTCTAGCATCTTGTGCTTCAACCACATTTTGGTGTATTTAATTACTAGGGCCATAACCTGATCTAAGTCAGTCTTTTCCTCCTCTAACCAGTCAACTTCTCCCACTAGTTTATCTTTCATTGCCTCATACACATGACCCTGGATCACATTTCCATCCTCCTCAACTTGGTCCGGGATGGCCTTTACATTATATAATCTTACCAAATCCACTGGCAATCTGGAAAACCTCTTCTTTCTCACCTCAAACTTATCAGCAAGGTTAATCCAGTAATCCTCAATGTGAGGCTTATGGCTATAATCTCTATTGGCCTTCTTCTAAGCTTCGCCAGTAACATCAAACCTTGCTCTCTTAGAATGAAAAGAGAGCCCAAGAGTACCCATCTCCTCCTCCAAAGCATGAGCATACTAAATGGAGGCACAAACTTCACCCATTCCTATTTTCAATGGGAAATCATTCCCAAAACCTGTCTTGTGCATTTCTCCCTTTACAACATTGTCAAAGTCACAGATTTGCCTAGTGACTTCCAACAATACAACATGATCAGTGGGATATCTAGGGAGTCTATAAGGAGCCCTCTAAAAACCATCAACCCTGATATATGAGAAGGTTGGGAACTGGATAAACCAGGCTCCATACCTTCCTATCAATTCTTTTACCTTGTCCAAGATTCTTACAGGCTCTGCACCCTGGAGTAATCTAGTAATGTACATTGTGAAGGCATCATTTGACCTCCGGTAGCTTCCACCAGTCAAGTGCAACTATGGATACACCTCATAGATAACATCCTGCCCAAAAATACCTCTAGTGCTCAATCCCTTGGATGGATGAAGTCTGGCCAATGAATACACGAGGTAAGAAGTCATAGTGAAAGTCTTGGTCTGCAAGATATTACACAACTGATGATGGATCATGTTAGTAATATCTCTTGCCCAATGATATTCTATCCCCTATTCCATTCTATCAATCACATTAAACATCCATGTTTCAAAAACACCTGCACTCTTCAATCCTATGAACCTAATGAGAAGGGTGATGGCATTGTAATAGTCCTTCTTGAACTTTAGCCTAAACAGTTTCTTTGGAAACTTAGAGAAATGAGATTTAGGCTTCTCTAGCCAAGAGTTGATCACTTGTTGAGATTTAGCAAAGTTCTCTTCATAATATTTCCTGGAAACCTCCAGGTCGTAGCCCACCATATGAGATCTATCAGGCATGTCAAAGGTTGCAGCAATGGCCACATGACTAAAACCAGAAAGGATCCTTCCCTGAGGGCCAATTATTCTCTATGTTCCCCTATCATAATTTCTAGCACATTCTAGTACCAATTCATAGCACTACACTGTAGAAGGGAAACTTGCCACATGAGCCAACCCAGATTCCACCATTCTCTTTGACAAGAGAGGAAGGTTTGGTGCTGACATCTCAACCTTGAATTCTTCGTAATCCCACATGCCCATGTTAGTATTTATGATCCCTGACCAAATTGAGGTCAACTTACTCTCAGGGATTCTACTCTTTATATCCAACTTAACATTTTTTGCATTAAAGATGGCAAAAGCGTCTGCACCGGGATCGGTTGCCTTTCCCTTGCCTCAACCAGCAACATTTTTTCCTGATCCTACCTATAAACACATGAAAGTAACCATAATTAGATCTATAAGAAGCAACAAGTGTAGAAGATCATTATCTCAAAATTCAGGATTTAGCTCCCCTCACGGATTTTGCACTAGGAAAGATTTTTGAGAAAATCCGAACCAGGCGGATTCCAGCGAACCAAACATACAAAACCCCAAAACATCATTTAAATCACCAACTTAATAAAGGAAAAAGCATTGAGAATACTTAGCATAAGATCCTTAAATTAATCAAATATATTACCAAGAAATCCATCATCTATAACCATCAAATTCAGCATTTCCCCAAAACACCTGGAAGAATCTACCGGAGATGGATTCTTGCGAAATTAACAATAGTTATAACTAATTCGGGGAAAATGAAGGGACACAGACTATTCAGGAAAATCCGGATGGAATGGATTTTGGTGAAATCTAGATATAACAGTATCAAAGCTCAAAATCGGTAAAACAACCCGACCACGGACCTCGGGAAAATCCGAATGGAACGGATTTTGGCGAAACCAAGTGAAATCTGGTAGAAAGTGATAAAAGAAGAGGAGATAGAAAACTCAGGAAAATCTAGGGGAAGCGGAATTTCGCGAAGACCTCGAAAATCCGAACCTATCTACGTATTCGCCACTTTCACAAAATTGACTCAAATCACTCTGGACCTAGGCCAGAACTTCGAAACCAACTCAACCTAGGACCCTGATCAACGAAACGTGAACTGAAGACACTCTTCACAGAAATTTGAAGAGAATTGGCCATGGCCTAGGTCGAAAACCCTAAATATCTGCCATGAAAGCACAAATGACTTGCTCATATACCAAAATGGAGAGTATGAAACCACAACAAGCCCACACCTAGAATAAAAAGCAACACCAGACTAAGGCCCACACGCCTGATCAATAAAAATGCACTAGTGCACCAAATGAAAACCCCAAAATTCCCAAAGATGATGCGCATCTAGGAAAACTAGGAAACCTACCAAGGACTCCCGAAGCAAATGAAGAAAAGTGATTGAAATCAACAGAGAAAAGGGTACATCCACATACCATGGAAATGCAAAAGTTGAAACTTGTGAAGTTGAGATATAACCACTCAATGCAAACTGAATACAACCCACGCACAGGAAATGCAAATGCTCAACCCAAATGGCCTCGAAAATCTAGATATCCAGCAAACACCAAGAACCTCAACACACAAGTGCAAATGATCAATTACTTCTCAAAGAATCAATATATCAAAGCCCCAAGACCTCCACACAAATGCCATTAATGCACTCGACAAGACAACCATGGCCAGAAAAAGCTTTCAGGGATTCGACGTCACCACGAATTTGGAGGATTTGACACTACCACGGATTTCGGGGATTCGACACTACCACAGATTTCGGGGAAATCCAAGATGTGCGTACTTTCCCGAAAGCAATGCAAAGGTAGAAATTTTGGACATCAGGAAGAAACCAGGAGAATCCGGCCCAAGCGAATTTTCTCGAAAATAGTGAAAAACCCGAGATAAAGCCAAAACTTCAGATTTTTAACATAGTTCAAAAGAATGCTACTCCAAATGGAAAAATGGAAAACAAGGAACAAACCCAAGCAAACAAAACCCCTAGAAGAGAAGGGCCACAACACCAAAAAGTGAAAGAAAGAGGGTCCCCACCTCTAGTGGGGCGTGTGTGCGAAAACTACACAACAAATGGCGACTCCGTTGGGGAAATACTCTAGAGCATTTCAAGGATAAACTAGAATCAAAAACCCAGAATCTATGGTTACAATCCCCCCATCAAGAATCCTAAGAACAAAGTTTCAGCAACCACAAGTAAGAAGACCTTTTCCTATACCAGGGTCCAAGTGTGTGTATTATGCATTGATCTTTATCATGTAAGTGCAAGAAGAACCAGAGTAAATTTGACCAAGCTACATAGGATCCAAACTTCAAAAGCAACTTGGATAGAGCCTCGTTGCCAGTCAGGAATTCATAGCCCTAGAAAGGTTATCACTGTGACCCTCCTAAGCATAGCTCTACTACCGGTCAAGCATTTATAGCCCTGGTAGAGATACTAGGATACTCTTGATAAGGTGAAAGCACTCAAATTTTCAAAATTTTTGTCTTTTCTCTTTGTTTTTAGAGATCTTTGCTATTCACCTTTGTAAGTAATGAAACTCACACTCAGGGATGAGGAACACAGTGGCACTGAAGTAGAATATAATATTTTTCACCAGGCCAAACTACTCAAGAACCTCATGCAACTCCAAAAAAATTTTTATTACCATATGAAATGTGAGACCCGAATATATTCCAAAGTGTATCTAAAACATGTGGTTCTAATTCTTAGTACAAAGGAGATTAGATAAATGAATTCCACCACCTAATTCCTCAAAATGATCCCAAACCAAGTAGCCTTGGTGCACAGGTGCAACAACCCAAAGAAATCAGGAACCCAAAAGAAAAACCAACACGAAAAGCAAAACAAACCAAAACAAAGTAGAAACAAAGCAAACCTATTCTAGCTATGTATAGGATGAACTACAAGCGGTTCAAGATTGAAAATAATGCTTCAGATACTTCCCATTAATAGGCAGTGGGATATCCTCACCAGTGAGGGTTTTCAAATGAAAAGCATTATCTCCCAAAATTTCTGAAATCTGGTAAGGACCAAGCCAAAGTTTATCAAATTTATTCTGCTCTCCCTTATGATCATGGGCTTTATCCCAATAAAGAACTAAGTCAAAAATTCTAAAGGCCTTTACCTTAGCTCTCCTATCAAACCATCTTCTTACTACACTCTGATGTTTAGCAAAGTTTTCTAGGGCTTTGTCTGTTTTCTCTTGCAAATGCAATAGTTCAACCAAGCGAGCTTCACGCTTATCTTCTTCATTATAGTACTCAATAATGAACTACAGGATAGGGATTTTCAACTGAATAGGAAAAACAGGTTCCAAACCATACACCAAGTGATAAGGGGAGGTTCCTATGGATGCCTTCTATCTAGTACGGTCAGCCCAAAGAGAAAATCAGAGCTTGGTGTGCTAATCCTTAGGATTTTGTTCTAACAGCCTACAGATAACTATCAGTAGGTTCTTGTTGGAAGACTCAGCTAGACCATTACCCTAGGGGTAATAATTGGATGGAAACTTAATAAAAATCCCATGATCATACGCCCAATTAGAAAACTTTAGTGATGTAAATGCAGGACCATTATCAGAAACCAAAGACAACGGACAACCAAAATGATTAATAACTCTTGATTCAAAAAAACTGATCACCACATCCGAAGTACATTATTAGCAATCAAGAGCCTCTATCCATCTAGTAAAATAATCAATTATGGTAAGAATATACATGTGGCCCACAAAAGATGGAGGATTAATTAGACCTATGAAGTCCATGCCCCACTAAGCGAATGGTTTTACCTCTATGACTGGCTGAAGTGGAAGAGCTACGTGTTTTTCCTTACTTGTTGTAGTCTGACATATGTGACAAGTCCTCACATGTTGGTGTACATCTTTGAACAAAGTAGGTCAGTAATATCCTACCCTCAAGATCTAATGTGCAGTGGATGATGCAGAACCATGGCTGGTGCCATATTTCTCATGAAATTCAATCATCACTCTAGCAGCTTCATCCTTCCCTAAACATCTCAAGTAAACACCCTCATGATTTATTTTATATAGTATAGATCCTTTCATTATAAAACTTCCACTCTTCAAGTGCAAAGCTCACCTTTGAACCATGTTAAGATGATCAGGACACTGCTGATTCAATAGATAAAAAATAATTTCATCATACCAGTCTCCCGGGGACACCTATTGCAGGTAATAATGTTGGGCTGTGAGATCAGGACCTGTTTCAGCCATTATCTTTGTAAGTCCTTGTCCTCTTACCAATTTCATGGGCTGGATTTCCATATCATATTCCTACAACATGGTTACCCACTTGACCCTTTGTTCACCCAACTCGTTCTGCATCAATAATAGCTTTACCGCAGGATCAGGCACTATGGTAAAAACTTTATTCCTCAAGATATAATGCTTGAACTTTTTCACTACTCAGACCAAAGCGTAGGCTTATTTCTCCACATTGTGGTATTTCAATTCTGCATCTTTTAAAGGAGTACTCATGAAGGCTATAGGGTGTTCATCCCCTTGATCGGACTTTTGAGTTAACATTGCAGCACAAGAATGATCAGAAGTGAATGAGTATATATAAAAAGGCTTAGTGTAATCTGAACTCACCAATACAGGAGCTTCAACAATAGCCTTTTTGATTTCTGCAAATGCCTCCTTAGCTTCTATGCTCCATTCTATCTTCTCTTCTTGCTTTAACATAACATTTGATGGTTTGACTATTTTTGCAAATCTTGTGATAAATTTCCTAACAAAGTTAATCTTACCAAAGAATGACTTCATCTCTTTCTTACTTGCAGGAGGTTGAATCTTTAGGATAGCCTAAATTATTTCAGGGTCTATAGCAATACCCTGTTCTAAGATAATGTGTCCTAATAACTTGCCTTCAGTGACTCCAAAAATGCACTTTCTCAGATTAAGTGAAATACAAAACTCTCTACACCTTTGAAACACCTTACACAAGTCCGTTATATGATCACCTCGTTTCTTAGAAAAAATAGTCAGATCATCCATATAGATAATAATAAACTTGCCCATTATATCCTTAAAGGCAATGTCCATGGCTCTCTAGAATGTAGCTCCAGCATTGATCAATCCAAATGGCATCCTTCTATAAGCAAAAGTTTCCCATTTGGTAGTAAAGGCAGTCTTGTGTCTATCCTCATATTGCACCATGAATTGGTTGTACCCAGAATACCCATCCAAAAAGGACATCATTTGTGATCCATTGACAATCTGAAGCACTTCATCCAATGAAGGAACTGGATAATTATCCTTTTCTAATGCTCTATTCAGATTCCTAAAATCCACACATAGTCTGATCTCTCCATTCTTTTTCCTTACTGGAACCAAATTTGCCACCCAAGTAGAGTTTCTTACTGAAAATATAATACGTGCTGAAAGCAGTTTCTACACTTCCTTCTAAATAATGGGTTCTAACAGAGCATTGATTGGCCTTTGTCTCTGTTGAAAAGGTTTGACATCTGATCTTAGAGGGATGGTATCTGTGATGATTGAAGTATCATATGTTTTCAAATCTTCATAACTCCAAGCTATTACATCATGATATATATGTAAGGTACCAATAATCCCTTTTCTTTCCTTCAGAGTACATACCTTGCCAATAAGAATGTTCTTCAAGTCATCCTGTGTCCCCATATTATATGTTTCACATTGGCTGCTAATGGACTCTCTTTTAGTCTTTTGTTCTTGATCTCTTATTTTATCCAAGTCAAAAATCCGTTCAAATTGGACCATACCCCTTGGAATGGTATTAGTCTTTAGATTGATGGTTCCTTCAAAGTCAATTTATTCTATCTCATCAATAACTTGGGAGGCAAACACATCACAGCTTCTAATAATTATAGAATATGCTTATCATCTTCAAATACCTAAAAATTGGTAACGTTGTTAGGCACTGAAGGGACTGGAGTGAGCTCAACTGTAAATTTCTTCAATCCTGGAAGTGACAACGGCTGTAAGGTGCTAGCAGCTTGAGCTAAAGAATCAACAACCTGATTTTTTTTCCGATGGATCAATTGGATGTTTAAGGCATCAAACCCCTCTATGAGATCCCACACTCTATGCTTTTAGTTGGTCATTCTTCTATCATGGCATGAATATTGTTTCCTTACCTGTTTGACCACCAATTCGGAATCTCCGAATACTTGCAATATTTTGACTTTCTTTCTTGATGCCATTAGTAAGACATGGATCAAAGCCTCATATTCAACAACATTATTAGTGCATTGAAAATGGAGTCTATGAGCAGCAAAGTAACTCTTTCCTTTAGGACTAATCAATTCGAATCCTTCTCCTGCACCCTGCTTGGATTTGGATCCATCAAACCTTAATGTCCAATAGCCATCAAGTTCTTTCGGCTTCAATTTACCTTGTTCTTTACCAGGAATAAGGATTTTTTCAGGAAATACTGAGTTTTTATCTTTATCACTATTCGATTCCTCCTACACATTGAGTCCAATAGGTGGAACTGGATTAACGCATTTCGGTATCTGTTTGACAATAGTTTGACACAAGTCACATTCTAACTCAGAATGAGGAGCATCATGTACCCTGCACCAACTTGGAAGCAACAATTCTTCAAACCTCATGCTTCCTTTTAATTGGACTTGGTCTTCCATACACTTTTGGATGAATTCCTGAAAGTTATCCAACAAACCAAGCTGTATGTCTTTTTCATCACTTATTTCATTCTCTGGTTCATTCAAACTCTTAGGACCCCTTCTCTCTAAAAGGTGTTCATTTAAAGAATCTTGGAGCATAAAAACTTCTTCATCCTCTGTAACTGATGCATCCAACTCATAATTTCCTATGCCAACTTCAGACACCAATACCTCGTTTGAGATATTTTGGTATTCTATGATCACATATTTCATCCTTGGTTCTCTTTCAATTCTAATCTAATTTGGAACTCCTTTCCATTGTAACCACATGTGGGAATGATCTGTGGATGTGTATCCATTCAAAGCTTTAGTGAAATCCCTACCTAAGATCAACCCATAAGTATCAGGGATGTTAGCAACTTGGATATTGATCACCTGTTGCACCCTAGGATCTGATGCAAGCTGCATAGGGACAATGTTTAATTCTCCAACCACACTCACCTCTGTTTTAACCAACTGAGTAACCTTCTTTTGAGAAGCTATAGGAGCGATACCCAATTCTTTGCAGATAGCGAAAGGCATAACATTTGTAAAGGCTCCTAAATTTAGAAGACAATTATGTAAGTTCTTTCCAAAAATACGAATAGAAATTAGGAAAGGGGGAGTTTCCATCTTACCTTGAAATAAGTTCAGATGAGTATCAGCTTGTGCAACCTAACCTTTATCTTTATCTCCTCTCTTGTCCACAGGTGGGACCTGACTTCTGGGTGTTTGAGAATTAGAAGACCTAGTAGTAGCCTCATTTGCGGCTACCCTTTGTGATGTTGTATTGAACCAAATGATCCCAAAACTGCATTTCTAATAGTAGGAACTCTTAACAATTCGAAAGCAGAAAGACTTACCTTTACTTTCTTGAATTCCTCAATCACATATTCACCCAATTGCTCCACATTTAGGTTAGCCTGGGATTCCTTGTAGCCACTGGCCTGCTTATCCTTAGAAACTTCAGCGTTGTTCCCCTTTGACAGATATTGTGTTGGCACCTGAGGATAAGATGGGTTGTTACTAGCTTGTGGATCAGGTGGAGTACTAAAATTGTTGGGGGGAATGGATGTGGTAAAAGGACCTCCAGCCTGTGGACCCCTGTTAGGCCTATTTATTAAATCATTCTTCTTTGCTGGTTGTTGAAACATCTGAACTTCTTCAACACCAACCTCTTCCTCATTCAAAGGGCCATTATCATTCTCATTTTCTTCATTAAACAACTGGGAGATCTCATCTTCATTCAACACCTCCTCAGCCTCCTCCTGTGTACTAGACACTTCTTCTGGTTCATTTTCCTCACTTTTTGGGAATGGAGCATGATTAAGTACCAGTACTAGAGCATCATAAGGGTTTGAAGGTACCATTTCCTGCCCAATAGAATTATTTTCCACTTCATACTAAAAGATAGACACTGCAGTCTGAAATTCAACACAGTCTAGCTCAGAATGTTGACTTGTGGAGTTTGCACAATCCAAACAAAGTTTCTTTTGCTAAGTATACAGCATTTGGAGGTTTCTCTTGAGTAACAGGTTGATCCAGAGGAGTAGGAATCACTCCATTATTGGGCCCAGTATTCCAAGATCTATTCTATCTGGGTTGTTGCCCCCTGTCAAATCCTTGTCCACCTTGTTGGTTTCTATCAAAATTTTGATTAGAGCCTTGTCTTCTATCAAAATTCTGACCAGAACCTTGCCCTCTATCATGATTTTTATTTCTACCAAATTATTGACCTCTTTCAAAATTCTTGTTTTCCCTACCATAGCTGGATTGTATATTCTTCTGAGTAGCCTGAAGCTAGCTATTCTGATTTCTCAAATAAGTTGCCTCTGTGTTCAACCTCTTCACTTGTTCAGACAATTCATCCAATCTCTCCTTATCCAAATTATTAGGTGGTGTCGGATTACCTCCCAAAGGATATCCAAGTACATTCCCAGAACCAATAGCCTAATTCAAGACTTCTGAATTCTACAAATATGTAGGGAAACTAGCTTGTTGATGCTGTAAGGGTTGATTAACTCTCTGTTGGGGATAAGAAGTTGTACGTTGAGTAACCAAAGGTAGTGATGGTATAGGATTCATTATTGGAGCATGACTAGTTAAGGCCTGATTAAGGGCTTGGATTTGTCCAGGGTGAGCAACAGGTCCCAAGGATGGAAAAGGTCTTGATAAATGCTGCCTTAAGTCTGTGCTAACTTTCACTGCCTCCGCATATGGAGTGAGTAGAGTATTTGGAGGATTAGTCCTTTGTTTTAGGAAGGTGGTTGTAAGGCTATCTAGGGCCTCAAGGTATATCTCCAAAGCAGTATTTTCATTTCCAGCATAAGGTGCCTGGAGTCTGGTATATGCTTGATGGAACCTATTATTGAATGATCCTATGAGCTCATTAATCTCTCTTTTTACTCCTGTAAAATGTAAGTATAACTCGTTAACATTGATGGGAATCTTGAACTTTTGCAGGAATGTAGCTTCCAATTCAGTCCAATTATGGATAGAACCAATGGGTAGGTGATTATACCAATAAAAGGCTTCCTCTCCCAGAGAATAGGGGAACGGTCTACATGCAACATCCTCATAGTTAATCCCTTTATCTCTCAAACAAGTGTGGAAAATATTAATATGTTCTTTTGCAGTTCTGTTAGGGTTATGGGTATGAAACTTAGAACAAAAATGCTCAAGATTTTTGGGCATAACATTGTAATTATTGAAGATCAATGGGGATGGATTAGTAGCAAGGAAAGCCATTGGTGGAGGTGGGAGTAGTAATGGCTGACTTATGATTGGTTATGGTTGTGGAATGGGAATCCCCTCAGAGTTAGATGATGATGAGGATGATGGAGATGATGGGATGGATGAGCTGATGATGATTCTTCCCCTCTTCTGGTCCTTCTTGACCTAGTAGGGGCTTGTAATTCTTGAAATTCTTCTTATCCTAGAGTGGATCTAGTTCTTCTCCTAAGTCTCTCAAGAGAGATGGCATTTAAGAAATGCTCCAATTTGCTTATTCAAAGGCCCTCCTTCTAGCGCCAATTTGTTGATGGTGTTTTCTGCACAACAACTCAGACAAAATATGCTATCATATCTCTCTTGAAAGGTAGATCTCTATGGGAAAAGAGATAACTCCAAGGTCTCTAATGTCAAGTCTTGACAATGCAGTGAAACAACTCAGAGATAATGTGAAAATTGCTGGTAATCACAATGGGACCTTACTATGAGCAATACTAGATTTCAAATCTTATCAAATATAGATACTAAAATGTGACTTTCAAACTTGATTGGAATCCGGATAATAAAGAAATAGCAAAAGATAAAGGTTTCAGAGATAATCTTAAAAATACTTCTAACCCTAAGATTGAAAATGCAAAGGATAAAATGCTCAAAATGGACCGATCTCTCAAAAACTATTTTTTGCTTGACCTAGATGAATCTGCAATTCCACAGAAATAGTGCAATCTTCTAAGGCATTGAAATATTTTCAAATCATAAACATTCATTTAGTCAATCCTAAAACAATTGAGATAAATAAACTTTCCCAATTGAACTAAGCACAAATATAAGTCCAGGCTAACTTTGCAAAGCAGCTAACAATCGGCTAACTACAAAAAGTATGGACTAGAGATTGCTACAAACATTCCAAACATGAAACCCTAAGCATTATCAAATTATTTAACCATAAACATTAGCAATTTGAAAGATAGAATAACAAAAACCATGCCAGATGACATTCCAGAAGATAGATACCAGACACAATATCCCTCTTATATTAAATCATCCAAAAATGGCAGCAATTCTAGTTTTCTGTTACAACTTTTGCTTGAAAATAAACCCTAACTTGCTCTAATATCACTTAGCTACGTTCTCCTAATCTACCTATCCTTCTATGTCTATTTTTTTTAATCTCTCTCCTATATCCAAATGAGGCAACATGCCTGCTTTTATAGAGAATAGATAAGATAGGTCAACCCAAATTATAATTTACAATGAAACATGACCTACAAGAGGTCAGCCTAAGAGACATTTGAACCATATGAAATGTGCCATTGGCACCAATTTCATCCAAAACCGCCAAGATATCAAAAGGTCGGCCCAATACATGTAAATTAATGGGAAGCACAAATATCAATGTAACTCTATATAATCACTCACCATCCTTGTCCTTAGCTTTATCTTCCTCACCATGTACGGCCAATAGGACCCTATCTAGCTCAGCAATAGGTGGCATACGCAAAACCCTAATCTTTCTCTCAAGAGTCTTGATATGTTCTCTTGCCTACCTAACTGTGCCATCCCAATCGGCTTTCTTGGTCAAATACCTGTCAATGACTGCAATATAAGTTGTAGTATCATCAAAATGATGTTCAATAATTGGTCCTTCAATAACTAGAGAATACACATCTCTCCACCATTCTCTAAGTTGCTCCAAACTGAGATGCTTTGGAGCAAACTTCTTCCTTCCATTCATGACCTCAAAGAATGAAATGCACCTCTCATGAACACCACTCAGAGCATCCTCAATTTTCCTTGCCCATTTGTGGATCTTTTTCAAGGCCTTCTACCTCATTTGCAGGATTTTAAACCATTCCCAAGGTTCAGAAACCCTTGAAAATGGAAGAATCTTGCACTGTACCAATTTATCTTTAGTAAACTTCATGATTGTTGCAGTCTTTTGCAGCAAGAGGCTGGTATCTACATTATCCTATGCCAACGCAACCTTTAACCAATCAATCGACCTCGGTGCATCCCCTCCAGTGGATAATATTCCCTTAATGGCCTCATCTCCCTTAGCTTGGACACCTTGTAATGAGGTAACGGTAGCATGTGAAGTACCTTTCATCTTCTCCAACTCATAAATTATCTCCTGCGGTAGGAATCATGTAGCAGAGGAGGAGGAGCCAATAGCTTGCAAAGGTTTCATCAAATCTTGCAATTATTTCCTTAGTTTTTCATTCTCCTTCTCTAGCTCATGCCTAGTTTGTACTGCTTTTTTCAACCTCCCCACAATAACTGCACTTGAACCCTCATACTCTTCAATATCCTGCTCAATAGTAGCATGTCCCAAATCAATAGTCTGCACATTATAGTCTTGGGCAGCCACATTATCCCTATCTTTGTTTGGATTAGGGGTAGCAATATGGGCCACCCGGTTACCTGATCCATCCTTCTCAATCCGGGATACAACCCTTCCCTTCTTTTTGGTCTTTTCCCTCTCCACATTGGCCATGAGAGCATCCCAATTGGGAGGAGCATCCTCCACTATTATATTTTTCTTTTCAATTTCCTCTCAAGCCAATCCAGAATGGAAGACCCAGCAAGACTTGTGTCTTGTTTTGCTTGTTATTTTTCCTACTGATCAGTAGTTACATCCCTATCAACACTTGGACTTTTAGGAACATCCACCGTTGGGTTCTCTTCCCATCGTACTTGCTCCTTCACAACAACCTCCACTGGTTACGGGGCTCTAGCTAGTATTTCCTCCTCCTTTGAGGAGACTTGTCTATTTGTTCTCTTGCAGGAGAGTCTACATGTGCCACCAAGGGAGATTGGACCACCTTATCAATTTCTGCCTCCGCATTAAAGAGGTCTCCTTCTCGAAACTCTTCCTTGCCCACACTCTTAGGACTTTCATCTTGTTTTGGTTCTCCCCTTACACTACCAGCATCTTGAGGGATGGAGGGAATAACCTATTCAACAATAGGGATACTTACTAAAACACCCTCTTTGGCTACAGTATCCCTTGGGGAAGGAGTCCTTGATCTCCTCATATAGACTTATGTCTTCTCCCTTGAGCTCTCCACCTCTACCGCTGGTGGCTCAATTTCCCTGTCAACCTTAGGAACTTCCTCCACCTTCTGGGATGTCCTTGTGACTCTTCTCTTCTTCATTAGTGCATGGAAACTTTCATCTTCTTCTTCCTCCTGGCTTTTCTCAACTTCCTTCTTAGAGGCATGCTTCCTCTTCTTGGCAACAAGCCTCCTATGTTTGACTACCTCTGCAGCCTTTTCAGCTTGGACCTCCCTCACCTGAATTCTGAAAGGAGAGTCCACTTTCTCCTTACCCTTTTGATCTGGTTCAAGCGAAGCCTCAGTAGCATAATGAGACTCTCAGTCTCCCATCAGCTCATAGGTGCATGGAACACCTTCGCTCTCAAGCTCCAGCATCTTGTGCTTCAACCACATTTTGGTGTATTTAATTATTGGGGCCATAACCTGATCTAAGTCAGTCTTTTCCTCATCTAACCAGTCAAATTTTCCCACTGGTTTATCTTTCACCACCTCATACACATGATCCTAGATCACATTTCCATCCTCCTCAACTTGGTCTGGGATGGCCTTTACATTATATAATCTTACCAAACCCACTCACAATCTGGAAAACCTCTTCTTTCTCACCTTAAACTCATCAGTAAGGTTAATCCAGTAATCCTCAATATGAGGCTTATGGCTATAATCTCTATTGGCCTTCTTCTGAGCTTTGCCAATAACATCAAACCTTGCTCTCTTAGAATGAAAAGAGAGCCCAAGATTACCCATCTCCTCCTCCGAAGCATGAGCAGACTAAATGGAGGCACAAACTTCACCCAAAACTTGTCTTGTGCATTTCTCCCTTTACAACATTGTCAAAGTCACAAATTTGCCTAGTGACTTCCAACAATACAACATGATCAGTGGGATATCTAGGGAATCTATAAGGAGCCCTCTGAAAACCATCAACCCTGATATATGAGAAGGTTGGGAACTAGATAAACCAGGCTCCATACCTTCCTATCAATTCTTTTGCCTTGTCTGAGATTCTTACATGCTCTGCACCTTGGAATAATCTGGTAATGTACATTGTGAAGGCATCATTTGACCTCCGGTAGCTTCCACCAGTCAAGTGCAACTATGGACAAACCTCATAGATAGCATCTTGCCCAAAAATACCTCTAATGCTCAATCCCTTGTATGGTTGAAGTCTGGCCAATGAATACACTAGGTAAGAAGTCATAGTGAAAGTCTTGGTCTGCAAGACATTACACAGCTAATGATGGATCATGTTACTAATAACTCCTGCCCAATGATAGTCTATCCCCTATTCCATTCTATCAATCACATTAAACATCCATGTTTCAAGAACACCTACACTCTTCAATCCTATCAACCTACTGAGAAGGGTGATGGTATTGTAATACTCCCTCTTGAAATTTAGCCTAAACAGTTGCTTTGGAAACTTAGAGAAATGAGATTTAGGCTTCTCTAGCCAAGATTTGATCACTTGTTGAGATTTAACAATGTTTTCTTCATAATATTTCTTGGCAACCTCCAGGTCGAAGCCTGCCACATGAGATCTATCAGGCATGTCAAAGGTTGCAGCAATGGCCATAGGACTGAAACCAACAAGGATCCTTCCTTGAGGGCCAATTATTCTCTATGTTCCCCTATCATAATTTCTAGCACATTCTAGTACCAACTCATAGCACTACACTATAGAAGGGAAACCTGCCACATGATCCAACCCAGATTCCACCATTCTCTTTGACAAGAGAGGGAGGTTTGGTGCTGACATCTCAACCTTGATTTCTTTGTAATCCCACATGCCCACGTTAGTATCTATGATCCCTGACCAAATTGAGGTCAACTTACTCTCAAGGATTGTTCTCTTTATATCCAACTTAACCTTTTCTACATCCGAGATGGCAGAAGCCTCTACACTAGGGTCGGTTGCCTTTCCCTTGCCTCGAGTAGCAAAATGTTTGCCATGAAATCATAGACGACTTCCTCATATACCAAAAAGGAGAGTATGAAACCACAACAAGCCCACGCTCAGAATAAATAGTAACACCAGACTAAGACACACACACCTGATCAATAAAAATGGATTGGTGCACAAAAGGAAAACCCCAAAACGCCCAACAATGACGCATATCTAGGAAAACCAGGAAACCTACCAAGGACTCCCCAAGCAAACGAAGAAAAGCGATTGAAATCAATAGAGAAAAGTGTATATCCACATACCATGGAAACAAAAAATTTGAAACTGGTGAAGTCGAGATATAACCGCTCAATGCAAACTGAATACAACCCACACACAGGAAATGCAAATGCTCAACCCAAATGGCCTCGAAATTCCAGATATCTAGCAAACACCAAGAACCTCAACACACAAGTGCAAATGATAGCAAATGCACAAAATCAAATGATCAATTACTTCTCAAAGAATCAATATATCAAAGCCCCAAGACCTCCACACAAACACCATTAATGCACTTGATAAGACAACCACAGCCACAAAAAACTTTCAGGGATTCAACATCACCCTGGATTTCGGGGATTCAACACTGCCACGAATTTTGGGGATTTGACACTACCATGGATTTTGGGGAAATCTGGGATGTGTGGAATTTCTTGAAAGCAATGCAAAGGTAGCAATTTCGGACATCAGGAGGAAATCGGGAGAATCTGGCCCAAGCGGATTTTCCCGAAAATAGTGAAAAACCCGAGATAAAGCCAAAACTTCAGATTTTCAACATAGTTCAAATGAATGCCACTCCAAATGGAAAAATGGACAATGAGGCACAAACCCAAGCAAGAAAAACCCCTAGAAGAGAAGGGGAAAACACCAAAAAGCGAAAGAAAAAGGGTCCCCACCTCCAGTGGGGCGTGTGTGTGAAAATTGCACAACAAATGGTTAGAAGCACTAGTTTGTGGAAGTGCTATAACAGTGTTTGGAAGCACTGAAACAATGCTTAGAAGTGTTATTTGATGGAAGCGCTATAACAATCATCGTAAGCGATAAAATAGTTCTTGGAAGTTCTATTTTATGAAAGTGCTAAAATAGAGTCCTAAAGTGTTGAAACAAATTTCCAGAGTGTTAAATTAGAGGGTTGATGTTTAAGACTCTTTATTGCAAAATTTGACTTGGCCTTGTGGCATATTCTATCATTGGTTGTGGGATGTAGGACTGATGTATGCGTTGAATATGTTCTTGATATTGTGTGAGGGCTCTCCTTTGAAAGAAATCTTGTGAATAAAGAGGTTCTACTACGTAATCAAGAGTATGACCTCTAAAAAAATCGTGATACCTATGAAAGAAGGTTCTATGTTGTAACAAGATCTTTCGACTTTGATATAAGAAACACGTTTTAAAAAAATATTTTGATAACCAAGTGGTCTCTTGGGTTTCTTAACTTTGATGGTTTTCTTGATAAACTTGGTTGATTTCCACTCTCGAATCATGAATTTCTCTAACTTGTTTTGACTTGTAGTTTTCTGGATGATCTTTTATCTGATTTTTAATGATTTTCAAAAACACAGCAAGCAAATTGTAGAATAATTTTTTTGAGAATCTGAATAGATAGTGTATATTACAGAACCACAAATGGTCCTTATTGATTTTTACTGGTTTATTTTGACAAATATACAATTCAGATAGGCTCACTCTTAAGGTAAAAAAGGTCATCATTATACTCAACAACCCACATCTTAAAATTGCATTGACTCACACAGTCGTGTCAACCCCTAGAGGTCCCCCATGTTTTTATCATTTCCAAGTGCATAATCAAAGTTGGATTTCTCGTCCTCTGAGAAAATGGTCCTTGGCAATTATATGGTGAGTGCCTTGGGGATAGATTCTTCCCTCCCCTTGAACCATGAGTATTACAATGTATGGTTACTAACTCGGTTGGATATTACACAATGGTTCATAGATAGGGTTTGTGTGCGGTGTGGAAAATGATAAACTCCCTCAAAAAACCTCCTAATCTTTAGAACAAATATTTTGGGGATGGTTATCTTGCACACTACCGTCAAGTTGGACTTTCATTAGCAACTTGCATTTTGATTAGAGTGGGTTGGAATCCTTGGCTTTAGGCATTCCCACTTAGGTCATTCCCGTAGGGTGAGTACTTTTTCCCACTATGGAAGGCCTTCTAAAGGTTTTAACAAAAGCGTAAATTTGCATGAAAATAAAGGATCAGTCTGGCACTTTGATCACCCAATTAAGGGGAGAGCATAAGCCTATTCACCAAACAAGAACAATAGATAAATGATTCATTTTAAGCCCAAAAGATAAATTTTCTAAATCTATGTGAAGATTTTGCTTCACAAAAATCATGGTGTCCATTTTAACTGATATAGAAAAAGTGTGATGGCTACCCTAGGATTGATAAATTTTAAACCAAAAATGGCTACCCTATGATTGATAAATTTTAAACCAAATGACTATCCTAGGATTGGTTCATTTTAGTCCAAAATGTATCAAAATTAAATTTCGGTCACGGTCGCATCAGATCCAGATAAAAAATTACTAAAGCACTAGAATAGTCAATGAAAGAGCTATAGTTTTTCATAGATGCGCTAAAAATGAAAGCACTAAAACAGACTACCGAAGCACCAAATTTTTTCACAGAATCACTATATCAGCTATATTGGAGATTGGGACCGATGCGCCAAAAAATTTCATGGAAGCGCTATAGTAGAAGCGCTAAAACTTTTAACGAATGCACTATAGTTTCACGAGAGCGCTGAAACAAAGCACAAAAGTTCCATAGTTTTCCACATATGTGTTATAGTTTTTGACGAAAGTGTTGTAACATAACATGTTGGAGATCTGCACGACACTTTTCAAAAAAGTTTGCAGAATATGGGGTTAATGCCCCACAGTGGGTGCCAAATTGTATGTGTGAATAAGTAAACAAAGAGTAAAACACTTCTTAATGAAACATTATATCAAATATTAAGAAAATAATCTACTAAAAGAATCTCATTGTCTCCTATATTCAAAGATTTATTAAGCTATTGTGCTCTTAGATTTAAATAACACTAAAACTGTTAAAATGACAATCTAAAGAATGGAATGATGCCGATGCAATGATGTGAAGCTAAATGATAATACTAAATGATAAAAGAACTAATATAAAATGAATTGACATGAAAATTGATGGATGAAGCTACAAGAGGCAGCTAGATATGAAATATTAATGTTCGATGCTTGAATTGCTTGATGCTTGATTATTGATTCTTGAATTCCTGCAGAGTAAGAGTGCATAAACTTGATAATCTAGATCCTTTTCTTGGTTTAATGAAGTTGTATTTATAGATTTCCTGGCAGCAAAAATGCGTAGGGATAGCAGAGAGAGACTTGGATTCAATCTGGAGGATTGAATGGTGAGAGATGGAGGAGATTGAGAAGATTTTGGGGATTGTCTCTACCCATGAAAACACCAGGCAAGAGAAGAGGAAGGATTGATGGAAGAGGATTGAGAGATGCAATTCCAATTTGTCTCCAATTTGTCTCCAAAACTTCCCGTGAAGTTTGAAGGCATTAATTTTGACATATTTTGACATAAATTAGACATAGGATATCTAATTTGGTTTTGAGGAAAAATAGAGGAATACACTTTATGCCTTTATTTAAATATTTTTCATTTATTCAAATTAGACAAAGAGGAATAAATAATTTAATAGAACAAACTATAGAATTTTTTTATTAAATTTAAAATAGAAGAACATGGTAATTAATCAATAAAGTGTTTAATCTTTATTTGATTAATTTAGTTGATGTGATAGAAAAATGGGGGAAATTGATAATTAAATCAAACAGAGTATTTAATTTTGTTTATTTAATTAAGATGAGATAATAGTAGAATTAGAAGAATTTAAATGCGAATGTGAACGTGAACTATATAAATAAATATTTCTATTTATTCAATAGTAGAGGAATTTAGGATAATTAATCAAATAAGTTGTATTTAATTAATTGGATTCTCCAAACCAATTTTAGGTGTATACAACCTTAATCAAACAACTCTATCAATTTGAGCTATGGTGAAAAATTTATAATAGCTATGCAATTTCATTTACAAATTCAAACTAGGTCAGTTACTCAACATTATTGTAGTGGATAAGAATGAGAGAGGACCTATTACATATTTAATTTAGGACCCAAAAAACATCTTGGATCAATCAAACACTTCATCACATTGATGCACAACTTAATGTAACGTTTAGACACTAGGTCAGCCAAACCTAATGAAAACACCAATGATCTTTGAAGTACATGCATCTCTAGAAAGATGATCACACATGGATCATTCAACATGATTCACTAGAAATATTTCCCTCTGAGAACACTTCAGATACATCCACAACAAATATAGAAAATTTCATTCAAAGAGAACTCTTCAATAGTCCAACCAGACCAACCAACAAAACACAAGAGCTTTGGAGTAGGTCTTACGAAGTGATAAATAACAAGAAAGTTTGTCGAAACATAGAAACCATCAAAAAATTCATCTCCCAGATGCACAAGATCTGAAACCAAATATCAGAAGACTATGGAGCCAAAAAATTTCTCCCAATCCACAAACAAGTAGTTCTGCCAAACTAGTTCACACACTGGTGAACATATATTTTACTCTCAATCAATCCAAAAGATAAAACTCGAGATATATTATCCATTTAAGCTCATGAACACACTTACAAATCCACACAGGCATAGGATCAAAATAGGATAAATTTAGAGCACAATATTGGAGTACACTTAGATCATACTTCAACACTACCTTCATTATTTCTCAAATTTTCTCAAAAGAACTTGGCACAAACACAACTACAACCTCATAAATATAGCTCCATGTACTCTAAGAACTTCTACAGTATCCAACTATATGAATACCATCTAGAACAACCTGAACTATGTTGACATCAATGAAAAGATTAATGACAATATCACCAAACATATCCATACTTGCAACAATCTCCCATTTTGTCATTGATGGCAACACATGATGTGAAAAATCATCAAAGACAACATACATGATTTTTAGAAGCGACAACCTATACAAGAATAAAATTTTCACATGATCTCTCTCCCCCTTTGACATCAATGGAAAAGGTAATTCTTGCCATATAAATCTTTGTTCATTCCCCCTTAGGAGTACACCTACATCACATACTGCAACAATTTACTTCTCTACTCCCCCTGAGCAGTAGAGCACAATCATCAGTCCAAAATCAAAAGAGTCTATGAATCCAGTGGAATGATGCACCTCCATGTGCACTTAGTTCAAATAAGGAGGAGAAGAAACCCCTAACTTCCCTTTGAGATAATCAAAGGTATCCTTTATAAGGGCCTTAGTGAATATGCCAAAAATTTGTTCCTTGGTAGGTACATATTCAATTCTAAATTCATTCTAGAATATCTCTCCCTCAAGAAGTGATACTTGATAGATATGTGCTTTGTTCTAGAATGCATCACTGGATTCTTTGAAATATTTATAGCACTTGTATTTTCACATAGTATAGAAATAGGTTCATCACTCACCAAACCTATGTCCATTAAGGTTTTCTTCATCCATAATACTTGAGTACAACAAGATTTTTCTACAATATACTCTACTTCTATAGTGGATAAAGAAACTAATTTTTTTTCTTACTCGACCATGAAAGAATGTACCCCTATGGTAACCGAATACAAGCTGAGTAAGGATGTTGAATCTAATAAATTTGATCATAGCATGTAAAAATCCATGATTGGTGGACTATTGTATCTTACTACTTCTAATCTTTCAGTCATATACATAGCTAGCCCAATCTACATTAGTGTAGGCATTCAGTGTGAAATCAACGTCCTTCAAATACCATAGCCCATTATTTGGAGTTCCTTTAAGATATCTAAATAGTCTCTTCACAGCTATAGCATGTGCTTCCTCAGGTTCTGCTTAAAATCTCGCAACTAAGCATACTGCATGCCTGATGTCTAGTCTAGTAGTAGTAAGATACAATAGTCCACCAATCATGGATTTTTACATGCTATGATCAAATTTATTAGATTCAACATCCTTACTCAGCTTGTATTCGGTTACCATAGGGGTATAGACCAGTTTGGAATCATACATTCCAAACTTCTTCAAAATTTCCTTAACATACTTAGATTGTGAAATGAATATCCCTTTGTCAATTTGATTTACTTGAAGTCCAAGGAAGTAATTCAATTCACCAATCATAGACATTTAAAATTATTTTTGCATCTCTTTAGAAAATTTCTTACACATACCTTCATTTCCACCAAAGATGATGTCATCAACATATACCACAATTATCAACATTTTGTTTTTCTAAACCTTGAAGTAAAGATTGTTGTCTATGGACCCTTTATTGTGATGGACCCTCAAATTTCATTCTTTGAGTTCCATTAATTTTTTTCCACATTACTGGTCTGTTGTGTTATTTTGGAGAAGCCTAGGGTTGGGGTTTTATTTTTTCCTTCATGAAATCCGAATGTTCTATCTTAAACCCTAGGTTGGATCTATTTCATCGTTACCTTTTTGAGGGAGGTTTTTTAAAATGACTTATGTCCCATTGACTCCTCTAGGTTGGGCCCCTTTAATAAATTGTGTTAAATACTTCACTTGCCTTTATTATTTCCTAAGTCTAGCTCAGCCTATGCCCCGTGCTTTAACAACAACCTTAAGCCATTTTTTTGTTGGCCTAGGCAATGTCCCCTTTTCCCCTTTTAATAATTATCTTATTTTGCAAGGAAATATTTTAGTGACTGTCGATCATCCTATGGTTGATACTGACCATTCCCTGCGATCTCGTGATGACATAACCACTAGATTTCAACTGATTGTGATATCATGGGTGAGCACCAGGTGTCTCAGCTGCCGATGCTGAAAAAGGATTAATAAAGTGTTTAATATTTGTATTGGGTTTTAATACATTAAAAGGTGGGTTACTAAAATAGCTATGAGATGCACATGCTCGAGATCGACGACGATTTTTTAACCTTGATGAAAAGTTGATCGACGGTTATGTTTGGTGCTGCTGACTGTTCTAAGTGAACATGATTGCTGATGGTGCGAATCAATGGTTGCCCACCATTGTGTGATCCAAAGATGCAAGATGTTTAGTGATTGCGATATCACGAGCGGGTGCCACGTGTATCCCTTTGGAGATTTGTATTGTGGTGGGCCCTAGATGTTGAAATGGATATTACATTGGCCTTTTTGAAAATGGTCGTTCGATGATATGACAAAAACAAAAGATCGAAGACTAAAGTTTAAATTCGCATCAAATGCGATTGGAGCTGTTGGTACGACATACAAGTGAGATTTAATGGTGGATGAGACGTGTACTAGATAAATCCAATCAACATAAAGTATTTGATTTCATTCTATCTTTGCTAGAAAAGTATTCAAGTATTTTCGAAGCGGTTAAGAGCTAGAGATAAAGTTTTCAAGCAATCACAGCGAAGGTTTGGTTCTTTATAAGGCATGAAATCCCATGAGTTACTTTATGTATCACTGGTTTAATTTGACTGTGATTCTTATGAAAGGTTGTAGTGTGTTGGTAAGGGGGTTGCTGATTATTGTTATAGGGCTACTAGTTCATTTGCATTGATGGAAATTGCATAGTTGTGTTGTAATTTCATTTTCTGGGTAACCCTAGTTTGTTCAAGAATATGAATTTTAAGAAAGCCCTAGTTGTTTGAGATGGCACCACTGAACCAGCACTCTGGCCATGTTGATTATTTATAGAGTAATTTATATGATTATTTTCTGGATCAACTCCCATTATCAACCAATGATAGAAGAAGGGGTTTGGTGTTAATGAATGGAAGAACCCTGGGAGAGGGACTAGTGTGCAAAAATTATAATATTGTAGATGCTAGGGTTCCAATGACAGGTATGGAAATGTTTAGACTGTGGTATGGAAAAAAAACCTACACCACCCCTTTTCTAATGGTTGGAGATACGACATGGGGAAACTACTAGTGCCAAATGTGTTTCTTGACATGGACCTACTCAAAGCAGTGGCAACACGTTATGACCCAGCTACAAGGGTAATTAGGGATAATGATGGTGGGGTTTTGCTAAGCATAAGTGTAGTTGAAATTCAACAAGTTTTTGATTTGAGTGAGTCTAGCTCATTCTTGGTCTAGATTAATTTTGAGTAGATGAAACAAGAATATGTGAGGTCAAAGCCTCTTTTCAGATTAAAGTTACTTCCTCCTCACCTGGCTAGGGCATGTAGTTCAACAATTCATATCAGCCTAAATGACCAGGAGCATTTCAAGCTAACCTATTTTTCCAATCACTTTTTGGCAAAATTTTATTCATTGTGCTATATTTTGGGATTCAGCCCAAATACAGTGATTCCCATTGCATATATGTTTATGTGGGCTCAAATTCAGCATCCCAAGTTCTCCATTGTGTATGACCATGCATCATTTCTTGCACAAAAGATACATGATGGTTTGTTGAAGTTTCTTATGGGGGATGTTAACACTCCTTTCTTCTATTACTCTCTATTAATGCATATGTTCCTATATAGGAATTTTGACTTCTTCTCAGAGATGATGGAGTTGAGGCAAGAGGTGAATGGAGAGAGATTACCAGTATAGGTGTGGAGCACAGATTTGTCTTACAATAGGGGAGGTGCCAACTTTGTGTAGTTTGATAACTGCTTTGCCTCCAGACTCAAAGCTAGGTTGGTGGTAAATGTGCAAAGACTTCCTAAATATTTACATGACTTCCTCCGACCGAAGGTGAGGAATCCTGATTTAAAGGTCTTCCACAATTGGGGTGACATCCTCTTGTACCCCGTGAGCACTATTCTAAGGGTGTTTGGTTTCCAGGGAGCCCCTCAAATTCTCCCATATAATTTACCATCAAGGATGGGATTTGTCGAGGTCACGTGGAATCTAGGTTGTATTCATGAAGAAAACTTGATAGGGAGAGGAAAAGGGACTTTGTTCCTTAATTATACTGTTGTTTCAAATTTTGTCTTTTCCAAGAGAGGATGGGTCCACTTTGGAAGGTTTTTTGATGATTATCATTTGAAGAGTGGATCTAGGAGGCAACATGACCTTGAGGGATTCTTTGTCTTGTTTAGGCAACGAATTAAAGGTGGCAAATTTTTACAAGAATTCAACTTTCTTGAGGACCTAATATGAACTGAGTTTGATTTGAATAGGTAGAAATTGAATAAAGACAAATGGATTTCCTATGAGAAGCCGGTGGCCATGGTGCATAAAATGGATCCAAATATGATCCATTAATGGAGTTTACTCCATTCCACAAGAGAATTTATTTCTTGTTGGATAATTTTAAAAAGATCATGGGCACCTTGATGACCAAGAAGGTCAATTTGGAAATGGAATTTGGAATTCAAAGACCAGATGTGAGGCTTGATGAAACAAGGCCAAATTATCAGCCCCCAGTTGACAAGTCTTTGTACAAGAGAAAGAGGAATGATAGCAGTGAGGAGGATGAGGGGGATAAGAAGGGAAAAAAATAGTGAAAGCATCATCACAGCCAGCCCCAAGGATTAGATCACCTGAAGGGATAAGGATTGTGGATTTAGATTCACCACCGAGGAGTGATCCTGCAGTGCTACCATCAGAGCCAAGCCCTAAGATGAAAAATATTGAGGAAACATAAGAGGCTCTAATGGATGAAATAATTGTGATTGATCAAGACATGAAATTTGTTATCTCTTCCCCTCCTAGATCAACACAATTGGTGTTGTCCGATATGGATATAAAGGGGCAATGTTTACAGGATGCTAGGATGGAGGCCTGTAAGGCATTCTTAGATGATGATGCCTTTGTGAAGACTCTTGTATTCTTACAACTAATTTGGAGGATGAAACTGGAGGAATACCAGGATAAGTGCAAGAGAAGGAGATAATCAAGACCTGATAGGTCTGAGTAGGAGAAAGATGATGAGGTCAAGGCCGAACTAATGGAGGAATTCAAGAACATCAATCCTGAGGAAGGAAGGAGACTTGTGAATCAGTATTGTGTCCTAATTTTTCCTAAGTGGGACATAGCTGATGTTGTAGCATTCAATACTATCCTACAATCCAAGCATCCTATACAAAATAGTGAAGAAGAGGTTAAGGAAGCTTTGCAAGATTCTTCCTTCAGTGAAGAGTATGAAACTCTAGCCATATGGGAATTGGCACCCCAAGGAAGAAAACCAAATGTAACTGATATTATTCCAAACCTAAGGGGAAGGCTAATTATCAAGAGAGCTTTTGAAACTTCAATAGCAAAATATACAAGCCTAAAAGTTAATGTGGCCAAATTGGCCCAAAAGATAGCTAGGAGAGAAGAGGCTGAAAAGAAGAGTCTGATGGAGAAGTACAACATTATAATTGGAGAATATAGTAGGATGCAACAAAGGAATGTTGAGCTGTAATTTGAAGTAGATAGGCTAAAATATGGGCAGGTAGGAGAATCCTCCAGTGCTCTTGGTATCAGAGCATTACCTCCTACTTTAGGATCCATCCCCCCTACTACTCCAATTGTTTCTACTCTAGGATCTCCCATCCAGACACTTGTTCTCAGTCCTACACCAGGGCCAGTTGAAGAAGAAGTTGAGTATTCTGTGGATCCCAGTAAGAAGCAAATGTTAAATAAGATCACTGAATTATAGGCTACCTTAAAGGCAAGTGAGGATGGTGCAACTGCCAAACAAAATGAAGTGGTGGACACATTTTTCTAGGCATTTAAATGAGGTGTATGGAAGATTATAATCTGTACATTCTTTATATTCTTTATTTTTGGATGGAATAAAAAATATAAATAGGGATCGGGAAATAGTTTTTCCTTTGGCTGAGAAGTGGATCCCTAGGGCTAGTGATTTGGATATTATGTATAAGGCCTCTAGGTTTGATGCAAACAATAGGCCATGGTCATTGAAGCCTACTCAAATCTTTGTGAAATCATTGAAGGGATTCCAAGCCCTACCTGATGATTTGAGTAGAATAATTAGGGAGCTGGTAAAGAGCTTTGATGACTAGAGTAATACATTTTTGCTAGACATCACTGATGCACAAGGAAATGTTAAAACATTGCAACAGTGGAAGGAAAGGGCAGAAGAAGTTATTAATGCACAAATCAAATTAATTTGTGATGATTTTGATTATGACATGTTGGTAAGTAGCATGGACAAAATAATTAATACCAACAGATTCTTAGAGTCTTTTGAAAGAGAGGCCAATCAAGTTGTAGTGAAATATACACCTTACAATACTAAGGTGAATGAGGTGGTGAATTTTGACTAGCCAATGGATGAAGAGTATCAGAAATGGGTGGACAATTACTTAACCAAAGAGGAGTAAAATGGTGTCTACTATCGTCAACTAACAACTCAACGGTTATAGTTGTAATTGATTATGGTTTTGTCTCCATGGAAGATTTTTGGCACAGGTTTTGAGTTTTGGCCAATACAACGAATATTCCCTAATGAGTGGAATTAACAAGAAGATGCTTCAGGACATGGCGATTGTAATCATATTTTTGAAATGTTTCTATCCCGATGCTTGTTTTCTCGTTCATTCTCTATAAGAATGATTTCAAGGCCATAAATAAGGGTTGGCAAGTTAGATATTTTGAGGTCGAGTCTAGGCATAGTTGCAGGCATAGTTGCAGAGCAAGTTGTAAAGCCTGATTGTTTCAATGTAAATGCAATTTAGGTTTTGTGTCATTCAGTAGTTGAGTTTTGGGTTTATGAAGGTTTTATGTTTCATAACAGTACTAGAATTTGAGTCATAATGATTCATTACAAGCTCATGTCTCTCCTTTGTATAAGCATATCATAATTCTGAATAATATAATCAAGGGTTATTGCATTCATCTCATTGTTGTCGTGTGTATGACTTCCATTTTGGCTTTAATTCAAAGAATTAATTAAAATGCTTGATTGGAGTTATAGATGGATATGTTTATAAAGGGATTGGGTAAGAAGTTTTGGGTTAGGATATAAATTGATGATGCTATAAATAAATTATTGTTAGAGATCTTATTTTCTATGCGTTTGAACCTGTCATGAAATTTAAAATGTTTGTGAACTTGACTCCCCAATGGTATATGTCACTAGTCTAAATCGTATGTGTTTTTGAGGTTTTATGTCTGTTTGTCTCTGCTTAGAGATTGCTACCAAATTACAAACTAAATTAATATCTTAAGTTGTGAAATATTGTTGTAATCATCTCATGCTCCAAGTAGTTGGTATTATTGATGAAAAGTCAATTCAATTCAGTATTATCCTATTTTGTTGAGCTATTAAATGTGATTATCTGTTAATTGTTAATGATTGTTTATAAGTTCAGTGCATATATTATAAACACATTATAGGGACCACCCTCTTGGGTTTTGTAGAGCCTGAAGTGTAGGAGGTTTATTTTTAAAATCCTCTTCATTTGGTTCAGGTCCTTCAAGCTGCCCTCGATTAGAATTGGAAATTATATAGGTAGAATAGAAGATAAACCTGGTTACAATAAAAACAACCAGCATTTTTAATCTTTACTTTGTCAAATATCTATCTAGTCTAGCATACCAAGCTCTGGGAGCTTTCTTTAGTCCATATAATGCCTTCTTTAATTTACAAACCACGTCTGGTTTGTATGACAATTGAAAACCTTCCGGTTGCTCCATATATAATTCTTCTATTTCCCCATTCAAAAATATAGACTTAACATCCATCTGATATACTTTGAAGTCTTTATGAGATGAAAATTCCAAGAACATCCAAATGACCTACATTCTTGCTATAGATGCAAAATTTTCTTCAAAATCTATTCCTTCAACCTGTGAATATCCTTTGCATACAAGTCTTGCTTTGTTCTTTACCACTTCACCATCTTCATTCATCTTGTTTCTGAATACCCATTTTGAACCAATTTCATTTTT
The DNA here is from genome assembly GCA_007115665.2 of Sequoiadendron giganteum. NCBI lineage: Eukaryota > Viridiplantae > Streptophyta > Pinopsida > Cupressales > Cupressaceae > Sequoiadendron > Sequoiadendron giganteum. The sequence goes on from CM021101.1 coordinate 359,469,703, forward strand.
GTTTACAGATCTAGGGACTAGTTCCCATGTCTCATTCTTCTTTATCTTTTTTAGTTCCTATTTCATTGCTCTAACCCAGCTATCATAATTACATTCTTCACTCATAGTCTTAGGTTCTATCTTAGAAAGTAAAAAAAAATTTACCTCAACCACTTTGGTTCTTGTCTTCACTCCTTCACTCATGTCTCCAATTATTTGTTCCTCCAGATGATTTCTCTGTACATATTTAGGAGTCTTAGGTGCAAGTTCCATAATTTCTTCTTCATCACTTTGATCTTTCTCTTTTTCTTCTTCTTGTACTTTCCCACAAATAGGATCATTCGGTTCAACTTCAGTTATTTCCATTGGTCTATACATAGCTTCATTAACCTTTACATTAGCACTTTCTATGATTTTTCTTAGTCTCTTATGAAAAAATATGTATACCTTGATGTTAATTGAATATCCAAGAAAAATTATTTCATCACATCTAGCATCAAAATTTCCAATATTTTCATAATATCTTCTAATGTAACATCTACTTCCAAATACCTTAAAGTATTTAATAGCAGGAGTCTTACCAGTCCATAACTCATAAGGAGTCTTAGTGTTGTTATCTCTGATCTAAACTCTGTTAAGAATGTAGACAACATTGTGGATTTCTTCTCTCCAATACACATCAAGAATGTTTTCTTCTTTCATCATAGTTTTGGTAGCTTCTTGAATAGTCTAGCTCTTTCTTTCCACGTCTCAATTCTATTGAGGGGTTCTAGGAGCAGACTAATTTCTCTTTATGCCATGTTCTTCATAGAATGCATCAAACTCACCAGATGTAAATTATCTACCTCTATCAGACCTTAAACATTTGATTTTTAGGTTTGCCTCATTTTCTACTCTTTCCTTGAACACCTTGAATCTATCAAGAGCCGAAGATTTTCCTCTAAGAAATGTAACCCATGTCATCCTAGAGTAAGCATCAATTAAGAGCTTAAAGTACCTATTACCATTTAGGCTTAATGTTCTTGTAGGACCACAAAGGTATGTATGAATTAGTTCTAACATTATGGTAGAAGATTGTTCTTTTCCTTTGAAACCATTTCTTGTTTGTTTTCTAAATTGGAAACTTCTGAAAATTGATTTTGAAGGCTTTGTGATTCTAGTCAGATCTCTTACAACTTCCCTAGAACTAATCCTATCCAAATTATCAAAATTCACATGTCCCATCCTCTGGTGCCAGAGGCAACTCTCATTAATCTAAGAAACAAAACACTAACCATCACCACCCTTAAGTTGATAGATGTTTCCATGAGTTCTTTCAACTGCTACCACAATTCTGGATAATTTTCTAATCTCAAAAGTGTTATCCTTAAACCTTTTCTACACATTTGTCCAACACTGAAGAGATTATTCCTTGAACCCTTTATATAATAGACATAATTAGTATTGTTTTTTCCATCAAAACTAATTGTTCCTTTACCAACAATCTTAGCACCAGAGTCATCTCAAAACATAAATATTCTTCCATTATAATTTTCAAGTTTAGTGAACTTACTCTTATCTCTAGTCATATGATTTGAACATCTGCTATCAATTACCTAGAAGTATTCATCTTGTCTAAAATGAAAAACAGTGACCAGAGTACCTTTTTTTTCATCCTCTTTATTCTTTAGACCAGATTCCTTTGCACATCTTCCAGGGTTAGTAGATACAACTTTATTTTACAGAGCTAGGAATAAGAATTCATCCTTATCCTCTTCAAAGTTAGATTCATCATCAAAAATCCATGTATCTTCTTTGACATAATATAAATTCTTGAACTTCTTTTCCTTTTTATCTTTGTAATTATTGTTATTGTCCTTGTTCTTCTTATGTGTAGTTCTATTAGGACATCTTGATGCATAATGATCAAAATTTCCATAACTGAAACACTTAAAATGCAACTTACCTTTATATTTACTATTACCTTTCTTCAATCTCTTTGTGAAATTTGATTCCAATTATTTTGTGTCATCTTCATTTGATTCATCTCTGATGTTCATTGCTTTAAAATTTGTTTCAGTCTTCTCCTTCTCTCTTGAAATTTTTGTCATCTCGAATGCAGTCAAGACACCAAATAGATGCTCCTTAGTAAATGTCTTTGAATCATATGATTCTTCAAGAGTAGATACTTTGTTACTGTAATTTTTTTGGTAGGTTCATCAAGATCTTCTCAATTACATCTTCATCTAATATGGTACCACCTTGATTCTTGATTTTAGTTGCTATACGTTCAAATCTCTTATATTAGCTTGCAATATCTTCTCCATCTTCCATCCTCAAGTTCTCAAATTTTTTCTTAGTAGTTAGTTTCCTTGACAATTTTACTCTACCATTCCCTTCATAAACGTCTTTCAAATTTTCCCATACCTCATGAGCAGTAGCTAGAGAAATAAATTTTGTTCTTTTAGTTTTAGATAGAGCACTGAAGATAGCATACCTTGCCCTTTCATTCTCCTCATAAGGTACAATATCATCCGTAGAGGAAGGAACAACAACGAGTTTAACATACTTTTTCTCCACAACTTGCCAATTCTTGAAACCAATTGAAATCAAATAACTTCTCATTTACTCTTTCTAGTCATTGTATTCAACTACATCAAAAATAGGAATCTACAACCTATGTGTCATCTGATCTACCTCAAGCGGTTAATCTTTTCACCAAGTAATTAGAGCTCTGATACCATTTTTTGAAATGCATAAGATAACTAAGAGGGGGGTGAATCAGTTGTAACAAATCCTATCTTCACTTAAACCTAATCAATTCAACTTTAACCTTAATCTATTATTAATTGTGAACATGAAATGCAAATAACAAAAAATAGCAGAGACACCAGATTTATGTGGAAAACCCAATGAGGAAAAAACCACGGTGAGGATTAACTCACAATATAGTAGTAATGCAATACCGGATACAAAAGCTCACTACTAGAGGGCTCTTTGCCTAGATACAAAGGCTCATTACCAAGATTAAGGGCTCTCTACCTTAAGAAGGACTCACTATCTAGAAAGAGGCTCACTACCTACAAAAAATAAAAAGAGATAAATAAAGATCCACCAAAAGGGTTATGCACACTTTGCAACTTGATCAAAAGATTATAGATATCATTAGCTCACCGCTTTCATGAATCTAACACAATAAAGTATTGTTGCCTCAATTCACTCTTGCACACTCTGTTTTTCGCACTTGTTCACACACTTCTCTTTCTTGAATCGAATGATGGATGGATATAAAATTTGCTACAACTTGATTTTATTTTATACCATCTTCAACCCTAGAAATATTCTCCAAGGTCAGCTATACAATTTCATTTACAAATTCAAACTAGGTCGGCTACTTAAAATTACCATGGTGGATAAGAATGAAGGAGGACCTACTACATATTTAATTTAGGACCCAAACAACATCTTGGATCAATCACACACTTCCTCAAACTGATGTACAACTTAATGTAATGTATAGACACTAGGCCGACCAAACCTAATGAAAACACCCATGATCTTTGAAGTACACACATCTCCAACAAGATGATCACACAAGGATAATTCAACATGATTCAATAGAAATATTTATATCTTTGAGAATACTTTAGATACATCCACATCAAATAAAACAAACTTCATTCATAAAGAACTCTTCAACAATCCAACCAGAACAACCAACAAAACACATGATCTCTAGAGCAGGTCTTCTGAAGTGCCAAATCACAAGACAGTTTCTCAAAACATAGAAACCATAAAAATGAGTCATCTCACAGATCCACAAGAACTAAAACCAAATATCATAAGACTGTGGAGCCAAAAAATTTCTCCTAGTCCACAAACAAATAGTTCTACCAAACTAGTTCACACATCGGTGAACATATCTTTTAATCTCCATCAATCCAAAAGCTAAAACTCGGGATATATTATCTATTGAAGCTCATGAAAACACTTACAAATTTGTATAGGCATAGGATCAACACAAGAGAAATGCAGAGCACAATACTAGAGCACACTCAAATCATACTTCAACACTGCCTTCATTATTTCTCAATTTTTCTCAAAATAACTTAGAAAAAACATAACTACAATCTCATAAATATAGCTCCATGTACTCTAAGAACTTCTACAGTATCTCAACTATACAAATACCATCTACAACAAATTGAACTATGCTAACATCAATGGCAACATTAATGATGACACCACCAAACACATCCATACTTGCAACAAAAAGCTCAGGCCTTAGTATACAATAACATCTTGATTCGTGTAGTATGCATCTCTTAGAGTTGGTCTCATCAATATAGAAGATAATGCTTATGCTCACTGTAAAAAATTCCCTTGCAAAGGCCATAGAGTTCTAAACAATGCATTGTATGATCATTCTTCTCTTTAAGGCTAAAACCATTCTTAAAGGACTGCCCCATATTGAGGTTGATGCCTTGGAATGGCATAAGCCAATGTTGGATAAAAGTAAAGATAAATTTGTTTGAAGAATACTGGAATTTTAGAAAATATGAATGAGAACTCGACAACTCCATTGAACATCATGTATGCTAGTGTAATGAAAATTACACCTTTTTTATGACTGTCAAATACTTTTATGAATCAGTGTCTTCATCTCACATTGCCATTTCTTGTGACTGTAATTTTTTCAAATATTTAGAGAGCATAGTGATAATCCTTTCCTTTAACTTTCATGGCTACTATCAATGCAATCAAAAGGATTGTTCTTAAATTGGGAAATATGGTGTTCCATTGTGAATGATGCCTATTCTCATATTATCATAAACCCTTCCTTGTGATGACATTATGGTAGTAACAACCCCTACCTCGTACCATTATTATTGTCTTTTGATCCTTTGCATAGCTCAAATAAAAACCTAGTTGCCCATTACTTTCCTTCAACAACTTTTTCCTAGGTTATGACTACCCCTTTACACCTCATGGCTTTGCTTGTGACTATGACATGTCTTCTCACTCTTTCTATGCCATGATGACTACCATATTTATTCTTCTAATGACTATCCTCCTTAATAATTTGTTTTCCTTTGCTTACTGACTAAAATTTGGAAGCTAAAATTATTACTCCTAAAATTAGTGATATGGTTTCTCAAACCCTTGCACTATGAACTGTTGTGTACCTTGTATTAATTTTCTTGACTACCCTATGAGCTCAAAGGGACTGCTCTATTTTATCACCTACCATATACATTGTCATTTCTTTCCTTGGCTTAAAAACCTCCATTAATATCACCTCCCTCACTTAGGAATACCTTATTTTTAGAGTTGGAAGGTTTGTTTACATGTTTTGGCGGTGTCTCAAACATTACCAAATGGGTACAAAGAGACCCTCTAACTTTATAATGTTTAAAACCCTTGAGGTTTTGATTCTCATTTTTCCATACATGAATATCTTAAAAGACCTTTTTCATCTCATAATATGTAGGCTTTCCTCCTTTAAAATAATAAAAGGAAAATTCTATAAAATTAATGTATATTTTGATTAAATGCAAAAAAGAGTTATTTGATGCACCTATCACGATGAGGCAACATGCAAGTTCTGAAACTTGGAAGCATGTGGGTAAAATCCATTAAAATATTTAGATTTGATAGTGTAAATGGTTTCTCTCCTTACTTCATGCTTAGAAGACTCTCAGATAGACTCCTTTAATGCCATGATGTAGCTTCCTTGTTCACTTCCAACATAAAAAAACCCTAGTGCCTTTCTTGCATGAAGGCTTCCTTAGTTTTCTTTTCTTTCTTCCTCCATTTTTGGCACCCATCTCAAGTTTAACCTCTCTTTTATTTTTCCAATGTGATTCTATCTTTTCTTGACCTTTCCTCATAACTTGGATTTTACCTTTGAGTTTTTTACAATGCATGTGAAAGCATTATTTTCTACACCTTGGCATAGACATAATCTTCACTCTTTTTGATAAAAAACTTTTAGCAAGATCTCTTAAATTAAAAGATTAACTCTCTCCCCCCTTAGAAAAAAAGACTTTAAGATAGAAAATATTTAAATCAAATATCAAAATTTGACTTTACAAAAATTCCTAAGACATTCAAAATATGGATTACAATTATGTTTTTATAAATTCATAGTTTCATTCTAGAGTTTTCAAATTTCAAAAGTTGAAGAATAGTTATTAATTTTGACGAATAGTATATGTTAAAACAAAGAAAAGATTGGTCTAATTTTTCTAGTTTGTAACAATAATTTAGTTCATCTTTCTTTCACTCTAAGATGGATAGTAGAGTAGAAAGTTATTTTGTTCTTATGTTAACTTGAATTATTTATTCCACTTTCTCATAAAGAGAATAATTCCAGTTTGATATAAAAATATTCATTCATAATGAAATATATATGAGTATATATGTGTATATATAGATATTTATATTGATATTATGTAAATAATATTTTATGTTATGTGATTATTAAATTAAAAGAATAAGCTAGATATCTTCACTGTTGAGTTAACTGAATGAAATCGGATTATATTATAATTTGTTGAAATATTTTCAAACACTTCAACATAGTATTTTTTCAATAAAAGAATTTGGTATTTTATAGTATATTTTAACTGGAACTATTATTGAGTTCTTGTGCATAGAACCATGAGGAAAAACATAGAAAAATCTGAACTTTTAAAAAAATTAAGTGATCTTTTTATTATTGTTCAATATTATTATATTTTACTTATTTGATAGGTAGTCAAGAACTTAAATGTGATACAAAGTGTCTCGAGTGAATGAAATTGTTGATAACATTATAAACCATATGTGCATCAAAATAGGAGAGTAGTTTACTCTTAAGGTTTGAGTGAAATTACTTGAACAAGTGGTAGTTTCCAAGTCCCGAGATGTTATGAGAATGTAACATGGGTGTTTAAAGTTATGAAAAAATTTCCATCTTAGCCATTACCAACCTAGTAAGTTATTATTTTATGATTTAGTATCCTTATGAAAGGTAAATCAAGAAATTCAAACAATCAATCATGTGTTCAAACTTAGGTCAAGGTATTTTCCACATCAAGTTAGAGGTGTGTGAGCATATGACTCCACTTCCTAAGGAAGTGTTTGATATGTTTCAAAAATTTGGCCAAAGTAATGTAAAAGTATTTGCTAGCATTAGTTGCTTCACCATGATCCAGATTACATATCAAGTCATATTATTCATACTTACCTAGAGAAGTCTAAGTTGTATAGTTAGTTGGTTATGTAGGATAAAATACTATAAACTCAAATGGCATACTTGTGGGTTCCTTAGCCTATACTCTTTGTGAAAGGTAGGACCACTTCCAGTTAGAAGGTGTGTGGGGAACCGCCAGTCTATGGTTGAAGGTAAAGCACTTGGGTGATGCCCTCCCTCTTGTAGATGACAAGATTGAGGCTTGTGAAATAGAAGAATTTTTCATATATGAAAGACTTGACCTTGTATTATTATTGTATTATGTAAACTTGCATACTTGAAAGCATTTCGTGTATGAATTGTAATTGAAAAATTTAAATCTTATTTAGCAAGTTAAAAATAATATAGTTCAATTTCCAAAATTATATTATACATAAATTTTATGATCATGTGCAATAATTGATGTATGAAAAATAAATAAAAACTACTATCCTATTTTTAAGCATATGCTTGTATTTACTTTGTAGTATGAATGAGTATGTTACATATGGTATTAGAGTTGTCGAGTTCAACACATGGACCTATGAGCTCATTTTGAAATTTTTCTCAAACACAACAACTAGATAATGTTTGAAAATGTTTTTGTGCCAAAATTACAAGAAGAACTAGGAAAACCACAAGGAAGTCAATACCCAAAAACTTGACAAGCTTAGTGGGTAAAAAGGAGTTTTCTTTATAGGTAAAATTTTTGGAGAATATTAACTACACTAGGGGTGCATGGCTTGTTGACTCCAAAAATCTTGTTGATGCACTTAAGAATATAAGGCTAGAAAAGAAACAATGTGTTAAAACATAAAAGAAGGCCATTATACCTACCCCTTTTGCAAACTAGTTAAACTATTTGACCATAAGGATATTCCTTTTGGACGTGGTTCTGATGCACCAAAGATAGGAAAAGATGTGGTGGAGGAGTACTTGTGTGTACACCCACCCTCCAATTTTTTCCTAGTTGACTCTTAGGGTGAAGAAGAACCCGAGGAGATACCATTATATGATAGTGACCTATAGTCACATATGATCAAACAATTTTGTATTAAATAAGGTTGTGTTATGAATCCACTAAATAATATAATAAAGTTTGGTTATTTTTCCCAAATTTATCTATTTAATTAAGATTAATGTTATAAGTATTGTTTATTATTTAAAATGCAATGCCAAAATTAGAGGATCTAATTAAATACATAAAATTAAACTTCAAGTGTGAAGTAGAAAAAATCATGGTGTGAACCAAAACTAACCCTAGAGGAATTCAGGAGGTATTCCACCCTTCTGATAATCCTAATGCTAGGTTGGACCAAATATTGGCAATGTTTAATGAAACAAGGGATAGAATTGGCACCTTGGAGCAAGAGGTTAGGGGCCAAAGTAAGCCCAAAAGGAAAAATAAATAATTCCAAGAAGGAGAAGATGAAAATAAGCATGATCATACCACCCAAAGTGGGTCTGGTGAAATGTTCTTTGATTTGAGAGCTAATAATGAAAAGAAAAATCAGTTAGCTCTTGATTTATCAAGAGACATGAAATTTTATTCTACCTAAGTTCGATGAATTGGTGAGAAGGGATGCAATAGAGGCTTGGCTAAATGAAATGGAAAGGTACATCAAAATAAGAAATTATTCTAAAGTTATTAAGGTAGTTTGGGGAGCTTACCAGTTAGCAAGAGAAGCATCCACTTGGTGGATGAATAAAAATATGGAGTTAGGGTTAGCCTCTTTGAGCTTAACATTGGATCAATTTGTAATCATTTTTAGGCAAAGATGGTTACCACAACTTTTCTTCTATTAGAAGCTTACTAATTTTCAGAATCTACAACAAGGAGACTTGTCTATAGTGGATTATTAATAAAGGTTTACATGCTTTTTGAAGTATGTACCCTATTACCAAAAGGATGAAATATTTAGGATAATAAAATTCATCATGGGTTTGAATGCCAAAATTAGAGGAGAAGTTGATGTTCATGTTCCTACAACAATGGATCAAGTTTTTGAGAAAGTAATAAAGTAGGAGTAGAAATTGAAGTCTATTTTTTCTTATCAAGAGAAGAACCATAAGAAGTTCAATTGGTCACAATCTTCTCAATATTTTAATAAGAGGAATGATAAGTGAGAATCTATGAATAAATTTTTGAATGATTGGAATATTGAGAGGGGGTTGAATCAGTATTCTATTAAACCATCCAATTACCAAATCATACTTAACAATTATAAGGAATGAAATCATGAACAACCCATAACACACAACACATGAACACTAGGATTTTTATGTGGAAAAACAAAAATAGGAAAAACCATGGTGAGGATTAGCTCACAATATGTTATAACTAGTTATAATATATTACAGAAAGGCTCACTCCTAGGTGGACTCACTGTCCAAGTGAACTCGCTTTTCATAGAGAAAAGAAAGATAAAAATAAGTGGCTTCATAGCCAAGATTTGAAGTGATAAAAAGTACATCTAACATATTTTGGATTCAATTATTTTCAAGCTCAAAATAATGACTTAATACACTTTATCCAACTCGAATTATAAATATTTTTTCTGCTCTACATTCACACACCTCTTCTCAAAATTCACAACTTATTTAGTCAACTCTAAATTTTTTTGCATCACACCATGTCTTCAAATTATGTACACATTCATATTTGATGTCCAAAAACTTTAAAAACCTTGTATATATACCAGAATCCATCACAAAAATCAATTATGTCTACCTAATTAAATGTAGCCCTAAAACATACAAAGTGTGTCTAACATATGCTAGATTGAGTTGCTTTGAAGCTCAAAATAATGACTTAATACACTTTATCCAACTTAGATTAAAAATATCAACTCTGCTCTACATTCACACACCTATTCTCAACATTCAAAACTTATTCAGTCAACTATAAAAAAAACTACATCACTTCTTGTATTTGGATCATGTAATCATTCATATTCAATGTACACAAACTCAAAACAACCTTGTATATATATATTTAAATCCACTGAAAATTTTAATTAGGTCAGCTTAATTAGACATAGACCTAAAACATACAAAATGTGCCTTGTTGGCACCCACTCTAAATAAAAAATATTTCATACCCAAACACATACAATATAGGTCGACATGAACCTATAATAGTTGTTGGCATAATATTATCATTGATGTCAAAAGGGGATATCTAAGTGGTATCCTAAGAGGGAGATTGTTGGCATGATGTCATGGAGGTCAAAGGATCAGATTCTGGAAGATTTGGAGAAATATGATGGAAGGTGAGCATGTTTTGTAAATATTGAAAATTTTCTTTGAATGTTGCAAAGTTGTCATGAAATTTTGTCTTGAAACTAAAAAGGTTTCTTTCAAGTGTTTGAGGATAAAACTAATGTCATATTCATCACAGGTTTCTCAAGAGTATTTAACTAATGTGGTTTGCATCTGCATAATTAGAGAAGGTGGAATGAGCTCAAGAATGATTTATTCAGGCTCTTCTATTAAATTAGGGTTTCGTAGATAAACCCTAAGTGTTTCAATTATGGCGTTGATTAGTTTTTATGTTTTCAAAGTGATTGGACATAGGCATTTCCAATTTACTTAAGTTATCACTTAATCCATTGATGTCTTTAGGGTAATCAACCCCTTTACATAGCACCTCACGTTGATAGTTTGTGTGCATTGCATAAACCCTTCACATCACTGTTAGTATTCATTACAACCAATCCTTAAACATGATGTTTGATGCATGATCTAATGGTGCATATTCATGATTGAATATCCAATGGTTATCGCATATGCCCTTTGCATCACACTTCAAATTTTATGTCAGACTATTCCTTGTTTGATATATGATGAAGGTTAATCAATGCCATCGATCAACCTTATTAGATCGAATATTCCTTGCTAGCCCATGAAATTTGTGGTCAGATCCTTGTGTAATTCCACTAAAAAAATAGACTCTACAATTGGAATGTGACATCGTCAATGGCATGTGATAAGATATCACACTCTCACTTCACATTGTTATTGTGAAGCCAAAATAAGTTAGGCATTGTGCAATATGTGATATAAGTCAAAGATGACTTCAATATTGAATAGGTGGTAGCATCCTACTATCCCATTGAATATTTGGTGAGTCCCTAGCTTAGCCTTGTGATATTGCAAACTTGTGATGAGTTTGCATGAAGATAGATGGTAGAATAGGATTACATTGCAAGTGATGTTCACGTCGCACTTATAAAACTTCAAGCACTATACTATTTATCAATGTACAATGAAAGGAAATGGTGTGTCCCTATTCTATATCTATGATGGAGCAATAAGGTGGAAAATTTTCCTAGATTACATGTGGTGATAAGAAATTGCATCACAATTTCTGTTCACATCACTATTATGAATAAAACTATGTTAGGATTAGTCATGATATGAAATCAATAGTGTCAATTAAAAAGGATATAATCAAAAAGTTATGTGTTATGAAGATAAATAGAGAATGGTTGATCATGGTGTGATGACCTCAAATCAATGGCCCTAATTCAAAGATTAATATCTCAAATGGCTATGACAGTTTGAACAAGGTTTTTGACTATGCATGAATTTAATTACTCCAACTACATCAGTGACCAATGCAAATGAAGATTTGATTTTCAGAACAATGCCATAGACTGCGGAAGTGATCAAAATCAAAATTAGATTGCATAATCAAAGGAGTGTATTTAATGCATATCAGGGTTTTAGGTTTTATAGAGAACCATATTTAGTTAATTCATTGAATCAGAACTTGTTGAATGGGTTTGGCTTGATGTAGAGGTAGCTTAATGAAGAAGATAATTTATAAACCCTAGTAGAGGATCTATATGTGTGTGAGAATCTTGAGGCAATCATTGCAGATTGGTGAAAGAGATACAAAAGTGAAAATCAGATTTTAAAATAGTGTTGGAGAATTGATTTTGTTGAGATAGTGCATATTGTAGAGTGTTTTTGTGAGCTTCTTGAGGAAAAAAGAGAATGCACTAAGAGAGAAAGAGAGAATTGTAGAGAGTGTGCATGGTCATTTGAGGCAGATAGAGAATGTACTAATGGAAAAGTGAAGGTGCAAAATAAGAAAATTAGGTATAGGGAAGAGAATTGAGTTGTAGAGGTAGCAATAGGGAATTAAGTAGTTGCAAATTGTGTTGAAACATTGAATTGTGTTTATTTGAACACATTGTAAAACATTGCATTGTAAATCTGATTGGTGGGTGCCATTAGATATTTGGGTAGGTGCTCAAAATATGGAGTTGGTGCTTCCTTAGAGTAAGTGTTCCTAAAACTAGAGGATTGGTGTCTCCTTAGGGTTGGTGACCTTAAACATTTTAATCAAATGATATTCATTGTGAAGATGGATTAGAACAATAGATTATAGCAGTTATTCTCACTGTAGTTTTTCCCATCTTAGGTTTTCCACATATATCTTATATTATTTGTAATTGTGTGTGTGTTCAATTCTTTTATTAATTGATTTATTTGCATTAAGTTTTAAGGGGTATTTTTTAATTGATCTACTATTTCACCCCCATCTTAGTATATTTTTGTGTTCTAACAATTGGTATCAAAGCACAAGTTCCCTAAGAGAAGCTTAATCAATTTGGGTATATCTTGGAAAAGTAAACACAATGGCCCATCAAGAAGGTACCTCAATTTGATGGATCAAATTATGCCTTCTAGAGTATTATGATAGAGACATATTTGGGATTATTAGGGCTTGATGTCTATATTTTAGTTAATAATAGATACACACCACCAAATACAACCCCTACTAATGTTGCAAGAAAGAAGGATTATGAGAACAATACAAAGGAAAAGGATTCCATTCCCTATGGTTTGTCTAGTTCGGTGTTTTTCAAGGTTATGCATTTTCAAACTGCACATGATGTCTGGGAGAAGTTGAAAATCATTTATGAAGGAGATGATAAGGTAAGACTTGCAAAAATGTAGATCCTCAAAGACAATTTTGAAAGCCTCAAAATGAATAAGAAGAAAAGATTTTAGATTATATTCTTAGAGTTGATGAAATAGTGAGCTCAATTAGAGGAATTGGAGAAGTAAAATATTCAATCATTGAGGAAAAGGTCTTAAGGTCCATGTCATCTAGATATGACCCCAAAATATCAGTTGTTGAGGAAATAAAAGATATCGACAAACTTATTCTTGATGAATTGCATGGCATATTCACCACCTATGAGATGAGGATGGGAAATCTTGAACCATCCAAAAGAGAAGTTGTGTTCAAGGCTACCAACAAATAAAATATTGAGACATCTAAGAAAGAAAAAGAGGAAATGTCTACACCCAATCATGAAGAGATTGATGAGGAAGAAGCAAACTTCATAAAGAGATTAAGAAGGGGCTCGGGAAAATATAGAAGTATGTTACCCTTCAAGTTTTTTGACTATGGTAAAGTAGTTCATTTTGCTGTCAAATTCCCTTACAATAAGAATGATAACACTGAAAAAGAAGTAGATGTCAAAATAAAGAAACCCTACTTCCCTAAGAGAATTAAATTTAAGAAGAAGAAAATTTTGTACATTCAAGAGGATAGTGATGTATCTGATGTCAATGATAGTTTAGAGGATGAACTGGATTGTGCATTTGTGATGAAATAAAATAAACTCCTCTTCAAGGGAAAAGAATCTAAAGGACAAAAATATGGAAAGGTTGAAAAACTTGGTGAAGAAGGTAAAGAGGAAAGATAATTTGACTTAGAAGGTGAACTCATATGTGCCCTAGATGAGATTGATGACCTAAGAGAGGAGATTAAAAAACTAAAAAAGGAGAATAAACATCAAGAAATACTTTCCCAAAAGGAGACTGACAAACTAACCAAAAATCTTGATGAATCCAACTAGTTAGTGGTGAGCATGAATCTTCAAACAGAGGAAGCCAAAAGTATTGAATAAGTATTCAAATCAAAATTGCAGTATGAAGTGGATAAGTGTATGTAGCTAGATGTAGAAATAGTTGCATTAAGAAAGGATTTTTAAAAGGATAGAGAGAAAATAGAGAAAGGCCTAAAAGTGAAGGGAGGCTCAAAGATTCTTGATGGTTTTTTAAGTACACAAAATCCATCTAATAAAGAAAAAATTGGTCTAGGCCTTGAGAAAGGAAAGAGTACCTTTACTAGTTCTTCAACAAAACAATATGATAGATTTATAGCAAGATTAAAGCCTAACATAGATGGTGAGAAAGCCTACAAGGAGAACACCTCTGAAGAGAAAAATAAAATAGCTAAGGTGAAGAAGGTTGAAGAATAAAATAATCCTAATGTATACAAGAAGAATAACCAATCAACTCCTAATCATCAAAAGAAGAGGTAGACCATAAGGAGAACTAATGTTGATGGATTCACATGGGTAAGAAATTTGAAGAAAACAATGCAAAAAAGACCCCCTCATCATACATAATGAAATTCTATGACTAGGTACTCTTCATAATTGTATGGGTACTATTATACATCAAATAAATTTGGTCATAGGGCTATAGAATGTAGATATGTTCCCAAAAGGAGTACTAATTTTGTAAGAAATAAACATTTTTATCCTTTAGTTGAAATGAATGTTATGTGTTAAAATTGTAACAACTTTCATCATAAAGCAAAGAATTGTAGAAAAAAGTTCATAAGACTAAATACATAGAGTGAGACAAAGAAAAATATACCACATAGAGTAAAGAAAGAGTCTAATGCTCTTGAGATGAAGGAAAAGAAAGTGGAAAAGAAACCTAAGAAGGCATGGAAATAAAAAGAGTAGAATCCCACATAATTAATGATTGCACAGACTACACTTCATGCCAAAAAGAAAAATCTATGGGTAATAGATAGTGGTTGCTCCAAACATATGACTAGTGATAATATTAAATTCATCCAACTGAAGAAATTCAAAGGAGGATCAATTAGTTTAGGTGATAACATCGTAGTAAAGAGTTTTGGTAAAGGAATATTGAGATTAAATGGTAAAATTCCTACTAAATATTTCCTTTATGTTGAAGTGTTGAATCACAACTTGCTAATTGTAAGTCAAATGTGCGACAATGGTGATAAAGTCACATTTAATTCCAAAGGATGTAAGATAAAAAAAAATGGAAAGATGATTGAATAAGGAGTAGGAACTAATTCTAACCTTTATAATCTCTATGAGGTAAAAGGTCAGAATTGTCTAATAGGCCAAGCTAATGAGAGTTGGTTGTGGTATAGGAGAATGAGGCATGCAAATTTTGATCATCTAGTGAAGGTTAGTTCAAGAGATCTAATAAGACACATGACTAAAATAAATAAACCAACAAATACAATTTGCAAATAATGTCAAAAAGGAAAGAAAACATAGGTTAATTTTCAATCAAAAGAATATTCAACCACAAAACCCTTACAATTTGTTCATACAAATTTTTGTTGTCCTACAATAACAGGAGGACTCAAAGGTAAAAGATACTTCATGTTGCTATTTGATGACTACTCTAGAATGACAGGGGTAACATTTCTAAAAGATAAGTCTCAAATATTTGAAAGATTCAAAATATTTAGGAAGATGGTTGAGAAGGAGACTGGGAGAAGAATCAAGTGCTTAAGATCAGATAGAGGAGGAGAATTTTCATTAGGTGAATTCATTGAGTATTATGAAAACCATAAAAATAAGAGATAATATTTTGCACCAAGAAATCCACAACACAATGGATTAGTTGAGAGAAAGAAAAAGGTATTTAAGGATATGGCCAAAATAATTTTGAATAAGGACAAGTCAGTAGATATGTTTTGGAGAGAGTGAGTTCATAAAAATGTTCATATTTTAAACAAAATTCAAATAAGAGCAAATAGTGACAAGACACCCTATGAGTTGTGGCATGGAAAACCAACATCTGTCAAGTATTTCAAAGTGTTTGGTAGTAAATGCTACATCAAGAGAGAAGATTAAAATTTTGGAAGCTTTGATTCTAGATGTGATGAAGGAATATTTCTAAGATATTCCACCCAAAGAAAAGCTTACAAGTGATACAAAAGAAGAATACACAAGATTGTGAAAAGCATCAATTTCAAGATTGATGAGGATATAAAACATATCAATATAATATGGATAACTTTGAAGAAGATGTTGCCAATGAAGAAGTTGAAAAAACACTTGCTAAATATGTTCAAAAGGATCACCCTATAGATCAGATAATTGGTAATAAAAATGAAGGTGTTCATACAAGGAGAAGACTTGCAAAGAACAAGGGACAAGTAATTTTTCCTTTCTCGACTCAGATTGAACCTAAGAGCTATGTGGAGCATAGAAAGGATGAGAGTTGGATAAAGCCAATGGAAGAGGAACTAAATTGTATTGAGAAGAACAAGAAATGGGAATTGATTCCTAGACCCCCAAGAAAAAATGTGATAGGCACTAAATGGGTATTTAGAAATAAACTCAATGAGAATGGTGTTGTTGTGAGAAAAAAGGAAAGATTGGTGTGCAAAGGGTATGCACAAGTTCAGGGGATAGAATTTGAAGAAATATTTGCACCTGATGTAAGGTTAGAATCCATAAGAATGTTTCTTGAAATTTTAGTCTACAAAAGATTTAAATCAAATGGATGTTAAATCTTCATTTCAAAATGGAAACCTTAAAGAAGAAGTCTACATAGAACAACCAAAATGTTTTCAGCTATGAGAAGAAGATGATTATGTTTTCAGATTGAGGAAAGTATTGTATGGCCTAAAACAAACAAATAGAGCATGATATTCAAGATTGGATCAGTATATACAACAACAAAGATTCAAGAAAGGATGTGTAGACAACAATTTTTACTTCAAATCTAATGGTGAGAGCATGATTATTATTGTAGTTTATGTGGATGACATCATGTTTAGTGGCAAAAATGATAAAATGTGTAAAGTATTTGTTGCACAAATGCAAGATGAATTTGAGATGTTAATGCTAGGAGAGTTGTCATTTTTCCTTGGATAACAAATTGTACAAACTGATGATGGGATATTTATATCTCAAACTAAGTATGCTAAGGAAATTATTAATAAGATTGGAATGCAGGATAGTAGACTAGTTAGTACCTGCATGATAATTGGTTGTAAGTTGAGTAATTCAGATGAGTCTATAGATGCAGATCAGATAGTGTATAGGTCAATTATTGGAAGCTTTTTGTTCTTAACTAATTCAAGGATAAAACTTATGCAATCAATATGTATGATGGCGAGATTTCAGGCTTCTCCAAAAGAGTCTCATGTCAATGCAGTGAAAATAATTTTTAGATATATCAAAAGCACTATTGACTATGGACTATGGTATCCAAAGAGAAAAAAATTCACTCTAATTGCATACAGAGATGTTGATTGGGTTGGTAGTGTAGATGATAGGAAAATCACTAGTGGTGGTGCATTTTTATTGGGTGACAAACTTGTGTCCCAGATGAGAGAAAAGAAAGAATTGGTCACTTTCTCTATAGCAGAAGTTGAGTATATAGCAGTAGAAGTATGTTGTACTTAGGTATTTTGGATGAAACAAAAAATCAAAGACATCAAGGTTGAGTACAATAAACTGATCTCTATTCTTTGTGATAAATCAAGTGCAAGAAATATCTCAAAAAATCCAATGGCACATTCTAGGACAAAGCACATATCAATTAAGTATCACTTCATCAAAGAAAAGGTAGTAGATCAAGAGGTTAGCATGGAATATGTGCCAACAAAGGAACAAGTTTCTCACATATTCACAAAGTCTCTTCCCAAGGACCAATTTTAATATTTTAGGTAGAGATTGGGAGTAATTTCTTCCACATCATATCACTAAATATTAGTGATAGGGAATTTGTCTAGGGGAGCTTCATTATTATTATATTCATTGTTGGATATAAAGGAGATATCAGGTTAGGAACACATGGTATTACAAATTTCTAATGACTTGATTGTTGCAGATTCACTCTTTCACTCTTTCACTTTGAATTTCTTGTCAAAGGGGGAGAATATTCACAAGGGGAGAAAGTGTGCAAGCCTTGCAGATGAATCTTTAACATTGATGTCAAAGGGGGATAAATTGTGCAAATTCTCCTTAGTTTTTATGCATGAGCATAATGTGTTTTATTCTAATTGTTACAGAGTAGTGAAATGGTTTAGTTAGTGCAGGGCATGAATTGGAACATATGTAATTGGTATCATCTTGAGAATTTTTTTTCCCATCAATGACAAAGGGGGAGATTGTTGGCATAATAATCTCATTGATGTCAAAAGGGGATATTTGAGTGGTATCCTAAGAGGGATATTGTTCACATGATGTCATGGAGATCAAAGGATCAAATTTTGGAAGATTTAGAGAAATATGGTGGAAAGGTGAGCATGTTTTGTAAATGTTGTGAAGTTGCTCAGAATGTTGCAAAGTTATCATGAAACTACAAAGGTTACTTCTAGGTGTTTGAGGAGGAAACTAAGGTCATATTTTTTATGGGATTATCAAGAGGATTTGATTTATGTAGTCAGCATAATTAGAGGTGGAATGAGCTTATGAATGATTTATTTAGGCTCTCTGGTCAAATTAGGGTTTGGTAGATAAACCCTAAGTTTTACAGTCATGGCATTGATCAGTTTTAATGTTTTGATGATGACTAGACATAATAGGTTGTAGGTTGCTTAAGTTATCACTTAAGCCATTGATTTCATCAGGGTAACCTGACCATTTACCTAGTGCCTCAAGTTGACAATTTGTGTGCATCACATAAACCCTTCACATCGCTATTAGTATTCATTGTGATCAAGCCTTAATCATGATGTGTGATGGATGATATAAAAGTTTGTGTTCATGATTGAAGATCCAACGACTATCAAATATTCCCTTCACATCATGCTTCAAAGCTTATCTCAGAACTACACCTTGTGTGATACATGATGAAGGTTGATCAAAGGCAATGATCAACCTTTTTAGATTGAACGGTCCACGCTAGCCCACAACATGTGTGGTGGGGTCCTTTTTTGACCCTATGGGATTGTATTAAAATGAAATGTGTATAGTAGAATGAGAAAAATGATAGACTCTACAGGTGGAATGTGACATAATTGATGACACATGGTGAGATATTGCACTCTTGATTCACATCATTGTTGTGAATCTAAAAGGAGTTAGGAATTATGTGATATGTGATATAAGTGGAAGATGACCTCAACATTGAATAGGTGGTAGCATCTCGCTATCCCACTGAAGACTCAGTGGGTCCCTAGCTCAACCCTACAATATTGTCGACTTGTGATGTGTGTGCATGAAAACAAATGGTAGAATAGGATTACATCGCAAGTGATGTTCACATTTAATTTAGAAAACCTCAAGCTCTATATTGTTTAGTGATGTGCGATGAAAGGAATTGGTGGGCCCCCAATCTATATCTATGATGGAGTGATAAGGTGGAAAATTTTCCCAAATGATAGGTGGTGATAATTGATTATATCATAGCATTTATTTACATCATTGTTGTGAATAAAATTGTGCTAGGCTTAGTCGCGATATGTGATCAATGACATCAATTAAAAAGGATATCATCTAATGGTTATGTTTGAAGTTATGAGGATAAATGGAGAACGGTTAATCATGGTACAAAGAGATCAAATAAATGGCCCTAATTCAAAGATGAGGATCTCAAATGGCTATGACAATGTAAACAAGGGTTTTGAGTGTACATGAATTTAATTGGTCCAACTACATCACTGAACAATGTAAATGAAAATTTGTTTTATAGAACGGTGGCATAGACTACGATAGTGATTGAGAATCAGATCACATAATCAGAGTTAATTTAATGAATATAATGGTTTTAGGTTTATTAGAGAACCATATTTAGTAAATTCACTAAATTAGAAATTGTTGAGTGGGTGTGGCTCAATGTAGAGGTAGCTTGTTGAAGAAGATAACTTATAAACTCTAACAAAGGATCTATACATGTGTAATAATCTCAAGGAAATCACTATAGGTTGGTGAAAAAGATACAAAATTTGAAAATCATATTTTGGAATAGTTTTTGAAAATTGATGTTGTTGAGATAGTGCATGTTGCAGAAGATTTTTTTGAGCTTCTTGAGGTGGACAAAGAATGCACAAAAATAAAAAGAGATAATTTCAGAGAGTGTGCATGGTATTTTTAAGGTGGATAGAGAATGCACTAATAGAAAAGTGAAGGTGTAGAAAAGTACAGTTAAGCGCAAGGTAGAGAACTGAGTTGTAGAGGCAACAACAAGGAATTGAGTAGTTATAAATTGTGTTATAACATTAAACTATATTCAAATGATCAAATTGTAATACATTTCATTATAAATCTGATTAGTGGGTGCCATTAAATATCTAGGTAGGTGCTTAGAATAGGGAGTTAGTTCTTCCTTGGAGTAGGTGCTCCTAAAACCAGGGGATTGGTGTCTCCTTAGGGTTGGTTCCCATAAAAATTGTAATCAGATGATATTCATTGTGTGGCTGGATTATGAAAGTAGATCCTAGCAACTATTCTCACCATGTTTTCTCCCATCTTAGGTTTTCCATGTGTATATCTTGTATTATTTGCAATTTTGTGTGTGTTTGTGTTTAAGTCTTTGCTTAATTGATTTATCTATATTAAGTTTTAAGGGGTAAGTTTTAATTGATCTACTGATTCACCCCCCTCTCATTAGATTGTTATGTACCAACA
Source organism: Sequoiadendron giganteum (assembly GCA_007115665.2). NCBI lineage: Eukaryota > Viridiplantae > Streptophyta > Pinopsida > Cupressales > Cupressaceae > Sequoiadendron > Sequoiadendron giganteum. The sequence goes on from CM021101.1 coordinate 359,490,547, forward strand.
ATAACTCTCTCTTACATTTGTATTACATATTTAATCTTTGCAACTCTTTACATACATTAGGTCAGTTGGGAAAAAGACCTAAAAAAAAATACTCCAATTTTTCATCACCATAAGACATGTGGACCTCAAAATGTAATGCCAGTGAGAAAACATGATTCATTGACACCTATTAACATTCTCCCAAAACCATAAGGTCTAACTCAAATCTGCGAAGGAGTGTGGACCAGTTAGGTCATATCCAATACACAAAAAACTAGGTAAACCTTATATGTCAAACTTATATTACTTTTATCTTTTCAACCACTTTCCCAACATGGCTAAAATTCTAAATGAAGATGCTACTGATGTCCATGAACAACATATTATAATTACATAAGTAAATCTATATGGGAAAGAAAATGCAGACCAAATTACTTCAGGGGACTGTATACTGAATCTATTCATGTAGATACTTAGAAAAAGTACTTAATTTTTTTTGTGTGTGGGTCAAACCCTCTTGCAAAATAAATCTTCTACAATCATCCTTCATACTATTTTGACATTCACCATGTAGTGTTGACATAAATGACAATTCATTAATGACAACCTTCTTCATTATTTCAACAATCTCTCCCTTTTTCATTGATGGGAAAATGTGCCAAAACAAAATTTCTTTCCTCAAACATCTCTCCTATAACTATCTCTCCAAACATCTCTCCACCTTTGACATCAAGGGAAAAGGGTTTTGGTGCAAGGGCACCAAGGGTCCAAGACCTATTATGCAAGTCTTTATGTTATTTTTGGTTTTTGGGTTGATGGTGTGTTCTAGTGTCCAATAAGGTCATTTATGACCATTTGCACTCATATTAATCCACTTTTTAAGTGTTTTGGGTCATTGGTTTGAAAGTTGCTAAGGTTGCTAAAAATTATCGCAAAGTTGCTAATAATTGTCATGCAACTCTAGCAAGGTGGCAAAAAAATTAAATAGATGTTAAAAAATAAGAAGGAAAAATTGAAAACAATTGAAAAATGATTGGAATATACATGTACACACCCTATAAGGTCGGGTTGAGGTGGTTCAAGTTTATTTTTGTAACTTTGATGAATGGAAACAATTTTTTTTCTGAGTTTTCAAACACTACAATTGTGTTCTATCCTTTGGTCTAGATTGTACAATCCATAAATTAACCTGCAACAAATTGCATCATGTTTCTATGTTAATCTACTTTATTTCTATTTTTGTGGCATCAAATTTCATCAATTATTTTAAAATTGATTGCATTTTCCAATGTTGCAGTCATTTTTCTCACTTGGTAGGCCTTTAAAACTCACGTACTGATCTGAAATTAATTGGATAGTGTAGATATGTGAATCTAATTTCTTTTGGCTTTTGTAGCACTAGATTTCATTCGGTATTTTGAAAGTTATTGTAATTTTTCTGAAAACATCCTAATACCCTATCTAGGGTTATAGTTAGCAATAAGAATGCTATATCTATTATTTCCACCATTATGAAGTGATAAAAACCTGTAATTTTTTTTGTTTTGAGGTGATTATCATTCTTTCAAGGCTGGGATCCCTTGTATGCACACATGTAGAAGAAAACTATGATAGTTTTCTACCTTTTGCACCTTTTTTATAGTCTAAAATCCTAGATCATGTTTGTTGAGTTAAAGTACTTGCATTATCTCACATGTTTGAATTTTTTGAAGGTGTGAAATTTTTTTGAGAGGTCATGTAGGCCTAGATCAAGGGTCTTGAAACTCCTTTAAATTATTGCATGAATTTCTTTATGACTGTCCCAAGAGAATAAAATATGCAGTCTAGATTGAGCATTACCAATGTTGCAAGTCTCATGAATGGTTGCATTGTGTTTCATCACATTTATATTGTTCATGATTCCTTTAGGTCCTTAGACAATTTTTTCATGCATGTGTATTGTCTCAAGTTTTGTTTAATCAAATTATCTAAGTGATTTCATTGCTAGGGCCTATGATGGTGCACTTAGGATCAGCAATGGAGTACATGCAAAATCACCTTTCCTTTTTGGGTGTGTTTTCATCAAGAATGTCCTTTCTCTACATCAAATTGGTATCAGAGCTCGAAGATCCAAGAAAGAGAACTTTTGGAAATTGTGTCTTACTTTTGATAGGTTGAAGTGAAGAACCTGGATGCCAAAGTACTAGGTAGTGAGGAAAAGGAAAGGAAACCTAGGTGAGGTATCATGAGAAGAAGTCCATAAAAGAAAAGAGATAGTAAGATGCAGCAGAAAACTCAAAAGGAGAAGATGAAAGTCAATAAGATAATATCAGAGTTTGAAAGACGTGTTGAGCTTATAGTGCAGAAGTGTCTTGAGAAAGTATACCAAGGAAATTTTGGGTATTGGCCAATGAGAAAGAAGGTGAAGTGGCCTCTAAAGGTGATTGTTCAAAAGAGAAGGAAGTAGTAGGAAACTAACATATTAAGAAGGTGGTTGAAAGTACTTGACAAGCCATCCAAGGAAAGAGATGTGGAGGAAAGTAAGTCTTATTGTTTTGAAATCAATGAATGCTTTGAGTGTGTAAGTGCAAGCATAATAGTAAATGAAGAAGAAATCCTAAGTGAAGAATATGGAATACTATGTCATCCATAGGAAGGTGAGATACTTAGTGAATGCATATTTCATTCTATTTTTGATAGTGAAAGGTTGATGAATAAATAATATGTCATGTGTTCTCTTAGAGAAAGCCTAGTGTTTGATGACATGCATAATGAATTGGATTCTTTATTATTGGAATAAATGGATATGAATGATAATTTTTTTGTGGCAATAGGACAAACTAAAAAGTTCAATGATGAATGCAACCCTAAAGTGCAATAGGAATTATTCAGTCCATATACAGAGATTGATCACATCCTTTGGAAGGAGATAATAGGTTTGGTAAAAGAGGAACACTACTTTGTGTATGAAATCCAAGATAAATTAACAACTGAGATGGAAGTGTTAGAAGATTCTATTTATCAAAGGAGACCCTTAGAGGACAAGTTCAATCCTAAGCTAAAAATAGAACACATGGAGGATCTCTTGGGTGTTGAAGTGGAGTGTATGGTGGAAGGAGACAAGGAGGAGACCTCAAGGTCTCAATATTTTATTTCTAATCTTTCATTGGACTGTGTATGTTTAGGTGTTTTAGACAAGGAGATAAAAATCATTGAGCAAAAATCTCTTGAAAGAGATCAGGTTCAGAGGAGGATGCCAAAAGAGGAATACCGTGCAAGGAATAAAGAAGAGGAGTTGAGAAGATAGCCTAGAGAAAACAAGTGGAAGAAACAAATAAAAATCCAAGAATACATCAAGGAAATAGTGTAGAATAATTGGAAGACCAGGAAGAAAAATAATACCTACACTCAAGTGGACTTGAGTTTTTTTCCTCTCCTTGGGTGTATGGTGCAGGGGCACCATGACATATTATGCAAGTCTTTATGTTATTTTTGGTTTTTGGGTTGATGGTGTGTTTTAGTTTCTAATAAGGCAATTTATGACCATTTTCAATCATTTTAATCCACTTTTGAATTGTTTTGGGTCGTCGATTTAAAAGTTGTTAAGGTTGCTAAAAATTGTCAAAAAGTTGCTAATAGTTGTCATGCAACTTTAGCAAGGTAGAAAAACAAAGAGTTGTTACAAACCAAGAAGGAAAAATTAATTTTTTTTGTAAAATTATCAGAATATACATCTACATGCCCTCCAAGGTCGGCTTGAGGTGGTTCAAGTTGATTTTTGTAACTTTGATGAATGAAAGAAAGTCTTTTTCTGTGTTTTCAAACACTACAGTTATGTTCTATCCTTTGGTACAGATTTTATGGTCCACGAATTGAAAAAAAAACCAATTGCATCTTATTTATATGTGAATCTACTTTTTTTTTTCATGGCAGCAAATTTCATCAAGTATTTTAAAAGTTATTGCATTTTTCCTAAAATTGGTTTTTTTCTATGATTTTCCAACCTTGCAGTCATTTTTGTCACTTAGTACAACTTTTATGGCTCGTGTATTGATCTAAAATTGATTTGATAGTGTAGATATAGGAATATAAATTCTTTTGGTTTTTGTAGCATTAGATTTCATTGGGTATTTTGAAAGTTATTGGAATTTTTCTGAAAACAACCTAAAACCTTACCTAGGTTTATAGTCTATTGGAAACAAGCTACACTGAGAGGGGGGGTTGAATCAGTGTTGTGCAAAAATTAAATTTTTTAACCTTTATCTTCAAATAATTAACAAAAATTCAACCATAATTCATAAACATGAAGCAAATGAACATAACACCATAACACAAGGATTTTTATGTGGAAACCCTTTTAGGGGAAAAACCACAATGGATGGCCAATCCACAATTTAATCTAAGTATACTCAAATGAAGTTTACAATAATGGGAATGCACTTGCATTGAGGCACACTGCCTAGAGCTCACTTCCTTACAAATAAAATTAGATTAAAACCATCTGATAGTTTGAACTGAGAAAAATAGCATCTACATATGCCTAATTACAATTTCGATTAAGAATAATATTTGATCTGCAGTCCTACAGACTGATTCTACACTTCTGCTCTATTTTTCTCACACTTGAAATACAAATTCTCTATGTGAAAGTAAAACTAAACATTATTTCTCCTCTTCTCTTCTATAATTTGCAATTCACATCACCACACAAATCATACTTCACAAAAAATGATACAAACGATCTTATATATATCTACAACATAGAATTCAATTACACTTTGTCGACTTCAATAGAACACAAAAATAATTACAACTATTGACTCAAATCATAATTAATATGCAATGCATATCCATATTAGTTGGCCAAAACTTGGCTAGGACCCAAACAAATATGTACAAACACAAAAATACTTATCTAATTACTTCTCATACACCTGTGACATAATACATTCATGAAGTTGGCTCCAGTATTGGTAAAATAGAGAATTAATCAACCAGACCTTCTAAATTCCACATGAATCGATACGCGCCACTGCGCTTGAATTTTAATAGAGACAATAACCAAAAAAACATTTCATAAGATACGCAACACAAAATAATAACATAAAATCTTCATATAGATCAATGAACACTGAGTTACCAGACACTCTATTCTTCCTGTCAATCTTCAATTTGTATTCCAGTATGATCGAATGATGATGTGTGTATCTGATCATCGATTAGGGTTTCCATCAATGACAACACCAAATGATACTAGTAGTGTCTCTTTCCAACAATCTCCCCCTTTGGCATTGATGGCAACACTTAGTGAAAAATGGCTAAGTGTCAGATCAGTACCAAGATAAACTATACTACCATCCCCAAAATTCTGAAAATACAACTCTCACCCTGAGATGATTATGCATTTTTCACTCCACTATTCTCCCCATTTGACATCAATAGAAAAGGTAGGGATTTGCATACCAAAAATGGATCAATCAAAACTGTTATACAAAAATGCTTCTTTGACTTACATAAACTAAAAAATGTCTGCAAAATCTTTCTTTAGCTGGATCAAATTTGTGTCCCAAACTCTTTTGAGACTTTCTATACTTGTTATGTGACCACATATTAGGTAGGAAAGTGTCTCTGTAGATTCCAAGTCACTTGGATCACCAACTGCCATAGTGTCTTTTCCTTCCTTTAGAGTTCTTGACATTATCTCAATTTTTGGAGCAATTATGCCTCTGAGTTCACATGCTCTTGCAAGGATTTTGTCATTCTCATGCTTCAGGATTTTTATTTTGAGAAGCAAAGACATCACTTCACCTTTTTTCTTTCCAACACCACTAGTTAGAGGATCAAATGCTTAAAAAATAGTACTTAACTATTTTTCCAGATCCTTAACCTTTTTCTCATTAGCTTTAGTAAATCTTGAAAAAGAAAAACATGATTTGTAAATCTTTCCACCTTCTAAGAAAGCATTTTGTACATTCTTCACACATGTGGCTAAAATGGTTTTATCTTTAACAATAATCTCTTTCAGTACACTAAACCTTTTGACATCAAATTCATTTTGCACTTTCATCATAGCTAATTTTTCAAGTGACTCAAAGTGAGTGCTAACTGAGCTGATAATATTTTTCAATTCACTAGAGGAGGAACTAGTCAGATCTTTTACATAAGAGGGCATTATCTTTTCCAATACTCTAGATGCAAAATTTAGTAGTTCACTATCTTCAATATTTGACTTCAGTAGCTCTTGTCTAGATTTTCCTTGGGAAAATGATGCTACCTTCATCTTCTAGATTGGAATCAAGGTAGATAGGTCAATAGGACCTTCAATCAATTCTGGATCAATTTCTTCCTTTTATGCAACCAAAAATTTCTTCACTGCCTCAATAGTGTCTCTTGCCTCTACTAGGATTTATTCTACATCATATTTCTTCTCTTCAGTTGTTACTTCCATAGTTGTAGGTTTTGGTTTACCTTTAGTGATTTTCTTTTCCTCAACTAATATATTTTTAGGTATCTCAACTTCCATAGGAATTTTTGTGTTGACCTCTGTAGGACGAATCTATGAATCCTCAGTTGTATCAAAATTCTCTTCTTCTTCTTCTTCCTCTACCAAACTAGATGGGGCATCATCAACACATGTTTCCTTAGCTACAACACCAATTCTATCATTTAACAGTATCTCCCTTAGGATTTTCTCAATTTATTTTGTAACTTAATCGGTTAGACCGGTCATTAGTTTGTTCACCCTTGTTTTTCTTTTAAATTTCCTTTTGGCTTTATTCTAGAGTGTATTCATGTCATCCATAGACATCACTGGACACAATTCTACAAGAATGCTTTCTCAAATATTTTCTTCTTCTATTCTAGCATTGAGTCTCCTCATTTCCAGAATGTCATATAGACTTTTGGGTAGATTAGGCATTATTTCAATCAATACTTTATTGAAAATATTCATATGTTTAATTGAGTCTCTTCAAGAATTATTTTATCATATTCACCAAAAGACTCATACCATTTACAGAGTGGCTTGAGATTTCCATCCTTAACTAAATCCTTTTCAACTTCTCCAACTAACATACCTGAATTGTTAGTTTTTGTCTTCTTCTTTGCTTGAACATCTCCATCAGAGGGTTTATCTTTTATAATAGTTGTTGCCTTGATGCCTTGATGTTTGATTTCTTTGACTTCTTGATCAAACTCTATCACTTCATCCTTAGAAACAACCACATAGACTCTTTTTCTCTTATCTCTCTTCCTCTTACCTTCTTTGTCGGATCCCTTGGATTCAGTTTTCACAGGGATTAATTTTGATGTAGGGGTTGAATGGGATGCATAGCTTCTAGTTGTTCTAGCTCGGGTAGATGGTGTTGTTGAACTAGATAATTGTGTTTTTCTGCCTCCTTAGCTTATTTTTTTTCTGCTTCATCTTCTTCCCTTTTCTTTCCATCTTCTTTTAATTTCTCTATGGATATGCCCAAAATTTCTGCAAGAACTTCCACCTCTTTTCTAACTCTTTTTTTTACCATAGGTTTCCTAAGCTTGTTGTGAACCTGTATGTCCTTTTCAACATAGGTACCAAACCTCTCTTCTGCCAAATCTAGAGTTTTACTTAGTAAGTGTTGTGCATACATATCCAAAAAGTTTTCTCCAACTTGATACCCCATAGGCATGGTCCAGATTGTTCTAGGATCAACAACTTCCATCATACATTGATCAAAATTTGCCATGAAGAAAATTGAATCCTTTTATTTCTCTACAATGGAGGTGGGAATCCTCTTTGTAGCTTGCATCATAGTCTAAATTTTTTTGAGGTATCCCCAAATAGCTTCATTCTTTGTTTTGGTGTCTACAAAATTATGTAACATATCTCTGATTTGAGCGACTATCAGCTTGTCCTTTTGTCAATGAATCTTTCCAACTCCTAGAACCTCACCCATGAGATAAAATAATAAGCATAAAATGAAGTTACCATACTTGAAATATTTTTTCTTATCTTTCTTAATTTTTGTAAGATTTTTCATTAGACGACTCCTCAGCAGTTCACAGAGATCATAATCTGCATTTTCTTTCACCATCTGATAGGCGGCATAAATTGTTGCGTTGGACACAGAGTTGTCTCGGCTAGAATGATAAATCTTGTATCCAATAACCATCGATGAAAAATTGACATCTATATAAAAAATGTTTAAATTTTCATTTCCCTTTTGTCATACCTAGAGCCTATAGCATCAGTGACCATTTGATTTTTCACAGATTTCAAAATTGGTAGTCCATCGGAAGATTTTAGATCTGTTACAACACTAATAGATTCCTTTTTAATTTTTAATTGTATGCTTAACCACATGAATTCATCATGGACTCGACCTAGAACATAATGAACCCATTCCAACTCTTCAAACATGGGAAATTTGACAATCTATGTAAATTTATTTTCTTCTAGGATTTTATGTTCTGACTTTACACAAAAATATTCACCTATGATGTGATTATTATACAAATTCAGTAGTTGAGAAATTCCTATTTCTTCAATATTCATGTGACTATAAACCCTAATATCCTCTATGTGTAACACTCAGTACGGAACGAATAAAAAATGCTCCTAATGGATCGGTCTCAAGAGACTTGTAAAGATGCCATTTGAATTTAGAATGAGTTTTTCCTTGAATTAAACTACTAGAGGATTATTCATTTTGACTAAATCACAAATTCATAATTTTTTCTAATAAATACCTTTTTTGCTGGATCAAAATTTGATTGTTGAATCACTTCCACACTTGAATTTCACCTCAAATCGCCAAAGTTTACCTTAGAGCTCTCCAAAATTATTTTATCCAAGATAGACAGTGACAAATGAAGAATAGAAATGAATTTTTATCACTTGCATACCTAACACTTTTTGTCACAATAAATGATTTAACCCTAATTCATTCGGTTACCCTATTTTATGCATTGTGATGGGTAAATCTTTTGTGGACCTCCAATATGACATACCACTAACTCCAATGAGTTCAAAAATATATGTTGATCATCTATGCTCCTACTATATATATCCACATCCGGTGTCAATTATCGGTTAGGGGGTTACAAGATTCTCTTGACAGCTCCCCCTAGGCCAAGGGCTTGAAACGAATTTCTGAAGGAATTACTAGAAGAAGGTTTTGGTGCTGACACATTTTCTTCAATAGAGGGATCTTTCTTCACCAATTTCTTTTGCATCTGCTATCTGACCACATCCGTAGTGACTTTTCCTTTTCCCTTGATATCCTTCTGCATGTTTTTCCTTTGATTTATCAAGCCTTTTATGTTCCAATAAAATGTAGCAATGTGATCAAATTTGTTGCAATTATAGCACACAACATTTATTTGTCCAGACCAGTTGTTCAACTGATTTCCTCTTAATCTGTATTGGTTAGCAGTATGGCCAAGTCTATTGCATGTATAGCATCTGATATTTCTATGAAATTGATTCACCAAATTTTTGCGTTCATTTGACTTATGACCAGCCTTATGAAAATTAAAGCACTGACTTGAGAATTATGGACCACTTTGATTCATTCTACTTCTACATTGAGTAGCCATGTGTCCAAATTTATTGTGACTGAAAAAATATCCATTAAATATTTGAGCATTAGGTTGCCTTACCAGATACCTTCCAGATTTGTTCATTTGATTTCCTTGCTTGAAGATCCTTTGTCCAAATCTTGAACTTTCTCCTTATTCATATCCAAGGCCTCGCTTGTCACCATTGGTCCTCTAACCTTTAATTAGTTCATCAAGCTTGGCTGAGCTAACTTTGAACTTTTCTTTGTATTCATTAGCAGCAACAAGTTCATTTTTGAGATCATCCTTTTTCTTTTTGAGTGCCTATTCATTATTTCTAGATTGTTCCAATTCATCATCCAATTGGCTGCATACTTCAAATTTTTCTTTTAGGGATTGTGCTAGGTTCTCTTCATTATTATGTCTTCAACCTCCTTGGTCATCTTCATCATGATAGATTTTGTTTCATACTTTAGGACTATATTATCTCTAGTAAGCTTTTCACATTCTTCTGAATTTTCCTTCAGGGCTTGACTGAGTTCTTCTTCTTCAATGCTCTTACTATATTTTTTCTTAATCTAATCACAAAGTTCCTTTCTCTTCTCTCTAGAATTATTAATTGTGTCTTTCAAAGACTAAATGAATTTCTCAACATATGTGAGGTTTGCTTGCAATTTCTAAACTTCAACTTTTGATTGATCAAGATCATCCAAGGCCACCAAAATTTGTTGTTGAAGACTACTTGAATCAATTGAAATACCTTCCAATATCTCCTCAATTTGTTAGAATTATTTAGAGGAACTAGCAATACCAATTGTTGGAAAGAAGCTACACTGAGAGGAAGGGTTGAATCAATGTTGTGCAAAAATTAACTTTATTAACCTTTATATTCAAAGAATTAACAACATTCAACATAATGCATAAACATGAAGCAAACGAACACAACACCATAACACAATGATTTTTACGTGGAAACCCTTTTAGGGGAAAAACCACGATGGATGGCCAATCCACAATTTAATCTGACTATACTCAAATGAAATTTACAATAAGGGGAATGCACTTGCATTGAGGCAAACTTCCTAGAGCTCACTGCTCAAAGAGAAGGCTCGTTGCCTTACAAATAAAATCAAATGAAAACCATTTGAGAGTTTGAACTGAGGAAAATAGCATCTACATATGCCTGATTACAGTTTCGGTTAATCACAATATTTGATATTTTGTCCTACAAATTGATTCTACACTTCTTCTCTATTCTTCTCACTCACAATACAAATTCTCTATGTGCAAGTGAAACTTCATATTATTTCTCTTCTTCTCTTCTCTAATTCACAATTCGCATCACCGCACATTTCATACTTCACACAAAATGATATAGACTATCTTTTATATATACCGACAACATAGAATTTAATTATACTTTGTCAACTTCAATAGGACACAAAAATAATTACAACTATCAGCTCAAATGATGAATAATATGCAACGTGTATCCACAACAGTCAACCACAACTTGGCTAGGACCCAAACAAAGATGTACAAACACAAAAATATATAACTAATTACTTCTCATACATCCACGACATAATAGATTCATGAAGTCGTCTCTATTACTGGTAAAACAAATAATTAGTCAACTGGACCTTCTAACTTCCACACAAATTTATACGAGCCACTATGCTTCAATAGTAATAGAGATAATATACCAAAAAACTATTTCCTGAGATGCACAACATAAAACAATAACAAAAAATATTCATACAGATCGATGAACACTGAGTTATCCGATACTTTATTCTTCCTATCAATCTTCAATCTATCTGCTGGTATAATCGAATGATGATGTGGGTATCTGATCATCGATTAGGGTTGCCATCAATTACAACACCAAATGATACTAGCAGTGTCTCTTGCCGACATAGTCAGCAATAAGAATGCTATATCTTTTATTTCCACCATGATAAAATGATACAAAATCGTGATTTTTTTTGTTTTGAGGTTATTATAATTCTTCCAAGGTTGGGAGTCCTCACATGCACGCTTGTGGGAGAAAAATATGATAGTTTGTTTCCTTTTGCATCTTTTTTAACAGCCTAATATCCTAGATCGTGTTTGTTGAGTTAAAGTTCTTGCATTATCTCATGAGTTTGGATTTTTTGAAGGTGTGACAAGTTGTTGATAGGTCATGCAAGCCTAGATAAAGGGTCTTGAAGATCCTTTGAAGGATTTCATGAAGTTTTTTATGACTATCGCAAGAAGATAAAATATGCAGTCTAGGTTTAGCACTACCAATGTTGCAAGTGTCATGAATGGTTGCATTGTGTTTCATCACATTTAAGTTGTTCATGATTCCTTTAGATCCCCAGACAAGATTTTTGTGCATGTGTATTGTCTCAAGTTGTGTTGAATCAAATCCTCTAAGTGAGTTCATTGCTAAGGTCTATGATGGTGCACTTAGGAGCATAAATGGAGTGCATGCAAGATCACCTTGCCTTTTTGGGTGTGTTTTCATGAAGAATTTTCTTTCTTTGAATCAGGTTCTCACCCTCAAACATATATAAAAACTAAACTAAATGTATTAGCTCCCCCTTAGGGAGTTTAACCAAAAAAATAATAATACATCTACATATGTACAAAAGAATCAAAATACATGAAAAATTGAAGAAAACAAATATATAGAGATAGAAATGGTCAGCCCAAGGATGTTGACCCTTGAAGCTTATAAAGAATAGATTTCTAAGAAGATTTACCTTCTTCCCAATTCTTCTTCACTTCTACAAGCAATCTATGTAGAGACTCAAGCTCCATCAAAGTCTCTTCTCCTTCTTGCACAGTACCAAGGGTTAGATTTAGCTTTAAAATTTTGTTAGTATTGATAAGGGAACTTGAGATAGGTATGTGCTTTGTTTTTACCAAGTCCCTTAGATTCCCAAGCTACTTGATAATCTCTTCCTTGTGGCTATGCAATATGAAGAATTTGTTTTTCTAGTCCACTATAGTAGTCCAAGTCCAATCATATTCATTTAGTGTTAGATCATAGGCAGTTGATGCATTAGCTATCTAGGCCTCAATTGAGTCCATTTCATATTTTATTCCTTGTGTGTCATCCAGCCACTTCATGCAATACAAAAACATTGTTTTTCCTCTTCCTCATAGGCCTGTACTTCCTTCAAACATCCTTCAACTTTGGTATGTGAAGATTCACAATTATTTGTGATATCCATTAGCTTCTTCTCTATAAATATTGCCACAACCTTTTTTTCTAATTTTCCTTTCAATTCAGAGGCATATTCCTTAAAGGAATCAATAAATAATTTGAAATTTCCCATAGTAGACAAAGATGTATCAACATTAGTTCTTGGTGAGATCTCCTATAATGTTTTGATGGCTTCATCCATCAGCTCACCACTCCTTTGGTGAGTCTCAATAATTTTATTTTCTAGCTAATATATGAAACACATCACCTAAATTAAACTTATGTATAGGAGATATCTTATTTCAATCAACACTTCCCTGTTGCATGGGAAACTACAACCATTGAGAAGAGACAACCAGTTGGAACCTTAACTTATGATACAATAGACCTTTTAAAGGATTATTAGAGGAGGATTCTCCGAAGGGCTCAGGTAATTCCTCAGACTTCTCTACTTCTTCATTCTTCTCGATATCAAGATCTTCTTCTTATTCTACCTTTTCTTTTTGTTCTTCACCAGGAGTCTTGTCTTTATCTTTCTCTTCATCTCCTTCATCCTTATCCTTCTCCAATTTCTCATTATTTTCTATTTTTTCTTCTTCTCCTTCCTTCTCACCATCATTCTCTCTTTCCTAATTCTCTTCATTCTCACGCTTTAGCTCATTATCTGCATTATGCCTTTCACCTTCACCAATTCCTTGTTCTATATCTACCGAAGTAATAGATGTCTTTGGGTTGTCTTGATCTACATTAACATGTGTAACCAAAGGAATATGAGTGTCATCCTTTATGATTTCCTCTCTGGTCATAGCTTCTCCTTCAACAACATCCTCATCTTCAACATTTCCTTACATAGGTTCATCTATATTTAGAGGATTATTGTCTAGATTTTCCTCTGTATCATTAACTCCAATGTTTTCATTTATCAAATGTTGTCGCTTGGTGGTAGACGTAATGAGAATTATACCATAATTATAATCTATAGCAATAATCTTCTCCTCTATTTGCTTCTACATTTTCTCAAATTGGTTGTGTTCTCTTCCCATCAAAAGTGTGATCCTTTGTTTTGTTTTGAACTCTTTGCTAAAGACCTGGGCCAGTGTGGCCTTGTCAACATCAGATAGGGAGAATCCAATTCTCCACAACATTTGATATGATACTTTTTCTTTTTCTATTTCCTTTTTTCTCCTATCCATTAAGATGTTCCACACATCATCTGGAATCTTATTCTTGATGTTCTCCATATCTACTTCAATGATCATAATTTATTTGATGATTGCCTCTATTATGGTGGCTCTATCGACCTCATTTGCATTTATGTACAAGGCTATTGTTTCTTTCAACATTTAATGGTGAAAAATACCTTTGAATAGTGTGTCCAACATCATTAGACTGTGTGGTCTCTTTGGAGTTGTATTTTTCTTCTTCCTTTTCTTCTATGGTTCAACTGTTTGACTTTTTTTTCTTCTTTTCCTTCATATTCCTATGCATATGTATCCCACAGGCTTCCTTTTCTTTCTCAATCTCTTCTTTATTTGAGGTATCAATAATATCTATTCTCTATTTCTTTGTACCATTTCTTCTCAGAATCAATGGAGGACATTCATCCTCTTCCTCTTCTTTAGATAGTACACTCATGTTCTTTTCTCTTACAAATTTCTCTTTTCTTCTTTTTGATGTGGTAGTAGTAGGGGTTGTTGGAGAAATTTTATTTTTATGTTTAGGCTTTATGGCCTCCTTCACCTAGATTTATTTTCTTAATACAACACTAGTTTTCGCTCTCTTGGTTCTACTGGTGGTAGAAACTAATCCAAAGGTCTATTGAATACTAGGGGAATGGTGGAATCATTTCTTCTAGATATTCTACGTATGGTGGACCCACTTGTTGTGATCACTTCTCCCTTTTCTCTTTCTCTAGTCTCTTGTATTTGTTCTTCTATGAATCCCTTGTCCTTGAAATAGTCATCCACCATCTTTTTCACCTTCTTCTTTATCTCAAGATTTTTCAGCTCCATATGCACTTCCATGGATTTATCTTCATATGTTCCATGTCTTTCTTGTCTAGAGTCCTTAGGAATTTTTAGAAATATTTCATCATAGCCATTTACTTAATTTTCATTGGTCTCATATCCAAGTGGTAGAATATATTAAATTTTGGGTTCTATAGCCTCAATAATGCATCATCTATTGTAACCAAAATTGTGATTTATTTTTCATATTTATCCACTACTAATTTAGTTATCCTGTCCCTTTCATGCATTCTCTTCTAGAATATTTCAAAGAATGTATTAAGTGCTTCATCTTGATATTTCAGATCACCAATGTTGTGTAGACATTCCAAAATTTGATGGGACACCAGTATGATTTTATCCTATATAAAAATTGTTTCTTCTTGGAAGCTCCCTCAAAAAGTAAGACAACAAATAAAATACCAAAGAACTAGACTTGAAGGCATATATATTTATTTATTTTGCTTCAGGTTGTCAAAGAGTTTTTTCTAGAGAAACTCACACAAATAATAGTCCTTTCCATCCCCCACCATTTCATAGGCTACATGAATTGCTATAGATGACATAAAATTCTCTTTGTTGGTGTAATATAACTTATATCCTATGACCATAGCTTCATACCTTATTGTGAGATTTTGTATAGTGTTCATAGTGAGAGCTCATTGATCAAATGTAGCTCTAGCTAATTCCATTACATCCTTTCTCTTCATAGATTTTAATATTCATACAAGTCTGACGGCACAAAGCTCAGTAACTTTCCTTATAACTTCCTTAGATATCAAACAAGGCATGCCAATTCATATGAATTTTTCATGCACTCTACTTATTTCCATTCTCACATGCTTAGTTTCATCATCATAAATGAAGCATGGAAACCATTGCCAGACATCCAATTTATTCTTCACTAGGTTTTCATATTAAAGCTTGATTTTGTAATTATCTCCAATTAACTGGTCAGTCCAAAGGTTTGTGAATCTTGTGTGCTTATTTTCTTCCATTTTCTCATGGATGTATGCCCCAGTATCTTCTATCGACAAAACCCTATATGGAATACTCAAAAAATATTTGAGCGAGTCATTCTCAAATATTTTCATGAGACATTTCTTGAATTTAAATCAAGGTTTCTCACTCAAATTCACTAGTGTAGGTGTATCCATTTCTATATTTATATTCTTCAAAAAAAACTCTATTTTAGCTTTAGACAATGGTAAATACCTTTTTATTGCTCAACTGGAATTAGGGTTTGGAAGCTCTTCTTCACAAATCACCTTTGAACTCTTGAATTCACTTCATTTCACTCTACTCGCTCCAAATGTATAAAAGTGGATGAAATAGACAAATAATAGGTACATATAACCCTTTGATTTTTCCTTAATTCAAATCCAATGCACCAAACAATAAATTTAGAAAAACTCTTCTTTATGCAACAATAAAACCTAGATCACTCCACAAATCTCCATACTTGCATATTTTCTTATCGAGTCTTTTCCAAAAGATCTAAACTGTCCATCTACATCACATATTTTCATGAAAATCCATGGCACCTCATATCAATAGGGGGATTATTTTATTATCTATTATTACTCCCTCTAAGCCAATGCCTAGGTTCAATTCTCAAAGGAATTATCTATACTGGAGGGTGTTACATATTCGTTTGAAGTCTCTGATTCTTCCTTGTTCTTAGGATCCTCTTTCTTTCTCCATATCTTTTCCATTTCCTTATTTACTTCAACTTGATCAATCTTTTGAAATGGTTCATTTCTCTTTACCAGATTATCCTTCCTTGTATTTATATTTCTACAAAATCTAGCAATATGTCCAGGTTTATTACAGTTTTTGCATATGAAATTTCCTTGAGAATTATTCCTTCCATTCATTCTGGATCTACATTGTTTAGCCTTGTGTCCAAATCCATAACATGTATAGCAATAACCATTGAAATATTCAAGTATTCTACCATTATTATATGCATTCATCATTTGATTTCTACATTCATTTTATCTATGTCCAAACTTCTTGCAACTAAAGAATTGACCAATAAAAGATGTAATATTCTGATTCATTTTGGTTCTACATTCCATTGCAAAATATCCAAATTTATTGCAAGAATAAAAAATACCATTGAAATATGGGTACCTTCGGGCATATTTTTGCCTGATAGGAGTTATTCTAGCATTATTTTTCTAATTCTGAAACTTTCCATTGTTCTTCTTATCTTTAGTCTTCTCTGGTTCACTGACCTTCTTTACATTAAGTGTCTAGTCTACTTTTGAGATTTATCCTTTTTCAAGTCCCAAACCAACTTTGTCTTTAGTTGCATTCTATCTTGCAATTAACTCATCAAGCATTGTAGAACTTGTCTTGAATTTTTTATCATTACTTCTTGCCTTTTCCAAATCTAATCTTAGATTTACCAGTTCTTGCTCAAGCCTTGTACATTCATTAGTGTTTATTCTCACCATTGCATTTTGTGAACCCCTAAACCTGCAAATGCACCAAGAAGTCAAACATTGTTAGTGTTAGATCAAAATGCATGTAAAGATTTGAAGGATTCCCCATGAAATCCACTTAGTAAGCTAAAATTAGGAAAATGAAGAATATAAAGCAATAAACTTTAACTAAATCCTAATTAAGCAAATAAGTTAAAGATCTTATGGGGGAATTGGTTCCAATGATATGTTGCAATTGGCCCTTTCCCAATTCCTATGGTTGCAATGTGGATTCATGAAGAAATGGTCAAATCTCCAAAGAGATTTCAGCATAACCTTGGTGCAAATGTGGAAATGATAGGAATGTATGGATGAAGAAGCAAAATTAGTTCTCACTTGAAGAGAGTAACTTTGCATATGAGTTGTGGATGAAGATTGAGGAGAAGAGTCTCCAATTTATAAATTCAAATCTTGGAAGAGATAGTGGAAATAAGCAATGTGGGACAAAAGATAGTCCAATGGCATTGTGCCACTTGTCCAAATGTGATTGGATGAGGAATGTGCAAGTTTTGGCCAATGTGCCAATAAATGCAATTAGGTGGCATTTCAAACTTGAGAAATGACATGTTGAAGAGGGAAAAGGAATGAAGTTAATGTCACTTGGATCAAGGTCAAGGACATGTAAGAGGATTTTAATGCCTTGTTGGAAGGACCAAGTCCACTTGGCCTTTTAGAATTCAAAAGAGGAATATTCCTTTTATGATGCTTTGTGAGGGAAAATAGGAGAATTAATAAATCAAAGTAATTGATTTATTGTGCAAGTTGCATTCTCTGGAGAATTTTAGTGAGAAGGATTAACTTAATCAAGGATTTGATTAACTTAATGTAGAATTAGGTGATGTGACAATTTAGACTTAGATTTATGAATTGATTTAAGTCAAAAATTGAGAAGAAATGATTCATTAAATAAATGATTTGATTTATTTAATAAAGAAGGAATGTGTTAGATTAAATCAAATAAGGTTTAATTTATTTAATTTAATAGGACTTTAGAGATTTTAATTAAATAAAATGATTTATTTAATTAAATAGCAATGTAGGGTTAATTAAATTAAACTGATTAATTTAATCAAAGGAGGTGATAGACTTAATCCAATAAATAGTGATTTATTGAATTAAAAGATAGAAAGTGATGAAATGCTGTGAATTTGATCTAAGAGGAAACGTTGTTAGTAATCGGGATTAGGTGTGCCAAAACGAATTTGTACATTTTCCATGTCTACATTTTGCCCCTCTTTGAAGCAATGTACTTGTTGCTTTGATTCAAAGAATAAACTGCAGTGATCGAAGGTCTAGGATTTTGAATTTTTTAGATGCCCCACTGCTGCCCCAATGGAAGGATATTACTGGATATTGCCCCCTTGAGAGACCAGACAAAATTTTTGGATTTTTGGATGGTGTCGTGAAAAAGATGACAAGGTGCCCAACAAGCCAGAAATGCCCCAGAATGCCAAAAAACTGCTTTAAAATGCCAGAAGGGATGTAAAATGACTCTTAGTTGGATGAAAACGGGCTCAGGGGACCAAAACCCTAGTTGGAAGGTCAAATTAGGTCAAAAAACCCTAATTTTTAGGCTTAAATAGACCGCGAGGGGTCATTTTCAATTCATTTTGCAATCTTAGCCTTTAGAAAATTTCAATTTTTAGCTCTGAGTTTTAGTGGAAATGGCGCAATGACAGCTTCCCAGGCACATGACGGAGAAGGTTCGGACACATTAGTGGCCAGTCGGCACAGGACCCGTGGTATGTACCCCTATTCGTCTTTTAATTTTATCATTTTACGTGCATTAAATAGGGTTAAGGCTCTGCTCAAACTGCGCGGTGCCATATGGCACTGCAGAAAGTGTCTTATTGCAACCGTGTGGTCCCATATTGCACCACATATGCGAAGTGCACCGTGTGGGGCAGTTTGCAATTTGGCATTTGGTTGGCTGAAAGTTCGTCGCTTGTCCATTCTTCACCACACGGCGCAGTTAGGAATTTAGGGTTTCCACCAAACAGGACCGCATATGAAAAGTGCACCACGTGGGTCACTTTGTAACTGCTAAAATGGAAAACCCCACCATGGCGGTGCAGTTTGGAACTTTCCAAACTATGTCGCACCCGCAAACAGTGCCGCACTTGCCAGTTTGAGGCAGATTTTGACTTTAAAACTTTTTTATTTTCCTGACGCGACAGCCTTCCTTGTGCAAGAGGATCCTGGTGTACTCTATTCATGGGAGCACCGATGGCCAATGCTTAGTAGATTAGGGGCTATGCCTGAGCTGGTCCAGGAGCACCTTGGTACCATTGGCCTTTGGTACATTGTGTATGCCCCTCCTGTTCGGGCTCACCTAGGCATGCTTATAGCTTTGGCGGAGTGATGCCATAGTGAGACCTCCTCCTTCCATCTTCCTACTGGCAAGGCCACTATCACCGTCGAGGATGTATGGCACATCCTTTGCTTGCCCATTCAAGGGACCCGAGTTATTTATGATCTAGATGTCAGTAGAGAGGCCTATAACGAGGTGATGCAGATGGATATCATTGAGTTCTGTGATGGTCAGATTGATCTAGAGTTATATCGTGACCGCGTGCACACATACCGATTAATCATTGTTGCCATTATCTCAGGCCTTGTAGTACCTGATTGGCGGGGCCGATACTTCAGTCCAGGATGGGGACTTGCATGGGATCAGATGGTTCATCAGAGGGAGTGCTTTGCTTGGGGACTGGTACTACTAGCATCCCTCTATAGGGATCTTCATGAGTTTGTCTACTTAGATAGCAGGTCCATTGGGGCAGGGGGCACCTTACTGCATGTGTGGGGATGGGAGAGGATCTCAGTGCTTCATCCAGACATCACACTAGTTCCTTTGGAGACAGATGATCCCCTCATTTGGTGGTACGATGGGGCATTGATGCACTTTTCATTTACTGGTGCGAGTGGCATTCCGCACTGGTGGCGAGTTCTCAATGAGATGAGAGAGTTCATCTGGAGACTGTGGATGGATATTGGTCCATGGGGAGATGATGTCCAAAAGCTCTTCTTTGCTTGATAGGACAGGTTGATGCAAGGTTGAGAGCATACCATGATTGAGAGGTACCTTCTAGACAGGGTTGCTCGTCAGTTCAAGGAGGTACAGGATAGGCCCAATGACCAGTATGTGGCCATCTTTGCATGTACTACTAGGGAGACAACATGGGGCTAGCCCATCCCGGCAGTCTAGGTGGTGTCCTCATTTAGGCAGTTAGTGGCTCGACTGTGGCCATATGATCAGGGGCTGACAGATGTAGGAGTCACTATAGCTTATAGGGCATGGTTCAGTCCTCCCCCCAGATTGACAGTTCTAGGTGCAGTTGTCCCATGGCGCAAATGTAGGGGCCGAGCAGGTGGTAGGGGGCAAGGCAGAGGATGAGGTGAGGCACCTCCTCATCAGACACCTCCCAGGGATGGGGCCCAATAGTCACCTGTCTGAGTAGGAGATCAGGATAATCATCTGAGGGTAGATCCTCAGCAGTAGCCAGCAGGGTAGCCAGTAGGACGGCCAGCAGGACAGCCGACAGGGCAGCCAGCAGGATAGCCCGATCATCGAGATGTGCTGATTCAGCACTTCTAGGGGCAGATATAGGTTCTGACTGCGGAGAGAGACCAGGCACGATCCGAGAGGGATTAGGAGATAGGCTGGCAATGACAGTTAGAGAGTGCAGCGTCCTCATCTCAGGTTCATTCGATTGATATTTGGGATTATAGACAGGCTATCAGAGAGGTCGAGTACTATCGACATCATTATCAACAGGTAGTGCCATCAGACCGCAAAGTTCCAAACTTTTCTCAGTAGACAGGGAGGTGAACAGTAGAGGCACATGGTGAGAGATAGGATGGGGAGGGTAGCAGTCAGCAGGACCCACCCCTTTTTAATCACAGGACAGTTTTGCTTTATTTTTGATATACGGGCTGCAGTATTTGGCTTTATTGTATTATGTATTCGATGGACACCTAATCCAATTTTGTATTATAACAGTGATTTTTGATGATATATATGAGATGATTCACCCTTTTATGATATACATGCAAACATGTGAATGCAAATATGTGATGTTATGAGATGTTTCTTATCCTTATGGTTCATGTGATGTAGTGTATGTAATGAATGCATTTCTTTTTGTATTTTTCGTGCTTTAAATGATGTAATGTGTATTAATGATGGTAATGGATGCAAATGGTAATGATAATGGTTGCAGATGATAATGTATGATGTAATGATGTCTTAAGATGTTTAGAATAATGAATTTATATTATTCCTCATAACTTAAGATATTGATATGATATAATGATCTTCTGATGTTAACTATCTAGTGGATGCAGGATGTATGCATGAGTGATGTTTTGATTACTGTTATAATACCATGTTAGTGTGGAAAGAAGGTAGAGGAAATGTAGAATTAATGAGTTAGTGAGGATGATGATGGTGATTTTACATTTGCATATAGGAATTAGGATTTTCAAAGGGTCAATTGCATTATGTTTGATAACACACATAGGTACAATGCATCGAGGTATTAAGAACCAGGATGGCGTGGTACCTAGTGTGATGGACTTTGAATTAGAAATCATATAGGAGTATTCTTGTTCACACTTAGCATTCATACTTTATTCAAGATGTAGTTCAGACATTCTAAATATCTCGGACCAAAACATAGAAAAGCAAGCTTTCCTATGTGGTCAACAAGATACTTAAAATATCCTCCCTACAAACCAAACAAAACATGCATAACTAAGTTATTTTACAAGCGTATCCCACAAGCATAGCATATAAAATATAATGATCATTGCCCCATTCCTTTCTCTCTAGACCTGTTTTGTTTAGGCATCATCGAGAGGTCCTCGGAATGAGCGCAAAATAAGATAAGTCAAAAAGACCAAATAAAATAAACAAACAAGCTAATGTTCTTCATATCGCTAGCCAAGACTAACTACTATGAGGGTTACCTAATGCTTATGTCCATCACAAGAAAGCTTCATCCTAGGACATGTAGTGATCAGGGTTTTGATGGGGCCGATTGGTTGATAAGCTATTGATACTCCGAGGTGACTAACTTGCTTGCTTATTGCTCTAGACTTGAGACTTTGACGATTAAGGTGTTCACTTTGAGACCTGTTAAACTTGTTTCTGACTAACTCACCAAAGGGTGAAAGTGACGATTGACTTTATTATGAGTGAGACATTCATGGGTGAAAGTGAGATGAAATGGATGCACCATTTTGGATTTTTTCAAATTTTTTGAGGTTGTTTTTGGTATTTTCAAGATTTATGATGAACAGACTAACTTAAAGACCTATCCTAGGGGTCTCGAGAGCTGATCCATAGATTAGCCTTGCCTACGTTATACACACAGAGACCATGTAGTTCGACTGATGATGGACTAACTTGATGATAAGATGGATGGACAAATAGGTTGCCCCCCTTTTTATTGCTTAAAGGACTGACTTAAGATGCAGACTAGATGGGAAAACGGATTGCCAATGCGACGGACGCCTAAAGGACTGACCCTATTGTCTCGAGGGATGATCAAAGATCAACCTTGCCTATGTTCAAGCTCAGAGATGACATAGTTCGACAAGGTAGAAGACTAACAGGACTAAATGATGATTTTTTTGAAGATTTTCTGATATTTCGACATGTTTTTGGATTTTTGAATGATTTAGATGTTTTTGATTTTTTGAATGTTTTTGGTTTTTTCTAATGAATTTTGAAAAAATCACAAGAATGTACACGAATCTGATCTGATGTTGTGAGAACATTCCCCCAGTGTGGTACGATAGACTACTTCAATAAAGGTAGGACAGACTAACCTTAGAAATGCCAAGTAGTTCTATGGTGGAATATGGCGTAGACACCAACGTAGGCTATGGTATGGATGCGAGTGGATGAATGAGTGATGGAATGAGTCATGTAGATCCTGGTAGATGGGGAAGGTGCATTATTTACACTTGGTTCCTATTTACCTAATTTTCACCAAGGTACTTGCCCAAAGTGCCACCGAAGTGGTTTTCACTAAAGGATGGATTTTTTTCTTTTTACTATTTTTTGATTTTTTTTGTTGTCACCAAGATGCCTGTTTGCTAGGTTTTCATCAAGGTAACCATTTTTTCAGAACTTTTTTTGATTGTTTTTTGTATTTTTTGGTTCTATACCTTGCAAGATTTAGGCATAAAATTTTTTGAGGTGCGAATTGTTCATGGGCTCGCCTTTTGGTGTCGACAACTGATATGCCCCTGATTTGTAGCTTGTAGTGATGATAAAGGGTCCCAGCCAGTTGGGCTCAAACTTTCCCTTTGTATCTGGATTTGGCATGTTCTTTTGGTTTACTTTCAGCATGAGGTCACCAACTTGGAAATTGCGTTGTCTGATATTCTTGTTGTAGCTCCTTTTTAGGCGATTCTGGTATACTTGTAGATGATTAAGGGTATCCATGCACCTTTCATCTAGTGATTCCAACTCATTGAGTCTTGTGACCCTATATTCCTCATCTGTGATGAGGTTTTGTAGTGATATCCTCAGTGATGGGAGCTAGATCTCAATAGGGAGGATGGCTTCTAATCCATAGACCAGAGAGAATGGGGTGGCGCCTGTTGGCGTACGGATGCTAGTGCAATAGGCCCATAAGGTGGGATTTAGTTGCAGATGCCTGTCACGACCAGAGTCATTGACTGTTTTCTTCAGGATTTTTAAAATGGTTTTATTTGTAGCTTCTGCTTGGCCATTGCCTTTTGGATAGTATGGAGTGGAAAAATGGTGTTGGATTTTGAATTTTTCACACAAATCACAGACATCCTAATTTTTGAAGGGTGTCCCATTATCAGAGATAATGGATTGGGGAACACCATATTGACAAATGAGGTAATTCAAGATGAACTTGGATATTTGTTTTCCCATGATGTAGGTCATGGGAATTGCTTCAACCCACTTTGTGAAATATTCGGTGGTGGTGATGATGAACTTATGGCCATTCGATGAGGTGGGCGATATTTTACCAATGAGATCGAGCCCCCATTGTGAAAAGGGCCAAGGTGTAACAATGGAATGCAGTTCTTGAGCTAGTGCATGAATAAGGTCTCCATGTTGTTGACATTGTAGGCATTTTCTGACAAAGTTGTGTGCCTCTTTTTCCATCGTCGGCCAGTAGTACCCTGTTCTCAACAACTTTTTAGCCAAGGTCATACCACTTGAGTGTGACTCGCATGTGCCATTGTGTACCTCAATTAGAGCAGTCAAGGCTTCCTCAAGTTTTAAAAAACATAGCAAGGTTCCGTCAGTACTTCTACGGAAGAGGTTCTCTCCTAGGATGAAAAATCATGAAGTCTTTTTGACAAAAGTGCATTTTAGGTTCAGAGTGATGTCAGTGGGGAGGATTCCTAACTTTAGGTAGGTGTATATATCATGATACCAAAGATCATTAGGACCAATGATTTCACATGCGTATTTTGACTCTGGTACCTTGAATGTGGGTACGAGAAGCTGCTCTATGAGGAATTCATGTTTTGATACGTTGCGAGGGATGTCTAGTAAGGATCCAATTGTTGCCATTGCATCGGTCGCTCTGTTGTTTCTCCTTGGTATTTACTCAAAGGTAATGTCAATGAAAGATTCCTTGAGACTTTCTACCACCTTCTTGTATGGTGCGAGCTTATCATCCTTTGTTTGGTATTCACTGTTGACTTGGTTGATGATAAGTTGAGTCCCCATAGACTTTTAATGCCATGATTCACCATTGTGCTGCAATCTTGAGGCCTATGGTCAAAGCCTCATATTCTATAATATTGTTAGTACAAGGGAATGCCAGCTTGTATGATCTAGGTATGCAATCTCCTTGCGGTGTGATGAAGAACACACCAGCTCCTGATCCATGTTGCGTGTGAGATCCATCAAAGTATAACTTCCAGTGGTCTACTGCACCAAGGTTAAAAAGGGAATCATCTAGGAATTCTGATATGAGTGGGTTATCTGTGTAGAGGGGAGCTTCTGCCAGCTGACCCACAATGACTTGACCTTTTATGGCTTTTCATTCTACATACTCGATATCATGTTCAGATAATATCATTACCCACTTAGCCATTCTACCTATAAGAGTTGCTTTTGACAATAGGTACTTTAGAGGGTCTATTCTGGCAATCAACTTGATTTGGTGCGCTAGCATGTAGTGTCTGAATTTTTGAGCCACAAATACCAATGCTAGGCAAGCTTTTTCTATTAACGTGTAATTGAGCTCGTGTCCCACCATTGTTCTATTGATGTAGTAGATAGCCCGCTCGGTTCCCTTTTCATCATGTTGGGCTAAAAGGGCCCCCAGGGCGACTGTTGTTGCTGAGATGTATAGGATTAATGGTTTCCCCACAATTGGTGGCATCAACATAGGTGGTGTAAGTAGATATTCTTTTATTTTGTTGAATGCTTGCTCACATTTGTCATCCCATCTAAAAGCTACTCCCTTGTGAAGTAGGTGTGAATAGGCAATCTGTTTATCAGCCAGTTGTACTATGAATCTCCAGATGGACTGGAGTCTACCTTGCAGTCCTCTTAGTTGTTTTAACATTCTTGGTGCTTCCATTTCAAGGATTGCTTTTACCTTTGCAGGGTCCACCTCTATTCCTCTCATTGAAACTATGTATCCTAACAACTTTCTCGATTGTACCCCAAAGACACACTTCTTCGGGTTGAGTCTAACCTTATATTGTTCGAGCCTATCAAAGATAGCACTTAGAGTTGCTATATGGTCTTGTCTCTTCTTTGATTTAGCCAGTATATCATCTACATAATCTTCGATTGTTTTATGGATCATGTCGTGGAAGATTAATGTCATGGCTCTTTGGCATGTAGCTCTTGCATTTTTCAACCCAAATGGCATTACGTTCCAACAGTAGGTGCCCCAAGGACATGTGAATGTTGTCTTGTATTGGTCTTCTTTTGCGATCATTATCTGATTGTACCCCGAGAAGCCATCCATTAGGGAGAGCATCTCATGTTCGACCGTCATATCCACTATCATGTCAATGTTGGGTAGTGGAAATTCATCCTTGGGATATGCTTTGTTTAGGTCTCTGAAATCAATGCAGATGTCGATGCCCCCTTTTGATTTTGAGATCAGTACGAGATTAGATACCCATTCTAGATAGTCAATCGGGCGTATGAAGCCAACATCCAGAAGTTTCTGTAGCTCAATCTTTACAAGGGCTATTTGTGGGTGCATCTTCCTTAGCTTTTGTCTGACTAGTTTTGCTCCAGGGTAAATGGCCAAATGTTGAACTACAACTTCAGGGTCCAAGCCTAGCATGTCTACATAGGTCCACACAAAACTTACCTTTCTCTCCTTTAGGAATGTCACCAATAGTTCTTGTTCCTCTGTTTGAAGTGTTTGGGCGTAGAATGTGATTTGTGGCTCTGTTTCTGTTCCCAGGTTGATAGGGTTGCACTATTCTACCAATACTGTTGACTTCTCTTGGTGTAGAGCAGTAGGGGGGAGATTGAATCCTTCATCCTCTAGTGCCTTGGGGAGGTTTTCACCATCGGATGCATCCTTTATTTTTACTGTTTTATGGTTAGAGAGTGCCACAGTGTGGTTTTCACTCAATAACTCTGAGCTTATTCTCGATCTTTTTCTTTTGCGACTGAAGGACTCAATTGTCTCCCCATAGTATGCTTGTGTGTCTAGTGTGATGTTGAATCCAGCCTTGTGATCTCTGCATGGGATTGTATCCCTTAGTCCCATGAATTTTGAGAGAGCCTCATCATTTTTGAACGAGTCTAGAATTGGCGGTCCCCGTTGGTCGTGATCAATGAGTTGGGGGTACACTAAGTGGATTTGGTGGTTCGTTGGATTGGCTCAGCAAGTGAGGCACTAATCATTAACAAGGTGGACTCCTCGAAAAGCCTAGGAAGACTTGCTATGGTATCCTCGTCATCACTACTAGCACACACATCGGTAATGTCAAAGGTGTAATTATCGAGTGGGATCCCTAAGCAGATGGGTGGTCTAGGGATTGTTGTTGTTACCTGAGGAGAGGACCAGACTACTCTTCTGGGCATACCTCTGCCACGTATGGTTATACTCAGAGGGTATAGCCGAGGCCAATGTTTCACATCCTTCTTTCCACAATGATGGGCTCCAACTGTCCATCACTATTTCTTCGTAGGCCTTCATTCCTGTTATAGCCCATGCCGAACATCATTTGTAATCCTCTGTTTGTTTCCTCCATGGGTAGGGTGGGAGTGGGTCTTTCATCTTGGTACAGAGTGTTTGTGATGTCCTCCTCATCCACATTCTCCCGACTGAGATCCCCCCAATGGTGGAATCCAGAGGGTTCCATTCTAGTGCGAACAGGTGTTTGAATCAATTGTGGTAACTCTCCTACAACAAAAGCATTTCTCTTCATTTTATAATCACCGCATCCATTGTCCTGTATCATGTTCTTAATCTTGGATATATCAAGGATGGAGGGTGTCTATGTCGCAGAAGTGGAGGCGAGATTAGCTGGGTCTATGTATGAAGTGGATGGTCCTTCATCATTTTTAGGTACTTGAGGGATCTTGTAAAACTTGGCTTCCAAGTTTTTGCAATAGGCGAAAGGTTCAGGATCCCCATGTATAGTAACCTCCTCGTTTTGATATAAGAACTTAATGCACTGGTGATAGGTTGAGACCATTGCCTTCATTCCTTGTATCCATGGGCGTCCCAGGAGGATGTTGTATGGTAGATCAAGGTCAAGAACTTGACAGGTTGTTTCCACGGTTGTTGGCCCCACTTGGATGGGGATCTTGATAGTGCCTTGAGACACTCTTTCCTGGTCATCATATGCTCTTATCATGATGATTTTGTTCTTATTGATGGAATCCTCAGCGAATCCCAATTGTTTTATGAGTTTCAACGAACAAATATTAAGACCTGCACCACCACCTACCAAGACTCTTTAACTTTCTTTTTATGGATTAGGACTTGGAGGTGGAGTGCACAGTTATGAGATGGCTGTGAGGGGAAATCTTGGTCTGAAAATGTGATAAGATTTGGGGTAACAATGTTACCCACCATAGCCTAAAATTGCTCTGTGTCAAGGGTGGCAGCAATGGTAAACATAGCTAGTGCTTCATCCAAGATCTGTCTATGGGTGGCGAAGATTTTTAGTAATTCCATGATGGAGATTTGTGCGGGTGTTCTTTTCAGCTGGTCAATTACATTGTAATCATAGGGGATGGCCTTTGTGTTGGTAATGGGGGTCTTAGCAGGTGCCCCAGCAATGGTAACCTTTCTGCCTCATGTGGTGACTCCACAGTCATTGTTGGCTCCCTTGATATTTATGACGGTGACCATCTCATCGACATATCTGACTATCTCCTCGTATACTAGATTAGCACTAGCATACTTTTGTTTACCCTTATTATTCCCTTGGTTATTTCCCTGATTGTTCCCTTGGTTATGATTTAGCATCGGATTCATGTAGATTTTCAGGTCTTGGTTTCCAGCTGGCTGCTCGATGTTGATGACCTTATCCTCGATGAGGTCTTGGATGATATTTTTGAGTCTCATGTAGTTGGCGGTGGTGTGTCCTTTGACTTTGTGAAAGTCAGAAAGGAGATTCTCACTATACCATGGTGGTTTGGTCATGGGCTCCGTGTATTGCTCGAAGTTAGAGATCTTGATTAGATTCTCTTTGACCAATTTCTTCATTACCGACTCAATTGATTCACCAAGGGCCGTGAACTTCCTCTTGGGGGGAAACTTGTTGCGGGGAGGTGGTCCTCCTTGATTACTCACATTGTTGACTTTACTGGTGGAAGGTGGTTGTGACTATGCTACTACCGCATTAGTCTGCACATTGTTGTGATGATGATTTTGCGGTTGATGATGGTTTTGGGTATTTTGCTTAGGAGCACTGATGACTACCTTAGCGTCGACCACGCCATCGTTTGTGATATTTTTATTCCTCAACCATGTTCAAGGTTTATCATTGTAGTTGTTAAATGGGAAGTTATCTTGCGGTGGAGTGAATGTTGGTGCACCTTCTCGTGCCATAAGGGCTCTTTCAATGTTGAGAACCTTTGAAATTAGTTGATCGTATGATGTGATGCACTGCATTTTCAAGTAAAACGCGAAGTTTTTATCAAGGTTGGCTATGATGGTGCAGACTTGTTGTTCTTCTAGCATAGTCCACTTGCTCTGATTGGCCTTGGATCACCATCTTTGCAAGAAGGATGTGAATAACTCTCCTTTTTCTTGTTTGAGTGCAGATAGTTCTTCTAAACTAACATCCGCACCCATATTAAAAGCGTAATTTTTAAGGAAAGCCTCCACTATTTCCTCAAATGTTTTAATGCCCGTGGGTAGGAGAGAAAACCATTCCATAGCTAGACCAGTCAGGCTTCGAGGGAAGAGACACATTAGATACGTGTCATCATATGCGACTTCCATGCAATGCACCTAAAATTCCCTGACGTGGTTTTCAGGGTTGCCCGTTCCATTGTATTTATCAAATTTGGGGATCTCGAATCCCTTTGAGAATGGTACCATTTTGAGACTTCTATTGAAAAGATAAGGGCACAAGTTGCCTGGTGTCCTTGTGGTTTTTCCTACTTGCAAGTCCAACACCTGCTATGAAAGCAGTTTGATTTGTGTTGTGACATCTTTGCTCGAATCGGGGGGTGGGATGAATGAGTTATAAAGCGTTTGGGGAGTGTGTGTGGTGGGAGGAGTACTAGTGGGCGTTTGCTATAAGCTTGGCTGTGCATTTAAGGCTTGTTTCTAAGCCTACATTTGTGCCAACAACACCTATTGTTGATCTTCTTGTTGTTGTTCCAATAGCGCTTGTTGTTGGTCCATCTGTTGTTGTTCCGACGAAGCCTGTTGTTGGTCAATCTATTGTTGAGCTAGTAATGCTTGTTTTTGGTCTAGCTGCTGTTGCGCCAACTATGCTTGTTGTTGGTCGAGCTGCTATTGTGCCAATAAAGCTTTTTGTTTAGCTTGGTCCTATGCCTGAAATTCTTGCAGGGCTTGTTGGTAGGCTTGTAGGTGGATCGCTTGCAATTGCGCTTGGTATTGAGCTTGTGTCTATTGTTGGGCTTGAGCTTGAGCTTGTATTTGAGCTTGGGCTTGCGCTTGGGCTTGGGCTTGAGCTTGGGCTTGAGCTTGTGCTTGGGCTTGGGCTTGAGCTTGTGCTTGGGATTGAGCTTGCACTTGGGCTTGAGCTTGTGCTTGGAGTACTCTTTGTTGGTTGGCCTTTTGGAGGGTTTGGATTAGAGTGGTGAATGAATTTGTTGTGTTGGCTTTCGGTGGGATTGGTGGTGGAAAAGGAATCATGCCAGCTGTCATGGCGGGTGGAGGGATTGTGGTGGTGATTGTGATTTGGGTTGTTAGAGGGGTGTTTGAGACGATTGGTCCTTGAGGAGGCATGCTTTGGGAGACTTGAGGACCAATAGATGCATTAACCGAGGTGATAAGAATAGTTGTGATTTGTTGTGAGGATATGGGAAAAAGAAGCGGGTTCAAAGTGGTGGTTGGATTGCTTGGATTGGAGAAATTTTCTATGGGTAAAGGTGGAAGGCCTATTCCAAGAGGTGATGTGGATGTGAAAGGAAGCGGGGGAAGGGATGATGAACCACTTTGGAAAGAAAAAGGATTGATAGCTTCTGTCATTCCAAACAAGCCAACCTCCTCATGCAGTGGGGTAGTTGGTATGTTCAATTGATAGGCTGGTGTGGTGTGAAATGAGGATGAACCAACAAGATTATGAAATGTGAGTGGGACGTATGGGTGAGATGGGTTTTCCAGAATAGATGTAGCCAGTGCGGGGGTGATGATTGCTTCTTTATTAGCCACAAGGTGGTGCTTTTGCAATTCCTCGAACATGACACTCCCCTTGTTCACATTTGGGGAGGTTGGTGTGATGACTGATGTGGTGCAAGGTACTTCCTGGTTGATGTTGGACAATGGGGATGCATTTGTACTAGTGATTGTGTTAAGGTCGGGAGGGGGCATGACCCCTCCTCTTGCTATCGTATTTAGGTATTTGAACATAGCACTAACAATTTTGTGGTTCTTTGGATTTTGAACCATTTCCATGATTTCATTTGGTGTCATCCCCATGTCTTCATTTGTGTTGTCCTCTTGATGAATCTCCTCTTGAGGATTTTGTGATGATAAGGGAGAGTTGCCTCGGGGATTGCTTGATCCCACTAGGTTCACTTCGGTTTTTAAATGACTCATGTCCATAGAAGTTGATATTTCTCTGATATTATCCATGTCCTTCTTGTATTGAGATCTTTTTTGGACCATAAAAAATAGGGATTTGTTTGATCCTAATCCTTTAGGTCCAAAAGAGAAGAACTAGGGAAGCTAAAAGATCAAAGATGGTGATAATGGTGATGGGTTAAATGGATGGGATGAGTGAGTAAAACCTTTGGAGAACTTTTGAAGGTATGTGCTGAACTTTGTAAGGGCTTTTGATTTGATGGATTGTGATAATTTGACTAGATGCGTTAAGTCAAACAAGATTGTCGTGAAGTTTTTCTCCCTAGGAAGTTGTGTTATCCTAAGGGAACTTGCACAAATGGATGAATTGACAAAGTGTGTTGTACCAATGTGTTTGAGAACTAATAGACTTTAAGAAGTTGTGTTATCTCAAAGAAAATTTGTCTAATGCTTTAAGACTATGTTGGCTAAGTGTGTTTAAGCCAAGATATGATGATGTTGATTTAGCCCTCTAAGTTTAGTGTGATGATTGATTCTAGAGTTCTCAAAAGGTTTGATGATGAAATGAGACTTGATTTGATGGAGGAATGAATGGGAATGATAACTTTGATCTTGAACCTTAACCTAGCTATGACTCTCTCTACAAAACCTCGATATTGAAGAACATGCTAGACTTCCTATGGGAGAAATGCAAACCTTTGAAAAAGTTCAGGATTTTGTTAACAATAAAATGCATATAATGCAGGATTGTTCCTTGAGGATTTTTTGTAGAAATTGTATACAAGTCTCTCCCTTACTTCAAAGAGCATCTCAAGGCGTTGCTCACGGATTTTTAGACTCACTTTCTTGAACTTTGGCTTTGGGATTTTAATCTTGTGGGAAATCATTGGAAACAACACATGTGTAATTCAATTTGTCTCTTAATCTTGGTTAAATGAGGTTCTTTTTATCCAAGACACTTTCTTGCTTAGGTTTTCAAACTATATGTCTAGTGTCTAATTTTCTTTCTCATCCCACAAGGTCCTTTGTGTGGAAATTGAGGAAAATAGGGCAAAATTTTCCTTATGTTTATCCTTATTGGAAACAAATGATGGTGAAACTTGTACACTTAGAAACCTCTAGGAATGTGATTCCTAGGGAAAGCAAGAGTGGGCAAGTTCGTCAATAGGTATTTGTTTCCCACAAGGTGTTTGAAATTTCAAGGTTTTTTGTGTATGTTCATTTTTCAAATGTTTTCAAGATCAAGCAATGTGTTCTTTCCAAGCACTTTTACACTCCTAGTTTGATGAGGCAATACCTTGTTGGGTTCCCACTTGGATAAATCCAGCTGCGCATATCTTGTGCGAATGACTAAATGCTTGACCACATTGGCTCCCCTCCACGACACTCACTTATTCAGGTTAGCCAAGCATTAGTACCCATGAATATCCCATGGCATACTTTCCATTTCCACAACAAGACCGCATGTTACATGGGGCGGCTTCAAAGGACGTAACCTTTTGCACCAACAAGATAGACAAGGTTTTGGCCTTTTTCTAAACAAGGGGTTCTAATTCGGGCATTCTGTTAGTGGGGGATTATCCAACATCGGTGAGAGTCCATTGTTGTCCATCTCATCAAAATAATCCTCATGATATTGGCCTTTGTTCCAATATCCACACTTATATCTTGGGTGGAAGTCGCTTGGCTTTAGCGTGTTCCCGATTGGGTTGTTCCCTTGGGTGAGTACTTTTTCCCATAAGGCAGGCCCTCTAAGATAAACAATAGCAAGCTAACATATCCTGTCATTTACACAACCTTTGTTGAAAAACAAAGGGGAAAACCTCTGTAATATGTCGTGCTCACACTCGCATGTTTTGTTCAATTTTAAGTGCCCAAATTGAAATGTGGAGGCAATCTTTTTGACAAGTTAACATCACTAAAATGCTTTTGATTCTCAAGATCGCTATAAAGTGCGAGAGAAACGCATACGCATTTTAATGATGTTAATTTGTGAAAAAGTTTGCAAAACATAAAAGACACTTGTTCATTTTAACCTTCAAAGCAATGATGAATTCTTTTTATAAGCACCAAATGAAGTGTGAAATTGCCTTGTTCAATTATTACCTTTCAAACTAACTCTAGTGTATTTTCCTAAAATTCTTTTTAGCCCCTTGGCAACCTTAGAAAACAAAGTTTGTTTGTTCTTTTTAGATCCCAATGAAAATTTAGTATTCTAAGGTCAAAGATTTTAACAAGTTCCTTAAAAAAGTGTTGAAGAACACTTAAGTGTTTAGAAACACTTTGCACAAAATGAACATGATATAAAAGAAAATTTGAACATTTTTTAAAGCCCAAAGTAAAATTAGTTTTCCTAAGGCCAAAGATTTTAACAAATTTTCTCAAGAAGTGTTGAAGAACACTTTTAGTGTTTAGAAACACTTTGGGTTTGTGAAGATAACATCATGGTGAACTTCTCCTTTTGCTTCCATCCTGCAAAATAACAGAAAACAGAAAGTAAAAAAGAAGAAATACAACAAACCAGGTTGATACTAAAAAAAATTATTCAAATTTTAAAAACCAGACTGATCCCGCGATAGAGTTTAGCAAGTGCGGTGCTTCTTAACGGGTGCGGTGCTGCTTAAAAACATAGGTGGTGCTATACAACACCGCGCGGTCGACTGTATGCAGTGCTTTGCAGAAACAGAGACTGCCGGTGTGGTGGAGTTTTACACGCAGTGGAGTTTGGAAGCGGCAAAGTCTGACAAATTTTCAAATTTGGAGTGCGGGAAGCAGTTGTGATGCTATATGGTGTCATGGGTTTCGGGAGGTGCGGTGCAATATAGCATCGTGTATGAGTCTGCAGTGTAGTTTCCTGTATATGAACAAAAAACATGAAAAAACTATGGAATTTTGAAAGAAAAACGTGTCAAATGTGATGCTGCTCTCCTTCTAGTGCCAAAATGTGAACCCCTAAACCTGCAAATGCACCAAGAAGTCAAACATTGTTAGTGTTAGATCAAAATTCATGTAAGGATTTGAAGGATTCCCCATGAAATCCACTTATTAAGCTAAAATTAGGAAAATGAAGAACATAAAGCAATAAACTTGAACTAAATCCTAATTAAGCAAATAAGTTAAAGATCTTATGGTGGAATTGGTGCCAATGATATGTTGCAATTGGCCCTTTCCCAATTCCTATGGTTGCAATGTGGATTGATGAAGAAATGGTCAAATCTCCAAAGAGATTTCAGCATAACCTTGGTGCAAATGTGGAAATGATAGGAATGTATGGATGAAGAAGCAAAATCAGTTCTCACTTGAAGAGAATAACTTTGCATATGAGTTGTGGATGAAGATTGAGGAGAATAGTCTCCAATTTATAGATTCAAATCTTGGAAGAGATAGTGGAAATAAGCAATGTGGGGAAAAAGATAGTCCAATGGAATTGTGCCACTTGTCCAAATGTGATTGGATGAGGAATGTGCAAGTTTTGGCCAATGTGCCAATAAATGCAATTAGGTGGCATTTCAAACTTAAGAAATGACATTTTGAAGAGGGAAAAGGAATGAAGTTAATGTCACTTGGCTCAAGGTCAAGGACATGTAAGAGGCTTTTAATGCCTTGTTGGAAGGACCAAGTCTACTTGGCCTTTTTGAATTCAAAAGAGGAATATTCCTTTTTTGATACTTTGTGAGGGAAAATAGGAGAATTAATAAATCACAGTAATTGATTTATTGTGCAAGTTGCATTCTCTAGAGAATTTTAGTGAGAAGGTTTAACTTAATCAAGGATTTGATTAACTTAATGCAAAATTAGGTGATGTGACAATTTAGACTTAGATTTATGAATTGATTTAAGTCAAAAATTGAGAGGAAATGATTCATTAAATAAATGATTTGATTTATTTAATAAAGAAGGAATGTGTTAGATTAAATCAAATAAGGTTTAATTTATTTAATTCAATAGGAGGACTTTAGAGATTTTAATTAAATAAAATGATTTATTTAATTAAACAACAATGTAGGGTTAATTAAATTAAACTGATTAATTTAATCAAAGGAGGTGATAGACTTAATCCAATAAATAGTGATTTATTGAATTAAAGGATAGAAAGTGATGAAATGTTGTGAATATGATCTAAGAGGAAACATTGTTAGTAATCAGGATCAGTTGTGCCAAAATGAATTTGTACATTTTCCATGTCTACACATTTAAACATTCCTTAATTCTTTTCTTTTCTTCCAATTTCACTTTCAGTCTATTGGTGTTGTCACTTTCTTGTTTCAATTGTTCATTGACCTCCTTATTTATTTCTCTAAACTTCTTGATTTTCTCTCTCAAATTTTTGATGCAGACATTTTCTTCTTTAACATTTTCCTTTAGATCTTTGTTTTATCTTCAATTTTTTTTAAGTTCTTCAAGAGAAAATTTGAGTTCTCTATATTTTTCCAACATGCAATATTCTTATGTGTATCTAATAGTAGGAATCACTTCTTGAGAAATAGGAAATTACCTATCATCCATGTGTCCAATCTCCAAGATCAAGCTTCTTCCAAGGAACCAAAATTTAATACCAATTATTGAACACTTGGAATACATAGATGGGGGGTGAATCAATATTCTATTAAACCATCCAATTATTAACCATTCAATTACCAAAGCATACTTAACAGTTATAAGGAATGAAATCATGAACAACCCATAACACACACAACACATGAACACTAGGATTTTTATGTGGAAAACCCAAAATGGGATAAACCATGGTAATGATTAACTCACAATATGCTATAACTAGTTAAAATATATTACAGAAAGGATCATTGTCAAGTGGAATCACTGTCCAAGTGAACTCACTATTCATAGAGAAAAGAAAGATAAAAATAAGTGGTTTCACAACCAAGATTTGAAGTGATACAAAGTGCATCTAAAATATGTTGGATTCAGTTCCTTTCAAGCTCAAAATAATTACTTAATACACTTTATCCAACTCGGATTATAAATATTTTCTCTACTCTACATTCACACACATCTTCTCAACATTCAAAAACTTATTCGATCAACTCTACAAAATTTTGCATCATATCTTGTCTTAAAATCATGTACACATTCATATTTGATGCCCAAAAACTCAAAAAAACCTTGTATATATATCAAACTCCATCAAAAACATCAATTATGTCTACCTAATTAGATGTAGCCCTAAAACATATAAAATGTGCCTTGTCGGCACCCACTCCAAATAAAAATTCCTTCATGACAAAACACATGCAATATAGGTGGGAATGGACCTATGATAGCTCCCTCTTACATCTGCATTACATATTTAATCTCCATAACTCTCTACATACATTAGGTCGTCCAGGAAGAAGACCTTAAAAAAAATACTCCAACTGTTCATCACCATAGGACAAGTAAACCTCAAAATGTCATGCCAATTGGAAAACACAATGCATTCAAACCTGTTAAAATTCTCCCAAAAACGCAAGGTCCAACTCAAATTCATGGAGGAGTGAAAACTAATTAGGTCATAGCCAACACACATAAAACTTTGTAAACCTTATATTTCTATCTTCTATTACTTGTATCTTTTGAACCACTTACCCAACAGAGCTAAAATTATGAATTAAGAATCTACTGATTTCCATGAACAACATATTAGAATCACAAAAGTAAATTTGTATGGTCGAAAAAATGCAAACCAAATTACTAGATGGCACTATGTACTGAGTCTATCAGTGTAGATACTTAGTAAAAGTACTTAACTGTTTTAGTGTGTGGATTAAACCCTCTTGAAAAATAACTCTTCTATAATTATCCTTCATACTATTTTTCCATTCATCATGTAGTTTTCACATCAATGCGAACTCATTAATGAAAAAATTCTTCATTCTTTCAACAAAAAATGATAAGGGTTTTTGAAATAATCAAAATGATCCCACGAATGAGAAGAAGAACAACAATAACTACATGAGGAATGGAGACAATTTGGGAAAATGGTTTGAAAGGAAAGGACCTCCTAGAGGATGTTTTTCATGTGGAGGAGAATATTATAAAAATAAATGCATGAATAAATCTCAAGGAGATTAATAGCGAGGAAATATACTGTCCTCCCAGTAGGTATTATTTCAACAAAAGATCCATGCAACATTGGATAATTGACAAGTGGAGTACCGGATTACTCCTATTAAAGCAACAGTTACATTATTTGATGTTCCTATTTCAATTTTAATTGATACTAATGCAACTAAATGTTTTATTGCACCAAGAGTATTAGTTAAATTTTCTAGAAGAGCAGGATGTATAGTAAAATCCTAGTTAGTAGAATATTCTAACCAAACAAAATCTTAGTTAGAGTAATGTATGTTTGAACCCAAGGTTAATATTCTGAGTTTTTCAACCAAGGTGAACCTATATGTATCACCTTTGGGTTTATATGATGTTGTATTAATAATAAATTGGTTGGGGAAGCATAGGGCTAAGGTAGACTATTTTTCAAAAATAGTAGAGTGTCTAGATGACCTAGAGAATAAAGTTTTCCTGCAAGGCACTCCAAGAGAAGTAAAGTTAAGGAAAAAAATTATCGTGCAATCAAAGAGGGCCAAGAAAAAAGGGTATCAAATCTTCAAAGTCAAATTGGAGAAGTTTAAATAACTTAAGGAGGTTATATTTTAAGATGAATTAATGTATTGGGAGTCTCAAAAACTCCAAGGAATTAAAGATTGATATCTTAATGAACAAGGAAAACTTGATATGGAGAATTACCCATTTCCCCAAGATTTTGAGGATGTATTTCTAGATGAAATTTCTATATTACCTCCTAAAAGGGCTTTTGATTTCTCCATCAATATAATTCCAAGTTCAAAACCAACATCCAAAGCACCATACTCTACCAATATGGAGTTTGTGGAATTAAAGGCTTGGTTGCAGGAACTATTGGCTATAGGATTGATTAGACACAATGTTTCACCCTAGGGAGTGTTAGTTATATTTATCAAAAATAGAGATGGTATATTGCATTTATGTATAGACTATCATATGATTAACAAAGAAATGATAAAGAATAAATATCCTTTACCACATATTAATGATTTTTTTTATCAAATGTGTGGGCTAGTAGTAATTTTAAAGATCGATTTACGATCCAAATACCATCAGTTAAGGCACAAGGATGAATATATTCACAAAATAGCCTTCAAAATAAGGTATGGGAATTATTAATTCACATTATTAACTTTTAGATTGACAAATTCCCCTACAATATTCATGAATTTTATGAACAATGTTTGAGAGATTGTTTGGATAAGTTTGTTCTAGTGTTTCAAGACGACATTCTTATTTATTCTAAGAATGCGAAGGAACAGTTTTAGCATCTATAGTTTTTTCTTCAAAATTTGAGAGAACACAAATTATATGGAAAGCTCTAAAAATGTACATTCCTTCAAAAATAATTACAATATTTATGTCATGTAATTTCAAGAGAGGGAATTGAAATAGATCCATCAAAGATGAAAGCCAATTTTGAATGGCCAACACTAAAAATGTAGATGAACTGAGTAGATTTATGGATTTAGCAAGTGGCCCATCATAATAGTGGGTTACAATTTTTCGCATGAAGAAAAATTAGAAATTCTCATCAAAATATTTGAAATGACTTACCCCTTCTAATGAAGGGGGTTTGAATGAAGCCCCCCCTTCTAATGAACCCCCACTTGTGCCATATAGGGGGTATCATTCAAACCCCCCTTATAATGAGGGGGGTTTGAATGAACCCCTTTCATTAGAAGGGGGTTCAAATTAGAAGGGGCTTCAAACAAACCCCTTTGTTTACTTTGCTCCTTTAATTTCAAAATTAATGCATTTTTTTTACTTTTGAAGCTCTATTTGGAGGTGCAAATGGATTCAAATAGATGAATCAATTTAGAAAACCGTATTCCTCGAAATGAGATCTGCAAAAACTATAAATTTGATATATTTTTTTTTTACTTTTTAGTTTTATTCGACATAGTTTTTTCACCAAACATCAAGTTTGGTGAAAAACCATTGTGGAAAAATAGTAAATTAGTAGAAAAAATTTGTGAAAAATATGTACGCACTACATATTTATGTCCTCATTCAACAAAAAAAATAAAATTGAATTTCAATACATACAAAAAAATTTATACGATTGAAAGTGCACCTATGTCTAAATTGTAATTGATTTGATTTCAAAACTTAATTAAAAGAAAAATATTCAACAAAATGTTATGAAAAGAAATGGAAGCACTAGATATTAGTATTACCAACCTAAAATAAAAAATCATAATTTTATTTTTTGTAGAAAAAAGGTTATGTGATTGAAAGTAGACATCAATTTTTAAAAATGTTGTTTACTATTAAAAACTAGTTATCAAAGGAGATGCAAAAAGAATTATAATTTAATTTTAATTTAAAAAAAAAAAGATTTAAAATCAACAGACAAAATCTCACAAATCACTAGTTTGAGTCATCTTCAAATTCCTAACAGTTTACCTACTATATGTGTCAAAAAGTGAATATTTTTCTCAAAATATTGCTTTCAATGTCAAGTTTGACCAAAAAGGAAAATGATTTGATTCGTCAAAAAGGGTTAGGAGGCATTTGATCAACTAAAGGAGAAGTTAACTTCAGCTATGATACTAAAAGTTCCTGATCCAGAAGGCCAATTTGAGTTATCACTTATGTTTTAGGAGAAGGATTATGTGGGGCTCTTATGCAATAAGGGTGAGTTATAGCCTATGAGTCAAGAAAGCTAAAGACATATGAGAATAATTATGATCATCATGATCTTGAATTGGCAGAAATTTTGCATGTGTTGTAAGTGTCACAAAATTATTTGTTAGGAAATCCTTTTTCTATGAGGTCATGCCATCAATGTCTTAAATATTTATTCACCCAATTGCATCTCAATGCTCGACAAAGAAGATAGTTAGAATTGATATTGGACCATGATTTTAAGATAAGTTATATTAAGGGCAAGTAAAATTGAGTTGTGGATTCTTTGAGTCATAGGAGAAACATTTACTCAATGATATTTGTTCACTCAGATTTCAAAAAATAAGTATTACAAAAGTCCATGGGAGATGTGTATTATGAGCAAGTTAAGAAAGCTCTCTCAAACAATCCTTGAGATTTGAGGTATGATGGGCTATATTTTGAACTAGATGAACTTTTAAGATTCAAAGGAAGAATGTATGTTCCAAACTTTAAGGAGTTAAGAAATATAGTGTGGAAATAATTTCATTCTACACCATATTCAAGACATCTTGGAATGACAAAAATTCTAGCATATGTGAAACCACTGGGTCTTGCCACAATAATAGGTTACACTTTCTAGGACATCCTGATTTTTGCCTAAAATAAAATATTTTTAGAAAATATAATGATTTAATCCTTGAAAGGATCCATTTAAATGATTTTAATATAAGAGGGTTTGATAAAACCCCCTTGGATAGAACCCCGCTAGTTTTAAATCATGCCTATAATGGAGTCTCTTCTACACTTATCCAAATGTTGATAAAAAATCACTTTTGATTTACCTTTTGGGGGATCAAATAGATTCATTTAAATTTTATGTTTTGTAAGTATGTAGTCCTTATTATAAGCTTCCCAAAAAGTATAATTTTAAATATATTTAATTTTATTATTATATTTATTTTTAATTTCTTGTGAATGTATGTTTTTCGATGAAAATTAAGGTCTTTGTTTCACACATACAAAAAAAATAAGAAAAATGGAGAAGAAAAAACTAAAAAATGCATACTCTCTGGGTATTGATGTCCTTATTCCAACAAAAAAAAAATTGATACATACAAAAAAAATTATGCTCTTAGTAGTACAACTATAACTAAATTGTAATTGGTTTGAATTCAAAACTTAATTGAAAATGTATTCAATAAAATATTATGAAACCAAATGTATCCTCTAGATATTGTAGTTACAAATCTAAATTAAAAAAAAAAAAAAAAATTATCCTTCATAAAAAAAAGTTATCTGGTTTATAGTACACATCATTCTTTAAAAATGGTGTTTATTGTTAAAAACTAGTTATCAAAGGAGATGGAAAAAGAAATTCAATTTTATTCCAAAAGTTTAAATATATATATATTTCAAATCTATAGACAAAATGTCACAAATCACTAGTTTGCATCATCTTCAAATTCCTCACAATTTAGCAGCTATAGGTGACTGAAAGTGAATATTTAGTTCAAAATGTTCATTTCAATGTCAAGTTTGGCCAAAAAGTGTAACCTACTATTGTGGGATCACCTCACTATATTTTTGGAAAGCAATGAAGAGGGACACTATGAGATTTGTAGCCAGATGCCTAGAATGCCAAAGGGCAAAGGGTTAACATCATCACTTAAAAAGACTTTTGTATCCTTATGAGATTCAAAACTCGAAGTGACAAATTATCAATATGGATATTGTACAAGGTCTTCCTATGTCTATAAATAGGTATAATTCTATTATAGTAGTGGTGGATAAAATCACCAAGGTAGCTCATTTTATACTTGGGAATCTAACAAATGGAGCACTGGTCATAGCTCGTAAGTTTGTCTAGGAATTTTTTAGATTGAATGGAGTTCATAAGAAGATCATCTCAAATAGAGATGCATGAATGACAACAAGGTTTTGGAAAACCTTATTTTGTTCACTTGGAACTCAACTAAATATAATTTCATCTTATCACCCTGAGATACATGGTTAGACTAAAAGGGTAAACCAAGTTCTAGAGGATTTATTGAAGATGTATTGCATGAATCAAAAATACAAGTGGATGGATTAACTTCCACTTGTAGAATTTGCATACAACAATTCCTATCATTCTGTAATAAACATGGCTCCATTTGAAGCATTATATGGAAGAAATTTATGAACTCCTATAATCTAGGATAAGCTAGAAGATAGGATTAGTCTTGGACTAAAATATTGTCAGAAACGGAAGAGAAAATTAAGTTGATAAAGAAAATATTGGTGGAGGTGAAAGATAGATAGAAAGTCCATGTTGATGCTAAGAATACAACGAGATAGTTCTTAGTAGAATTAAAAGTTAGTTTGGTCAAACCTTATAAGAGTTCCATAAATTTTGGAAAGTCATCCAAACTAGCTCCTAGATTTGTGTGTCCCTTTGTAGTTCTCAAAGTAATTTACCCGGTTGTCTACATAATTTATCTACCATTAACTCTTGCTCAAATTCACAATGTGTTTCATGTTTCTTATCTTAAAATTATATAATAGGTGTTAATCATATAATTTTCTAGAATGCACTATAGGTGCATGATCCAAGAGTGGTAACAATCGAGCCTCTCAAGGCTCTCGAAATATGCAAGCTCCACCCGCATAGCAAAGAGGTTACTTCTAAAATTTTGTGAAGAGGGTAGTGATAGGGAGGCGATGGGATATAATTTGTTCATTGGTCTTTTTCTTATGCTTGTTGGAAGGGAGGAGAGGAGAAAGGAATAGTGTTGGTGTGTCATTGTAGAGAGCTTGTGACTATTCAAAACCATATGTTTAGACTGAGATATATGTGTTTTCAGCTTAGTTTGTTGTTTGTTTTATTCTTATATATGTATCATATATAGATACTACTCTGTAATTTGAGAAAAGAGATATTTGTTTGTTATTTTTTTTTGTATTTGTTGAAGGAGTTTTACAAGAAAAGTCTGATATTCAACAATTGCAAGCTATTTTTTCTTGGGAAAACTGTGTCAATCACTATGCCTGTGTTATTGGGATTTAAAAAGTATAAAATAGAGAATAACTCAAACATATTTACATACTCTATTATCTCTATGCAAATTTTTAGTTTCATTCTAGAGTTTTCAGATTTAAAAATTTGAAGAATAGTTATTAATTTTGATGAATATTATATGTTGTAATAGAGAAAGATTGGTTTGATTTTTCAGCTTGTAACACGAATTTAGTTAATCTTTCTTTCACTCTGAGATGGATAGTATAGTAGAAAATTATTTCTCTTTTTTGTTAAATTGAATGATTTATTCCACTTTCTTAGAAAGAGAATAATTCCAATTTGATATTAAATATTTACATCTATATATACACAAGTATTTGTTCATAATGAAATATATATATATATAGATATTTATATCGAGATTATGTAAATAATATTTTATGTTATGTGATTATATAATTAAGAGAATAAGCTATATGCTTTCACTATTAAGGTAACTTAATGAAATTCGATTATAATCTAATTTGTTGAAATATTTTCAAACACTTCAACATAGTATTCTTCTAGACAAAATAATTTGGTATTTTATATTATATTTTAATGAGAACTATTATTGAGTTCTTGTGCATAGAACCATGAGGAAAACATAGAAAAATATGAACAATTTTAAAAGAAGTGGTCTTTTTATTATTGTTCAATATTATTATATTTTACTTATTTGACAAGTAGTCAAGAACTTAAATGTGAGAAAAAGTGTCTTGAGTCGATGACATAGTTAATAACCTTATAAACCATATGTGCATGAAAATAGGAGAGTAGTTTTCTCTTAAGGTTTAGGTGCAAGTACTTGAACAATTGGCAATTGCCAAGTCCCAAGATGTTACGAGAATGTAACATGGGTGTTCAAAATAAAGAATTTTTTTATTAGAGTAATCATGCATTAGCTAATAAATAAATAATCTTTAATTGATTATTAGTCTAATTTATGCTCATGAACTTAAGCTAAACATTGGAGTTATTCATTCAAATAACTAAGTGCTTTTCTATATTAATAGATGTGAGATAGTATTAGATCATTATGTATCATCTCATGTGATGTTCACACTTGTCATGATCTGATCCCTTTATCATTTAGGGTTGCTCCTATATAGAACTTAACCCTCATTATAATTATCACTTTGGAGATTTACACTCGATCTTTCATATCTTCTTGATAGTCTCTTACTTTTGTAGCTTTTTCTTGTTGAGGAATATTGTATATATTGTTTGCATATCTCTTGTGTGGAAGGTGCATTTTTTTGTTATTTGATCCTATGGCTCATGGTTTTGTGGTTTTTCAAAATTCTAACATGG
The DNA here is from genome assembly GCA_007115665.2 of Sequoiadendron giganteum. Classification (NCBI taxonomy): domain Eukaryota; kingdom Viridiplantae; phylum Streptophyta; class Pinopsida; order Cupressales; family Cupressaceae; genus Sequoiadendron; species Sequoiadendron giganteum. The sequence continues at coordinate 359,535,000 of CM021101.1, forward strand.
TATCAGAGCCTTGATTCAACAAACCCCTTCTCAATTTATGAGGCTTTTTTTGCAAATTTTGAAGGTGGACATGTTTTGGTGCATTTTGGCATAGAAAGGACCACACCATTTGATTCAGAGCTATCAAGAAAGTCATATTTGACTTTTGTTTGGCTTGATTTAGACAACTAAGGATAGATCTGTGAGGGTTTGAAGTGGTTGATTTTTTTCTAAATCTAGAGGGTAGTTGTGATTTTGAATCATTTTGAGCCAAAAAGGACCTCACAATTGCATTCAAGAGGCCGATTCTATGAATTTTGACTATAAATTTATCCAATCTCACCTATAGGTATTTTTGAGGAAAATTTCTTTGCCCCAAGGGTTGCACAGCCTCCGTACGACCCTTGAGCATGAAAAATAAATAAAAAATCAAAGGTTCAACATGTTTCTTTTTAGTTTTAGATTTCTTATTAGAAATTTTAAATAAAAGTCAAAAATTCTGAAATAGGGTGGAATATTTATTTCAGTGGATTCTATTATTTAATGGGCACATTTAATTACACCTTGTGCACAAGGTATACATTGTACCCTAGCGGCAACTGATCTGCACCCCCCTCAGACCCCAGGTTTTTACTGGGGCAGCAAACAAAATTTTTTGGGCGGTACCTTTTTCAGCATGTAGCTGGTTTTTTAGCAAGGACACACGTTTTCCAACAGGTGGCTTTTTTCTAGAGAGCGAGAGGTTTTTTTTGGCCAGTTTTCAATTTTTCATTCATTTATTTTTGTAGGGGGACCAAATTTTTTTCCAACCAAGGGAAATAATCCACACATATTATTGCTAATGTTAGTATGAAATCATCATACAGTTGACTGTGCAGGGCCCCTTCAAGACCCCTTTGTGTTGTAAAGGGGGTCTTTTTTTAGTTTGGCCATAACTTGGGTGTACGATGTTTTTTGACAAAAAAGTTTCATCAAAAATCTAGTTCCACCAAATTTCTAATGGTGTGGATCTCATCATTTTTTTTTGTTGGTGGTGCATTCTACAACTTGTTGAAGTTAGAGGTGTTGTTTTTAGTCTCAAGCTCATAACTTTTGACCAGATTTTTTATTTTTCATAATTTTAGCGTTGTTGGAACTGTCTTTTAGAGCCCTTTAGTTTCATCCATGCACTTTTCCCAAATTGTTGTCCAAATACATTTTATTCAGTTTTTTTCACACACTTGTGAATTACTTGGATGTTTTAGCTCCCGAAATTTTTTTGTTTGCATGAGATAACTCATTTTTTTGTTCTATATGTATTTCTAGTTTTTTTCCTATTTGGGTATTCTAGAAATATTTTTATGTACATTCTCTTTTGTAGATGCACTAAGATAAAGTGTCATTCTGGTGTATATTTTTGTAGGATTTTGAACATCTTGTTATGCCTTTTCTATTTGGATTATGATATAGTGTCATGGGGGATTGATTTTTGCCTTTAGTTTTCCATCACACCTTTGTCAAGTGAGTGCCCCTTTCATGAAAACAGTGAATCCTAGTGATTCTTGCCTCATGTGTGTGTGCCTTATTTTGCATGCCCTTTTATTTGTAGGTTGTTTCTCCTACATACAATTCTTGGATTCATGATATTTTAGTTTTCCTATCATGGATCTCCCTTTTCAACATTATGGGGGGTTTCTACTATTGGTGCTAATGCTTCCTTGGTTTCACATTGGAGTGATCTATGTATTTAGTTCTTGTTCCTATGTACTTTCAAATGCAACATACAACAATAGCTAGTTACATGCATTCTAGTGAGATGGAGCACTTACCATATGGACACACTTGCATTCTTGTTTCTAGAGGCAACCTTCCATTTTCATTTGATTAGAGACTACTGGGTACCTATATTTTCAGCTTACATTTTGCATGTTGAGTAGTGTCATTTTTGGTCACTCATACAAATTTATGTGTCATTTTGTATCGTCGAGTAACAAATGTTTGCCTTTGTTTTCCATCTGAATTAAGTAATATCATTGGGGACACTCATGTGGATTATTGTCTCTCTCTTGATCAGTATTTTTCATAGTATTGGCACCTATATTTTCAAATTGCATCTTGCATGTTGAGTAGTGTCAGTGGGGTCACTCATGCAAATTCATGTACCACCTATATCTTTGACTTCCAAATGTTTTCCTTTGTTTGCATTTGATTTGAGTAGTGTCATTAGGGGCACTCATGCAACATAGTCTCCTTGATCTTGACATTTTTATCTTCAATTTCTATATGTTTTCCTTTATTTTTCATCTGATTTGAGTAGTTCCATTCAGGCCACTCATCTCGATTCTTGTTATCTTTATCCTGATCATCATTTGTTTAAGTGCACGTTCTTTATTTCAGCACTATATTAGTCATCTTTCGATAGTAGTCTATAGCTTCATGCTTCTATGATGTTCTATATGTTCCTCTTTTTGAGGACTTTATTTGTTTGGAGGCTTCTCAATCCTTCAAACCTTGATTTGGAGGCTTCTTCTATTGAATAGGACAACTGAGAGTGGGGTGAATCATTTTTCACAAAATTAAACCTTTAAATCATCATCGAAACTAATCCTTAACACTACTTAAATGATTAAACATTAAGTGGAAGTGCAAAAACTAAAAACCATCACACAAACACAACAACACTAGATTTATGTGGAAAAACCACATTGAGGATTAACTCACGCTATAGAGAGTATCAAAATTGATTACAAGAGGCTCATTGCTTGAGAAACAAGTCTCACTGCCAAAATAAGGACTCGCTGTCTAGATTAGAACTCACAATCCAACAAGGCTAACAAACTAGAGGGCTCATTTCCATAGAGATAAAAATAAGATATAAGAGATTTATTATAGAGAGAAGACAATATCAATGCAATAGATAAATCCACTAAAATTTTCTCAACCGCCCACAGATATGCATGAATGATAGAGTACATCTTTTGCTCACTACATCTAGAAACTCAACATTTAGGCTTCACATTGATCTGTCACACTCACATCACACACACTCACTTATTAGCATCAATATCACATCTATCTTCTCTATTTCTTTACACTTATATCTTTCCTTCTCTTATCTTTCTTGACCACTAACTCATCCTGTACTTATACCATCTTCAAATTTGAAAAATATCCAAAGTTGGCGATCCAAAATTAAATTCAAATTAGGTCAGAACCAAAACATCGTAGGGTGGAATTAGAATGAGGGTGACTCAAAAAAATTCTTCATGAGGACCTAAATATATCCAACATGCTTCATTAACTCTAAAGATAGTTTTCAACACAAGGTTGGCCAAACCAGTGTAAAACACATAGAACAATTAAGCACAAACCTTCCAAATACCAAAATTAACTTCATCATGATCATAGCAACTCAACTGTCAAACCACAAGTCATAAGACTTTAACAAAGAGAAATTCAAACTAACAAAATTTCTCCTGGACCCTAGCCAAAACCATAGAAAACCATAGTTCACAAATGGTGAACATAACTTGCACTGTACAATGAATCAACAACCAAAAATATTGATATAGAAACTTCCAACAACCATGTCAACATATATAAACCACACAAATATAGGAGGAAAACATGGATTAACTACTGAATACCTACAATTTTTCTTCAATACAATTTTCTCAATATCCTTGACATATACAACCAATAATCTATAACCATGACATCAATGAAAACAACAACCAATTGATGACCAATTGATTAGTTGACATCAATGACAACACCTTCATTCTTCTCATTCTTGCAAAAATCTCCCCCTTTGTCATTGATGGCAACACATGATGTGAAAAACCATCAAAGACAACATACTAACTTTGAATACACTTCTTAAGATTTTATTTTTTGTTTCTCCCCCTTAGTAGATAATCTCTTTTCACATTCTTCCTCTTTTCTTTTTTTTTCTTTTATTTTATTCACATTCTTCCTCTCCCCTTTAATATCAATGGTAAAGGAAAAATATATTTTATATTGATTTCTCCTTTGAAATTCTCATAATGACAACACTTGACACTACTTGCTCCCCCTGAGAGGTAGCCACAAAACCATTAGTCTAGAAGGAAGATGGATTCATAGATCCATTAGACTGATGTATCTCCATATGCATCTAGTTCAAGAAAGGAGGGGAAATGACCCCAAACTTCTCCCATAGATACTCAAAAGTATCTTTAGGAAGAGTTTTAATGAATATATCATATATCTGACCCTTTGTCAGAAAATACTCAAGTGTTACTTCATTCCCCACAACCTTCTCTCTCAAGAAATGATACATAATAGATATAAGCTTTGTCCTCAAGTGCGTCACTAGATTCTTTGAAATTTTAATTGCACTTCTATTATAACAAAAGATAGAAATAAGATCATCATACACCACTGTGATATCTTTCAATGTCGATTTCATCCATAGAACTTGTGTACAATAAGATCCAACAAAAGCATACTTAGCTTCAACAGTAGAAAAGTAAAATGAATCTTACTTCTTACTCAACCATTCCACAAATCTATAACCAAGAAAAAATGCTCCAACACTTGTACTCTTTTTGTCATCTACACTTCCATCCCAATCTCCATTTGTATAGGCACTAGGTGTAAAGACAATATCCCTAGGATATCATAATCCATAATCTAGAGTGTCATTCAAGTATCTGAATATTCTTTTAACAAGAACAACATCTATTTCTTTAGGATTTTCTTGAAATCTAGCCACAAGAAATACAACATGCATAGTATTTGATCTAGTAGTAGTCAAATAAAATAATCAACCAATCATAGATCTAAAATTTATTTGATCAGCCTTAAGTGAATCATCATCTTTACCCAATTTTCAACTATACACCATAGGATTACATACCGATTTGGAACCATCCTTCCCAAACTTCTTCAACATCTCCTTTACATAGATTGTGAAATAAAATTGTGCAACCCAAGAAAGTGGTGTAGGGGCACCTAGTATTACTCTTGTAATTATGGTCAAATGTTGGTTTTCTAATGTTGAGTCATGTTTTGGTTGTAATAAGGTCTATTTAGACCATGTCTAGTGTTTTTGGTCATGTGGGGCTGACTTTGTAAAAACTTGTCAAGTTTTGTAAATATTGCAAAAGTTGCATGAGGAACTTTGCACTTTTTGGCTTGTATGGGAAGTTGAAGGACAAGATATTCAAAAGAAAGTTTGGAACCATTTGAATATGGTTGTATATGTGTAAATTTTCCTTGGGATGTTCGAGTCAACCTTCTGGTGAAGTGTTGAAGAGAAAACAATAAAGCATACACTATTTTTCTACATTTTTTAGTGTTTTATTGCTGCTACAAAGGTTTGTACGATTCAGTATTGCCTACAAATGATCTAACTTGTATTGGACTTGTTGAAGGGATGAATTAACTATCTTTTGGTTTTGATTTCGTCATTTTTCATTGATATTGGAGGGATTTTGAATCAATTTACTAAAAAACAATCAAGAAACCCTAGTTTTGAGGGTTTAATAGGAAAAATATGAATTAAGGGACCATTCCACTGGTGGAAAATTCTAAGAATTGGTGGAATGGAATTATTTAGTGTGTTTTTAATGTTTTAAGGCTTGGAAGGAGCAAGAAATGGAGTTAGGAAAATTTTTGACACAACCCTATCCTAATATATTTATGTATTAGGCTTAGATGATTAGGTAATTATAGGGTTTTGATGATAGAAGATTTGGTGAATGTTCTAATTAATAAATATTGTAGTTTCAGATCCCATGTGGCTTGAGTAAAGCCCTAGTTGGACGTTTTGGAGTTTCGAGTTAGCATTTCATATTGTTTTTTTTGTAAAACAGACCTAATTAGGCCTAGACGCAATATAGCAGTCAAAATTTGAGGGTGTTGTTACAAATTGTACCTACAAATCTGATATGTTTCTAAGGGGCATAAAGGGTATCTTAATTGGTATTCAATTTCTCGGTTTGAAGTATTCTTTAAAATTTATGATGGAAAACACCTATTTGGGGCACTAGAAGAAGAAATGAAGGTTTTGTGAGTATGTCACCAAGTTAGGGTTTCAAAGTTGTAAAATTTTCTCATTTGATATTGAAAAGATAAACTCTGCTCTAATATGCATCAATTGGTATTAGAGCATAGGTAGGTCTATAAGTGGAAAATGTCGAAACTTGAAAGAAGGAAACATGCCTCCTAAAAGTAATGCAATGACCAGAGAAGTCAGAGAGTTGAAATAAAATCATGCCAAAGAGTTGAGATAGGTAAAGGAGTCTCTTGAAGTTGTATTAGCCAGACTTGCAACACTTGAATCAAACTAAAGGAGAGGTATGGTCACTGGAGGCCAAAGTGATAAAGAGGAAGGGGGTGAGAATGAAAATCCTCAAAGAGGAGTCCAAGATGAGGAAGAGTTGGACCTTAATGAATTGAGAATGGTTAATATGTCAAAGGCTATCAAAGGAGACACTCCTAAGGTGAATATGGAATTACCCATGTATGGTGGGAAGATGGATAGTGAAGAAGTGCTAGGTTGGATTGACGCACTTGATAACTATTTTGAGGATGAGGAGGTAAAAGATGAAGAAAAGGTGAAATTTTTCCAAAAGAAAATTGAAAGGCCTTGCCTTACCTTGGTGGAATCACGTGCAGGAGGAGAGGGAGATGAAGAGAAAGTCAAAAATTAGTTCTTGGGATAGAATGGTGTCCAAAATCAAGAGCCAATTTCTACCTAGTGACTATACAATTCAAACATTTAGAAGGTTACAAAACCTCAAACAAAAGGACATGGATGGAATGGATTATATAGAGGAGTTTCACAAGCTAAGTATAAGGGCAGGTCATAATGAGGATGAGGTGGAAAAAGTAGAAAGGTACCTAAATGGGTCAAGGTTCAACATACAAGATGAGATAAGTCTTACCACTCCTATAATGGTGGAAGAATTCTTTCAAATGGAAGTCAAGGCTAAAGAAAGGTTGGAGAAAAGGCAAGAGAAACAAAGTAGAGGCAAAGGAAGAAGCTTCAAGGGAAAAGAAACCTTTGGATGAAGAGTAAAATCTCATAAACCACAAGGAGAAACAAGTGGTCATCAAGAACAGAGCCCAGAATCAAGGGGTAGTTTAACAGGTAGGAGATCAAATAGTAGAGGAAGATTTGGAGGAGAGGGAAGAGGATCAAATACATTCTCAAGAAGATGCTACCAATGCAATAAGTTTATCCATCAAGCATGGAAATGTTTGGATAAGCAACCTTCTACTTCACATGGTGGAGAAAGGAGAACCCAATTGGTGCAAGAGAACTACAATGAGAGTGTCAAATCTTCATCACAACATGCTACTCTAGAAATAGGTGAATCTCTGATGCTAAGGAGAACACTAATCAAAGTTCCTATGGGGAAAGATCCTCCAAAAATAAAATATATGTTTAGAACCACCTGGAAATCTCAAGGTAAGGTGTGTAAAGTTGTTGTTGATTTTGGTTCCACAGATAATTTGGTTTCTTTAGAGATGGTTGAAAAGATGAAAATGAAGAGGATACCACATTCCACTCCTTACAAGGTCTCTTGGTCAAATAAGGGTCATCAAGTCCTAGTGAATAAGAAAACATTTGTTGAATTTAACATAGGGGGATGCAAAGACAAAATCTTGTGTGACATCATCCCAATGGATGTTTGTCATCTAATTTTAGGGAGACCCTGGTAGTATGATAGAAAAAATAAACATGATGGTCAAAAGAATACTTATGTGATTGAAAATGATGAGATTTCATTTACACTTACTCCATTGCAAGATGAAGGCCTAGACATATAGGGTCTAAAATAATGTAGGTAGGAGAAAATAAGTTTTTGAAAACTATGAAAGAAGAGGGTGGACAAGGTTATGTCATTATAATCAGACCAAAATCTATCATGATAGCAGAAAAGGTTGATGATGTGCCTAAATATATTCAAGCCTTGTTGAACAAATATGAAGACATTATGGTCAATGAACTTCCTAATTCTTTGCCACCAATAAGATATGTGAGCCACCATATGGATTTCATACCAGGGGAAAACCTACCTAACAAATCTACACATAAGATGACTACAAAATAGAATGAAGAGATTAGGAGACAAATTTAGGAGCTACTTGGGAAAGGCCTAATAAGAGAGAGTCTTAGCCCATGTGTTATTCCCACCATTTTGGCACCAAAGAAAGGGGGAAATCGGAGAATGTGCATAGACTCAAGGGAAAATAAAAAGATAACCATAAGGTATAAGTTTCCCATACCAAGAAAGGAAGATTTTATGGATTCTTTAGGAAGGGCTTGTTATTTTTCTAAGATAAACTTAAAAAGTGGATACCACCAAATCAGAATTTTGGAGGGGGATGAGTCGAAAACTGCCTTCAAAACAAATGAGGGATTGTATGAATGGCTTGTTATGCCATTTTGGATTTCAAATGCACCAAGTACTTTTATGAGAATATTAAATTAAGTTATGAAACCTTTCATAGATAAATTTTTGATTGTCTACTTGGATGATATTCTCATTTTTAGAAAAACTAAAGAGGAACACTTGCAACATTTAGACTTGCTTTTGAAGAATTTGAATGAAGAAAAGTTGGTGATCTATTAGAAAAAGTTTGAATTCATGAAGGAGGAGTTGGTTTATCTTGGCTTTGTGATCTCAAAGGGTTCTTTAAAAATGGATCTTACTAAGGTAGAAGAAATTATCAGTTATCCTATTCCAACATCAGTCAGTGAGGTAAGAAGTTTCCATGGCCTAGCTAGCTTTTATAGAAAATTTATGAAGAATTTTAGTCATATCTGCTCTCCAATGATTTGACACAATAAAAGGGGATAAAAGGAAAAGGTTTGTATGGTCTGATGAGGAAGAAAAAATCTTTCAATATCTGAAATAAATGGTAGTACACCAATCTATCCTAGCCTTGCCTAATTTCAATAATTTTTTCATAATTGACTATGATGCAATTGGGGTAGAATTCAGCCAAGAGGGCAAGCCTGTTGCATTTTTCAGTGAGAAGCTCAATGAGGAAAATAATAAGTATTCCTCCTATGATTTAGAGTTGTATTCCATGGTGCAATCATTGAAGAAGTGGAGACACTATCTCCTTTCTAAAGAGTTTATTTTTTTTTACCGGCAATCATGCTTTGCAATTCCTAAACAGCCAAAACAAACTCAGCCATAGACATGTGAAGTGGGTGGAGTACGTACAAAGTTTTACCTTTACCATCAAACAAAAAAAAGGGAAGACAAACAAGGTGGTGAATGATTTAAGAAGAAGAACATTGTTTCTACAAGAGGTTCAATTGTAGAGTGTTGGAATTGATTCTTTGAAAGGTATGTATGTTGAGGATGATGATTTCAAAGATATATATGCTTCTTGTAGTCAATTTAGTGGCACTTTTCATGAAGAGAATTTTGATTTATTGATTCAAGAAGATTTAATTTTTTAAGGGTGTTCAGTTATGTATTCCCAAATGTTCTATGAGGACTAATTTGATTAAGGAAAAGAATTGTGGAAGCTTAGGGGGTCACTTTTGTGTGGAAAAAACCTTGGAACAAGTAAGAATGCATTATTATTGGCCCAAGATGCAAAGTGATATCGAAAAATTTGTTGAAAAGTGTGTTTTTTTTCCAAAAGGCCAAGGGTTGTAGCACAAATGTAGGTCTTTATCAACCATTTCCAATCCCAAATAGGCCATGGGAATCCATCAACATGGATTTTGTGTTGGGGTTTCCAAAAACTCAAAGAGGATTGGATAGTGTGTTTGTTGTTGTAGACCGGTTTAGTAGAATGGCACATTTCATACCATATAAAAGTACAAATGATGCCTCATATATTACAGGTTTTTTTTCAAGGAGGTAGTTAGGATTCATGTATTTCCATTAACCATTGTTTTTGATAAGAATAGTAAGTTTGTGGGTAACTTTTGGAGAACCCTTTGGAAGAAGTTGGGTACAAACTTGACCTTTAGCTTTTCCTATCATCCCCAAGAAGATGGGTAGACTGAAGTTGTCAATGGAAGTCCTGGAAATCTCCTGAGATGCTTGAAAAAAGAACATTCAACCCAATGGAATTTGATCCTACCCCAATATGAGTTTTCATATAATGACCCTATGAAAAAAAGTGCTAGAAAAATCCCATTTGAGATTGTATATAGATTGGAGACTAGGGGAGTGTTTGAGCTCAAATATTTGAGTGGCATGGAGAGGAGTGTTGAAGGGGAAGATTTTGTAGTGGCTATGAAAGACATACATTATCAAGTTAAAGAGAACCTTCAAAAGAGTGTTGAAAAATATAAACAACATGTAGACTTGAAAAGACGAGAGGTACATTTCAAAGTGGGGGACTTGGTCTTAGCTCATTTTAGGAAAGAAAGGCTTCCTAAAGGAAATTATTCAAAGTTGTAGATGAAGAAGATAGGGCCATGTAGGGTGGTCCACAAGTTTGGAGAAAATTCCTATGAGATAGAACTCCCTCCTAGAGTTTTTATCTCTCCAATTTTTAATATTTTTGACCATACCATTTTAAAGGGGTTCTAATTAAAGGTATAGGTGTAGGTACATCATATGTTCCAAATGAAGATTTGGTCAGATACTTAGCTCCAAGTCAACCATTGAAGATTGAATGTATCTTAGATACCAAAGAAGCTGAAATAACAAGGCACAAGGTGTACAATGAGTACCTAGTGAAGTGGCAAGGCCTTCCAATGGAGGATTCCACCTGGATGATAGAGGAAGACATCAAGAATTATGATACCACAATTCAAGATCTGATCTCAAGTAGAACTTGATATTTTGTTCTCCTCGAGAGTATGATGTAGGGGCCCCTAGTCTTAATTCTATAATTGGGGTGAAATGTTGGTTTTATGATGTTGATTCATGTTTTAGTTGTAATAAGGTCTATTTAGACCATGTCTAGTGTTTTTGGTCATGTGGGGTCAACTTTGTAACAAGTTTTCTACTTTCGTAAATATTGCAAAAGTCGCATGAGAAACTTTGCACTTTTTGGCTTGTATGGGAAGTTGAAGGGTCAGATATTCACAAGATAGTTTGGAACCATTTGAATACGGTTGGAGATGTTTGAGGTAACCTTTTGGTGAAGTTTTGAAGAGAAAACAATAAAGCATCCTCTCTTTTTCTACAATTTTTAGTGTTTTATTGCTTCTACAGAGGTTTGTACGATTTTGTACGGCCTATAAATGATCTAACTTGTATTGGATTTGTTGAAAGGATGAATTAACTATCTTTTGGTTTTTATTTCATTGATATTGGAGGGATTTTGAATCAATTTACTAAAAGCAGTAAGGAAACCCAATTTTGAGGGTTTGATAGGAAAAATATGAATTAAGGGACTATTCCACCAATGGAAAATTATAAGACTCAATGAAATGGAAGTAGTTAGGGTGATGTAGGTTTTTTAGGAGAAGGGAATAGAGTTAGGGAGAATTTTGACATAGCCCTAACCTAATATCTTTATGTATTAGGCTTAGGTGATTAGGTAAGCATAGGGTTTTGATGATAGAAGATTTGGTGAATGTTCTAATTGATAAAATTTGCAATTTCAGACCCCATGTGACTTGAGGAAATCCCTGGTTGGAATTTTTTTACTTTCGAGTTAGCATTTTATATTGTTTCTTTTTAAAACAAGCCTAATTAGGCCTAGAGGCAACATAGTAGTCAAAATTTGAAGGTGTTGTTACAAAACAAGAATACTTACAAATTTTATATGTTTCTAAGGGGAATAAAGGGTATCCTCAATGGTATTAAATTTATATGTTTGAGTTCATATTTGAAATTTATGATGGAAAAAACCTATTTGGAGCACTATAAGAAGAAATGAAGGTTTTGTGAGTAAGTCACCAAGTTAGGGTTTCAAAGTTGTAAATTTTTGTCATTTGAGATTGAAAAGATAAAATCCACCCTGATCTACATCGAAAATAGATTAATCTCTCTAAACATAGAAATTTCAAATTCTTTTTACATCTCTTCCACAAACATCTTAAACATATTTTCATTTCCTCCAAAAATAACGTCATCAACATATACAACTACAATCAAGATTTTATTATTTTCAATCTTAAAATATAGATTACTATATGTCGTACCTTTGTTGAAACCTTGTTGATTCAAACACCTATCTAACCTTGCATACCAAGCTCTAGGAACTTGGTTAAGTCCATATAAGGCTTTCTTCAATCTACACACCATATCCGGTTGATCTTACAATTGAAATCCTTATGGTTTTTCCATTTAGACCTCTTCTTCTAGCTCACCATTCAAAAATGTAGACTCAACATCCATCTAATAGACCTTGAAGTCTTTATGAGAAGCAAATGCTAAGAGTATCCTTATAGCTTCTATTCTTGCTACCAGAGAAAAAATATCCTAAAAATATATGCCTTCTACTTGTAAGTAACCTTTACACACAAGCCTCAATTTGTTTCTAACCACTACTCCATTCTCATTCAAATTATTTCTAAATACCTACTTTGATCCAATAATGTTTTTATCTACCAGTCTTGGGACCAATTCCCAAGTTTGATTCTTTTCAATCTGCATAAGTTATTTCATAGCTTCCATCCAATGTTCATCTTTACATGCTTCACTTACAGTCTTCAAACCAATCTCAAAAATTAAACACAAATTTACTTCAGCAGTAGCTCTACTTCTTGTCAATACCTCTTTATACTTATATCCAATGATCTGACATTCTGAATGATTCTTCTACACATATCTAGGTGTCTTAGGGGACACCACTGGAGCTTCTTATTCTCTTTCATCTTATTAATTTTTCTTCTCTTGCTCATCCTTTTCGTGTTCTTCCACAATTTATTCAATTCTTACACAATCAAGTTCATCTGATACATATTCAGCAATGTCAATTGAATTCTTCATTGTTTCATCAACCTTGATGTTTGCACTTTATACAATCTTTCTCAATATTTTATTGAAAAATGTGTAAACTTTAATTTTAGTAGAATATCCAAGAAAAAATCCTTCATCAATTCTTGCATCAAACTTTCCCAAAGTTTCTTTATCTCTTCTCATATAACATTTGCTTCTAAATACCTCGAAATACTTAACAGTAGGAATTCTTCCATGTCATATCTCATAGGGGATCTTTTTACTATTTTATCTTTCTTGAACTCAATTGAATACATAAACAATAGTATGAATAGCTTCTCTCCAGTAAACTTACAGAAAACCAACCTTAATTTTCATTGATCTAGTGGCCTCTTGAACTATTCTATTTTTCTTTCAAAAACTCCATTTTGTTGAGGAGTTCTCTAAGTAGATAACTATCTCTTTATTCCATTCACTTCACAAAACATATTAAACTCATGAGAGGTGAATTCTCCACCTTTATCAAAACTTAAGAATTTTATCCTCAAATTCACTTAATTTTCAACCATACCTTTGAATGTCTTGAACCTATCTAATGCATCTGATTTCTCTCTAAGAAATATAGCCCATGTATATCTAGAATAATCATCAACCAAAATCATAAAATACCTTTCACCTTGTAGACTTCTCACTCTTGTATTACCATAGAGATCTATATGAATTAAATCTAGTATTCCAGTAGAAGATTGTTCCTTTGATCTGTAATGGCTTCTAGCTTGATTTCCAAACTGACAATTCCTACAAATAGCATTAACAGGCTTTCTAATCCTTGATAAATCTCTCACAACCTGAACTACAATAATCCTCACCAAGTTAACAAAATTCATATGACATATTTTGTGATGTCAAAACTAATTGTCATTAATCTGAGTCATAAGATATCATCCATCGACACCCTTAAGTTTATATATATTTCCTTCAAATTTATTTCCTACATCAATCACTATTTTGGATCCTTTCCAAATCTCACATCTCTCATACCTAACCACAAGATCATATCCCTTACTGCACATCTATCCAACACTCAAACGATTATGGATTAAACCCTTAACATAGTATACATCATCAATATTATGCTTATCATTAAAACTTATTGAACCTATCCCACAAATTTTAGCACTAGTATCATCTCCAAACATAACCAAGCCTCCATCATATTTTTCAAGTTTAAAAAACTTACTCTTACCACTAGTCATGTGATGTGAACAACCACTATCAACAACTCAATAATTTTTTTCCTATTTAGCATATAGGGTAGAGATAATAGTACCTTCATTTTTCTTGTTCTCTGGAGGGCTTTCCTTCACCTATTTTTTAGAATTAGCAGAAGTAGGTTCATCCTTTTAGCCAAGAACAAGAATTCATTGTCATTAGGATCCTCATAATAAAAATCCTCATCAAATATACTAGCATTCTCATTCACATAATATTCTTTGTTGATCTTCTTTCCTTTATTTTCTTTCTCATATCTTTGTTTATTCCTCTTATCTCTTTCCGAACACTTTGCACCATAATGACCTATTTATTCAAAACTAAATAATTTAAAGGGTAACTTACCTTCATACTTGTCGAAGCCTTTCCTCATCCTTCTCATGTAGTTAGCTTCTATTTCATCAAGATTTTATTCATCCAGATCTTCAGCTTTCATAGCCTTAAAAGCAGTCTTTGATTTGTATCCAATCCTCAGATTCAACTTTCTCATCTCATAAGATGTCAGAGATCCCAACAATAAATCTTTAGTGTAGGTCTTATAATCTATACTATGTTCAATAGCACACACCTTCTCACTGTAATAATTAGGGAGATTCCCATGAATATTCTTTACAAACCTAGTTTCATCTATAGTAGCATGAAGTCCTCACATCCCAATGTCTATCTCATCTAATATTTGTACATAAGCTTTAACATTCTCATCTTCAAACATATGTAGAAGCTCAAACTGTGTCTCCAAATTCTACAATTTTTCCTCTTTGAACCTTTCATCACTTTCATGTTCCCTTTCCAAAGCATCCTAGACTTCCTTAGCATTCTTCAAATTTTGAACCTTCATCAACTTGAAATGTACAAGATTGTTCTTCAAAATTTACTTCACCTTATTGTTCACTTCATGTGCTTTGATCTCATCAGTCGTGCTCATACCATTAGCAAGAGGAGTGTAAGGATTCTTGTAAACTTTCTCCACATCATATCCATAATACTCTAGATACTCTTCCATTAATATTTTCCATATAGAATAATTAGTTCAATCAAACCTTAGATAATCATAAGTCATTTTTCCATCTATCTCGGACCTTCCTCAAGTAGTTAATCTCTTCACTAAGGAACCAAGATCTTATACCAATTATTTAATAGGACAACTAAGAGGGGGGGTGAATCTATTGTCATAAAATTAAACCATTAAATCATTCACTAGAACTAATCCTTAAGACTGCTTAAATGATTAAACATTAAGTACAAGTGTAGAAACTAAAAACCATCACACAAACACAACACCAGATTTACATGGAAAACCCAATAAGGGAAAAACCATGATGAGTATTAACTCACACTATATAGAATATCAAAATTGATTACAAGAGGTTCACTACCTAAGAAACGAGGCTCACTACCAAAACAAGGACTCTCAGTCAGATCAAGATCCACTATCCAATAGGGCTAACAACCTAGAGGTCTCATTGTTGAAGAGATACAAATAATATAGAAGAGATATGTTATAGAGATAAGACAATCTCAACATGATAGGGAAATCCAACACAATTTTCTCAGCACTCACAGACATGCAAGAATGATAGAGTACATCTTCTACTCATTGTATCTAGAAACTCAACATTTAGGCTTCCCATTGATCTGCCACACTCTCATCACACACACTCATTGATTAGCATCAATATCCCATCTAATTTCTCTATTTATTTACACTTAACTCTTTCCTTCTCTTGTCTTTCTTCACCACTAACTCATCCTATATTTATACCATCTTCAACTTTGAAACATATCCAAATTTGGTCATCCAACAATAAATTCAAATTAGGTTGATGTAAAAACATCCTAGGGTGGAATTAGAATAAGGGAAACCCAAACACATGCTTCATTAACTCTGAAGTTAATTTTCAACACAAGGTTGTTCAAACCAATGTAAAACACAAAAAATTTAAGCACAAACCTTCCAAATACCGAAATTAACATCATCATGGTCATAGAAACTCAAATCTTCAACCACAAGTCATAAGACTTTAACAAAGATAAATCTGGACCAACAACATTTCTTTTGAACCTCAGCCAAAACCACAAAAAACCATAGTTCACAACTAGTGAACATAACTCACATTGTACAATGACTCAGTAGCCAAAAATTTGGAAATAGAAACTTCCAAAAACCATAATCAACATATCTAAACCACACAAACATAATCCCAAAACCTAAAGCAAAACCCAGAGCAACCACTGAACACATGCAATCTTTATTCAATACAATTTGGACTCTACTAAACTCAAGAGGGTGATCCCACAATGTGTATCCTACAATATTCTAAACAATTCTCTCACACATTGTATAGTAAAAAAATATATTCCCATTGAAATGTTGATTAGATGAAACCCTCTAAGAAATTGGCAATTCATTTAAAAGGATTAAACACCAAAAGTTAGGAATCCAACATAATACCAACTTCAAACAAAATAAATTGACTATAAGCTTGTTTATGAATTTTGTTCTCAAATTGAAACATCTAAACCATGGGAAATGCTTTAACACTTGCTAGATTAGTGTCTTATCTTAGGGCAAGGAGTCAAATCATAATAAATTTAACTATAAGGCAAGTTTAATTTCAAAAAGCC
The DNA here is from genome assembly GCA_007115665.2 of Sequoiadendron giganteum. Lineage (NCBI taxonomy): Eukaryota > Viridiplantae > Streptophyta > Pinopsida > Cupressales > Cupressaceae > Sequoiadendron > Sequoiadendron giganteum. Next base: position 359,551,718 of record CM021101.1, read on the forward strand.
ATGATCTTTGTATAATTGCATTACAATATACATATTAAATGCTCAGATTCTATGAATACTTATTAAATCCACTAAACGTTCATACGAAATCATGCTTTAATCAAGGTATTTTAACTGATTTATTAAATTAGAGCCATAATTAAAACATATTTCACTACAAATCATAACAAAAATTAATGAAATATCATTGATTGGGTTTCCATTAATAATTCATATGAAATATTACATATGGAGAGACAATAAACTCAAATGTTTGCATTGTTCATCCAGACATGCTTGAAAACCATAAAATTTACAAAACTTATTCACTTTGACTCAAAACCTAACGTGCAAACTCAAAATGTCTTTTCTCTCTGATATACATTTTCATTTTCAGATCTAGAATTCAAAAAGAAACTGACACCAATGGCCGAAAATTCCCTTTTATAAGAAACAAGGGAGCAAAAAAAGCTTCAGGCCAAAGGTACACTTGTCACATTTTCATTTGACAACTCATATTGATCATTCCATGAGGAATGGTTACAAAAAACTGAGAGAATATTCTCCCATGAGACAAAAGTCACTTTTCAGTCGGTGGAGATGCTTGAGCCTTCCAAAAGGCAGTTTTATGAAGAGAGTGGTATTAAAAACATTGAATCATCTCTATTCCTCATCATCAAAAGACAAAAAGACATGAAAAAGGAAGAAAAATGTGGATCAATATCCAGGTTATCTTCCAACATTAGTCCAAGTCACCAACAGTAGGCATTTATCTATCACATCTTGAATTAGGAGAAACATATCTTTTATACATTACAATTTCTAAGGCCAGACCTATATTATAAATGACCATGTATAGATGTTCTCCATGATTCCATCTATAACTCTAGTTCAGCAATGAATTTATTCTTCCACAATTCATACTCTACTTGAGAAGGCCAATTAAAACCTAGGAGTTCATCCATCATCTTTCTATAAGGCACATACTTAGCCATTACTGAATTGGATTATTTGTCAAAGACTTCCAGGAAGCTAAAGGTGAGAGACAATTTTTCAATAAATCAACATCAATATGAAAATTCTCACATATGAGAGAAGCTTTGGAAAAAATATTTTTATTCACTTGATCTTTCCATGCCTGTAGAGGTTTTACCTCATCCTATGTATGTTGAATATCAGGCAACAATCCCAATTTTTCCTTATCAAATTTTGACTTCAACCACTTTATTTTGTCTTCCAAAGGAGAATCATACCCTTGAAACCCTTGCTCCTTAATTTCATTAACAAATTTATATGTTGGTATAATCTTTAGGCATTTTTTAGTTTTGATGTAGACACCCAAATGCTATAAGCTTAAAATTGTCAACCCTAGGGATCCATCTCCATGATTGGAGTAGACAAATATTTCTCTTTGAGACAACTTAATTCTTGCAATATTAAAGAATAGTTTGAATGAATATTGTTCAACTTGCATTGAATTTTATTATTCATATTCTCCAAAACCACATTAACAACCTTCAAACTATTATCATATAGTGTCTCCTAAAATTGCGACAACAATTTCTTATATTCTTCAATCTCCTGAAGAAATTGTTCCTTTGAAGGCTCATCTGATGCAACTGCACCTGATGTGCTTGGCTCCTTAATTGTAATTAGTTCTTGACCCAAATTGTAAGGCACCATCACTAATGATTTCTCTAGTGGAGGAGCAGGAGATTGGGGATGTGTCATCGAGGGAAGTAGGCACAAAATAACTTGAAACTAATGGGCCCTAGGTCTTTAATGTTTCTACTTGTTGCTTGAATAATGCAAATTTTATTTCCATCTCATCCAACTTTTGTTGATTTTTATTATACTCATCAATGATATCATTATACTTTATTCTATACAAGTCTCTATATGCAGTGAAATTCTCCACTTTTCCCTTACTGAATTTAGCAACATTGATTGTAATTTTTGCTGATTCGATTGCTAGAGTGTCAAAGACTCTTTTAATAATCAACTGCCCACTAAAGTTGGTTGGATCTACAAATTTTGGTTTTCTAGACCCTAGAGATAATGACCAAAGGGTCAAGGCATCCCATTCTTCACTAAAAGCTAACCCTTGCAATTCTAATTTGGCTTCCTCCTCTATTTGAAATCAGGGTCTTTCATTCCTTCTTATTGTATCCAACACAACTGCATCTGCAATGTCCCACTCAAGAAGCAATAACACACAATTTTGTTTTCACTAATGCTCTACCTTCTTTGGGTGTGATTCCTTGGAATTTATTCTTCATCAACTTCCTTACATTTTCTTGAAAAGCCTCTACAGGAAGTTCTGGGTGCAAGTTCCTTTCCTTGGCAACATTTTTTGCATATTCCTGATCCTTAGTTCTCTATACAAAATCCTTAAAAGCTTTGGTTTTCACAAAAGAATCATCATTCAAAACTGTTGCACAAGCCTCATGCCTCAGATCATCATCATTTTTGAGACCACTAAAATATGCTTTTCCTAGTCGAAGGTTTCTCTCTCCCATGCTTGATGCAACGTCCCTTGGGGGAGAAGGAATTTATTGTTGTACCTCTTCATTAGTGACAAGGATATCATCTTCAGCTGACCCAGGATAATCTATTATCCCTCCTATCTTAGTTATTTGTCTCTTAGTTAGTGGCTGCTCAGATGGAGATGGACCTCTAGGAGGAAAATCAAGCTCCATTATGGTAGGGGGAGATTTTCTAGGAGGAGATGGTACTGACCTCACAGGAGAAGATACTCTTGACCCCTCTTATGCACTAGGGGTTGGAAGTGTCTGTTACTTATTTATTACTTCCTTCTTCCTCGAGTATACCCTAACCTTGTGTGATGGTTGATAAGAGGGTCTCTCCTCTGTTCTTTCCAATTCTTCTTCAATATCCATTTCCTTCCCCTTATCTTTTATTGTGTGTTCCTCCCTCAATACACCCACTATTCTCTCAAAACGGTCAAGTACATACATGACCCTATTTAACTCACCCTTAATATTAAGAAAAGGGTCATAATTAGGATCTTACCTTGTGACTTTACCCACATTTTGATGAAGGAGAGATACATTTGTTGCAAGTATGGATGTGCTTGATGGTGTTGTCATTAATGTTGTCATTGATGTCAACATAGTTTAGGTTTATTTCAAATGGTACTTGTATAGTTGAGATACTATAGAAGTGCTTAGAGTATATGAAGCTATATTTATGAAGTTGCAGTTGTGTTTTGACAAGTGCTTTTGAGAAAATTTGAGAAATAACAAAAGCAATGTTGAAGAATGTTTTGAGTGTGCTCTGGTATTGTGCTCTGCATTTATTTTTTGTTGATCCTATGCATGTGTAGATATGTATGTGTTTTCATGAGCTTCAATGGAGAATATATCCTGAGTTTTAGCTTTTGGTTCGATTCAGAGTAAAAGATAATTTCACCGGTGTGTGAACTAGTTTGGTAGAACTATTTGTTTTTGGACTGGGAGAAATGTTTTGGCTCTGCAATCTTCTGATATTTGGTTTCAAATCTTGCAGATCTGGGAGATGATTCTTTATAATGTTTTTTGTGTTCTAACAAACTTTCTTGTGATTTGGTTCTCCTAAAGACCTGCTCCAGAGCTCCTATGTTTTTTTGGTTGGTCCGATTGGATTGTTGAAGAGTTTTATGTGAATGAAGGTTGATGTATTTTTTGTGGATGTATTGAGGCATTCTCAAAGATGGCAATATGTCTGGTGAAACATGCTGAATGATCCTCATGTGATCATCTTTTTGGAGATGCGTGTAATTCAAATATTGTTGGTGTTTTCATTAGGTTTGGCCGACTTGGTGTCTACACGTTACATTAAGTTTTTGCATCAATTTGAGGAAGCATGTGATTGATCCAAGATGTTGTCTGGGTCCTAAATTAAATATTTAATTGGTCCATTCTCATTCTTATCCATGATGAGAATGTCAAGTATCCGACCTAGTTTGAATTTGTAAATGAAATTGTATAGTCAAACTTGGAGAATTTTTCTAGGGTTGAAGATGGTATAAAAACATATCAAGTTGTAGAAAATTGATCATCCATCCATGATCCATGATTTGAGAAAGTAATTCAAGTGTGCAAACAAGTGTAAAAATAAGATTCTGCAAGAGTGAATTGATGTAGCAGTACCTTATTGTGTTAAATTCCTAGAAGCAGTGAGCTCATGGTATCTACAATCTTCTAATCAAATTTTCAAGTGTGTGGAACCCTTGTGGTGGATCTTTATTTATCTCTTTTTATTTTTTGTAGGAAATGAGCATCCTTCTATACAATGAGTTCTCTTTAAGGCAGTGAGCCCTTATTCTGGGTAGTAAGCCTTTGTATTTGGTATTGCATTATTACTATATTGTGAGATAATCCTTACTATTTTTTTTCCCTCATTGGGTTTTCCACATAAATCTGGTGTCTCTAGTGTTTTCTTTATGTTATTTGCATTTCATGTTCACACTTAATAACAGATTTAATTTAAAGTGGAATTGATTAAGTTTAAGAGGAAATGATTTGTTACAACTGATCCACCCCCCCTCTCATTTGTCTTGTGTGTTTCAACAATTGGTAAAAGAGATCTGGTTCCTCATTGAAAATATTAACCACTTGAGGTAGATCAGATGACACATAAGTTGCAAATTCCTATTTTTGATGGAGTTGACTATAGTGACTGGAAATAACATATGATAGATTATTTGGTTTCAATTGGTTTCAATACCTATAAAGTTGTGGAGACAAAGTATGTTAAACCCACCTGTGGTCCTTCCTCTACTAATGAGATTGTAGCTTATGAGGAGGATGAAAAGGAAATCTATGCTATCTTCAATGCTCTATCTAAAACTGAAAGAATACAAGTTATTTATCTAGCTACTACTCATGAAGTATGGGAAAATTTAAAAGACATTTATGAAGGGAATGATAAAGTAAATTTGTCAAGGAAACTAACTGCTAAGTGAAAATTTGAGAACTTGAGGATGGAAGACGAAGAAGATATTGCAAGCTATTATTAGAGAGTTGAACTTATAGCAACTAAAATAAACAATCAAGGTGGTACCATGTCAGATGAAGACATAATTGAGAAGATCTTGATGACCCTACCAAACAAATATAGTGACAAAGTATATAATCTTGAAGAATCATATGATCATAAGATATTTACTAAGGAACATCTATTTAGTGTCTTGAATGCATTCGAGATGAAAAAATTTGCAAGAGAGAAAGAGAAGATCGAAACAACTTTTAAATCGATGAGAGATGACTTTGATGGTGATGATTTAGAAGATTTGGAAGAAAGGTACTGGTAAATACAAAGGGAAGTTTCCTTTTAAATGTTTAAGTTGTGGAAATATTGGTCATTATGCATCAAGATCTCCTAATAGTACTACACAAGAAAAACAAGGACAATAACAATAGTCACAAAGATAAAAAGGATAAGAAGTTGAAGAAATTGTACTATGTCAAAGAAGATGCAGGAATTTCTGATGATGAATCATAATTTGAGGAGGATAAGGATGAATTCTTATTTCTAGCTCTGGAAAATAAAGTTGTATATGCTAACCATGGAAGATGTGCAAAGGAATATGGTCTAAAGAGCAAGAAGGATAAAAGAGAAGGTACTCTGGTGACTATTTTTCATGCTAGACAAGATGAAGACTTTTGGGTAATTGAAAACAGATGTTCAAATCATATGACAGGAGATAAGAGTAGGTTCACTAAAATTGAGAAGTATGATGGAGAAATAGTTATGTTTGGAGATGAATTTAGTGCTAAGATTTTTGGTAAAGGATCAATTAGTTTTGATGGAAAACATAATATTGCCGATATCTATTATGCAAAGGGTTTAAGGCATAATCTCCTAAGTGTTGGACAAATGTGAAAAAAAGGTTTTAATCTTGTGTTTTAGGATAACACTTATGAGATCTAAAAAGGATCTAGAACTATGGTAGTAGCTGGAAGAAGAACTCATGGAAACATCTATCAACTGAAGGGTGGTGATGGTCAGTGTTTTATTTCTTAGATTAATGAAAGTTGGCTCTGGCACTGGAGGATGGGACGTGAATTTTGACAATCTGATCAGGATCAGTTCTAGATAATTTGTGAGAGTTCTGCCTAGAATCACAAAGCCTTCAAATTCAATTTGCAAAAGTTTCCAGTTGGGAAAAAAAATTAGAAACAATTTTAAACGAAAGGAACAATATTCTACCAAAATGTTAGAATTAATCTATATAGACCTCTGTGGTCTTATGACAATAGGAAGCCTAAATGGTGACAGGTAGCTTGTGCTCTTAATTGATGATTACTCTAGGATGACATGGGTTAAATTTCTTAGGGAAAAATCTCAGACTCTTGATAGATTCAAGGTGTTTAAAGAAAGAGTAGAAAATGATGCAAACCTAAAAATCAAATGCTTAAGGTCTGATAAAGGTGGAGAATTTACATCTGGTGAGTTCAATGCATTCTATGATTAACATGACATAAAGAGACATTATTTTTCTCCTAGAACCCCTCAACAGAATGGAGTTGTGGAAAGAAAGAACCGGACTATTCAAAAGGTTTCCATAACTATGATGAAAGAAGAAATCCACACTGCTATCTATATTCTTAACAAAGTTAATATCAAAGGTAACAACACTAAGACTCCTTATGAGTTATGGACCGGTAAGACTCCTATTGTTAAATACTTTAAAGTATTTGGGAGTAGATGTTATATTAGAAGATATGATGAACATCTTAGAAATTTTGATGCTAGAAGTGATGAAGGAAAATTTCTTGGATATTCAAATAACAATAAGGCATATCTGAAAAATAACTAAAAGTGCTAATGTAAAGGTTGATGAATCTATTATGATATAAGAGATATTTTTTGTGTATGAGTCTCTTTATTCTAAATAAATCACTAGGGAATGAACCACCCTTATACACCTCAAACTAAATGAATTGATGAAACTATGAAGAGAAGTGAAGAAGTGATTTTAGATACCGAAAGAGTAGACTTCAAGATTTATATCCCTGGTTGTGGAGCTCTCGGCCAAGAGACATCAATATAGTTTTAAAATTCTAGTGTGGCACACTATCATCCACAAGATGCATTGGCATCCTAAGCCACAAGGAACTCAGGAGCTCAGATAGATAAAATTAAATCTTACTTCTCAACTCGGGTCAAAAAGAGTGAAGGGTTGAAAAAATTGACAAAAACTAAGAGATTAGATGGAAATACAAGTGACCTTGAAGCGAGATTTCCTTTGTGCATCTAAATCTTTACTCCAAGCATCCCTTAATAACCTGCACACAAAAGATCAAGGGAAAAAGGTTGGGTTGTATAGGGGCCTACCTCAATCAGACCCCCGTATTGGTGATCCCACCTCCACAGAAAAATAGGTTTGGAAAAGAGCACAAAGGAAATAAAAAAAGTACATGGTGAAAAAAGCTCACTTCAGAGTAGAGCCTGCACCACAAAGTAGTAAGTGAACTAGTAAGAAGGAGTGATAGGGAGAGAGAGTGTTACCCATAGGTGAAGACCCTCTTTCAGAGCACACGAGCACACTGTGATGTGCTTGATATGGAGCTGGTAGTTGTTGGAGGGACCTTAGTCCGGCATGGCTTTGCTAGTAAAAGTGTTGCTACTCAAGGGTAGAGCTTACCCAAGAGTAGACCAAGCGGTGATAATTCTTGAATTGAAGACTTTCAACCCCAAAATGAGAGCCAAAAAGGGATTTTAAAGCATGCAAGGGCGACACAAAGTTGTTTCAAAAAGAGGGACTACAAAGGCCACCGAGGTCAGTCCAAATGGTACCGAGGATGCCCTGAGCTCTCGAGCTCGATAATAAAAAATACAATGGTCATAAAAAATTATTCAAAACTGTATCCTGCAAAACTAAAAAATTTAAGTCAAGTTTGAAAAATCAGAGGAAACTACCAAGGAGAGAAGAATGATCAAGAAAAAAGTGGTCGATTCAGAGGAAAAATATGATCAAGAGGTGACTATATGCCCCCCCCTAATTTTTCCCCAGCATGGTTGGGTAAAGTCAAGAAAAATTGGGGGGCTGCGAGCTCCAAGAAAAATGTGCCCCAAGGGACCTATATATACCTAGGTGGGTCCCTAGAAGGGTCATTTTCACTATGCACTATGACCAGATTGTTGACTTTTGTGAGACAAAATTCAGCAAAATGTTAAGCAGGAGAGAGTACGAGGCACTGAGGTTAGATCACCTCTATGAGGACATTGTCACGGGTCATGAGGTTGACTAGTTAGGCTTTTTAGTCTCGATCATTTTGTGTTTTAGCTCATTTTTTAGATCCTTTCATGCTTCGAGGTGCGTAGGCATCCAAAATGTACGCCTGCATCCATTTTTTGTACTATTTTCTGGGATGTGCATTGGGGTGTCGAATTTGCGCTATCTTCCTAAGGATGTGTTGGCATCCTCTAGGCGACTGCAAAAGTACAAGATGCAGCCGCGTCCCATAGACGTTTGTCTGACACGTAGATGTCATTTTGCATGTTTTCTTATCATGAGCATCTTTTTGACTTAATTTTTTTAACTTTTGTAGGAGTATCCAGAGATCCGGGAGCATCTCAGAGGGCGAGCATTCTGCCTTGTCTATGAGCAGAGGGATCGTTTATCACCAGATGAGGTCACACACTTGGAGCGGGTCAACCTTTGTCACATATTTACTATGTCAGAGATGCAATACCATGATGGGATGCTACCATGTCATCCTTCCATCTACCCTATGGATAGATGACCATCACCCTCAAGGATGTCTATTGGATGGTTGGGCTTCCTATCCACAAACGATGGGTGTGCCTAGATGACACCCAATGGGTGCAAAAGCACAGAGAGGGGGTCTGGTACTACACAAGGTGGACCACCAATGGTGATGACACTGGTCATATCTACACCCATTCATATGATCAATAGAGAACTACAACGTCACTGCTATGTCGAGTGATGGTAGTGACAGTGGCTTTTTGAATTAGTATAGATGGGAGAGACTCACATCTGCATGGGGGCCTCATCCCAATTATCATAGATATGGTCGAGCAAATGATTGTTTCTTCCTCGGGGAACAACATGCTAGTGCACCTTTACCAGGAGCTTGGATGGTACATTCATTATGAGTACCGTAGTCTTACTATGTGCACACTTTTGCAGGTGTTGGAATTTTCCCACATCATGTGCACCCAGTCAGTCGATTTTCCCCAATGATGGCCATAAAATGTCTCGATGGCCCACTAGTATGACATGATAGGCCAATGATGCTTTAGATATTTATAGTTTTGGAGGCTAAATTTTGATATTGTTTCCATGGGAGAGGTTTGTTGGAGACCCCACCACTATTTTAGGTGGGTCAATGATAGCAGGTTCCTTAGGAACCTACAATGGGACCATTTTTTAGTGGGTCGCCATGACTATATTAATGTACCTTATTACTCGAGTTGGGTCATGCAGCAACATGGCCATGTACAAACCATACCACCCAACATTCCCACATACACCAGGACACACCATAGTGCAGTGATGGCAGGTGATCGCCCTCACCCCTCTATCACAGACATCATCTTTTTAGAAGATGATGATCCTGATCATGATATACTGACCATGGTGGTGGTGGATAATGTCGGGGTGGAAATGGAATACACATGGTGGTGGGAGAGGCATCATCCTACCCTAATCTTTGGCGAGGGTGCTGTGAGAGAGGACCCTAGCCCACAAGAGGACCAGCCCCGCTAGCTACCACAGGACAAGAGGAGAGGCCACTAGCATAGTGGTGTGGAGGTGGCATCAGTGAAGCCGAGACAATGGAGGAGATCATCTCCACTCAAATACCCCCATTTCCTCAGTGCCACTAGTTTCCACCATCACAATAGCAATAGCGCTAGCACCACCCAGGTCAGCCATCGATACCGACGGTGCAGGCCCCAACATTGAGCCGCACCTTGATCCCACATGGCAATTAGGGGATCTAGCTATACATAGTGCATTATTATTATTTTCAAACTTTTTTGTTTATTATTTATATACATACACATGTCATATGATATTGATCCTTGTCTCTTTCATTTGTGCTTGCAGAGGATGCACAGGAATAGATTGGGATTATATCTCATTGTATTTCAGAGGTGGCCCCTTTCATGCTAATCTAGGGGATAGTCCTAGAGGCTTACTGGCCTATTTCAGTGGGAAGGCATGCCCCCACTTTTGAGCTGGTAGCATGTCTATGGAGTACATATGAGGAACGGGGTGCCGAGGTGGTGTAGTTCATTATGAAGATGATAGTCATCAAGGGGCAGGGAGATCGGTTATTGAGGGAGTTGTGAATGGTACTCGCCGATTGAGATGCAGTAGTGAGGAGAGTCGATGCTACCAAGGTGGCACATGACACTCTTTAGAGCTCCATCAATGAGCTCAACACATAACCAACAATTGTGATCCCGACAGATGTTCAACGATTGCAATAGGAGTTGATCCAAGTGAGGATGGATATTTTTTCATTGCAAGGGGATCTCAGAGGGATACAAGCGGGTCTATTTGCATCACATTCACATCAATCCTGATCTCAGACCACCATAGAACCTCCTCCTAGAGCACCATAGGGGCTGCTAGAGTGAGAGGGCTCAAGGAGCCACATGCCATGAGGATAGGACATCTTTTTTTGTACATCATTTTTGTAGCCAGATTCAGACATACATATATACTTGTAGATTTCTTGTATAGACACATATTCAATGGCCACTTTGGGTTTTTATAGTAGTGGCCCGATACATGTATATGATATTTGATTCATATATTGGTTTCAGTATCATGGATTTTCTTATGTGAATTATTTTCATTTTTATGTATGCCCATACTATGGATGTTACTTGCTTATATGGATATACACTTTCATTAGATGCTAATCATGATTTAATTAAACATGTTTGTTTACATGTTAATTGAATTCTATGATTATCTAATGATGTGATGTATGGATATTTAGCATAGTGAGAAACATGTATGTGTGTTTTTAATACACACACACACACATGGTCACGTCATAAGCACAAAAAGTTTCACGATGTCAAAATGAGTAAATGTCAATATTTGGAGTATTACTACCCTTTAGGGAGAATACCACATACATGACATGCTAAGACACTATGTGTAGTATTGATGAAGATGCATCATGTTAACAGGTTCATTTAAATGCATCCCATCCATAGATCATAATCCATAGGCACCCAAACCATATACAAAAACCACGATGTAAGGACTTAACCAGTTAGGACTAAATTTCCCCTTCTAATCAGGTAGTGCCTTTACATTCCGTTGGTTTTCATATAGAATGAAGTCTCCTAGTTTGAAGGTTCTAGGAAGCACACCCTGATTATATTGTCTTGATAGAGACTACTGATAAGATTTAAGATGATCGAGGGCTTGTAAATGGTGCTCGTCGAGCATCTCTAGCTGATGCAAATGGTTAACACGATAGGTTTCATTGTCAATCAACCCTCTAAGGGAAACCTATAAAGATGGAATTTCCAACTCCAGAGGCATGATAAATTCAACACCAAAAGATGGAATTTACAACTCCAGAGGCATGATAGCTTCAAAACCATACACGAGCTTATAAGACGTCATTCCCATTGTTGTATGAAAACTCATGCAATAAGCCCACAAAGCATATGTCAGCTAGATATCCCAATCTTTGTCATGCTTATTAACTATTTATGAAGAATAAGTTCAAGCATCTTATTAGAAGCTTCTGCTTGGCCATTGGATTATGGATAATATGGTGTAGAAAACCTATGTTGAATGTGAAATTTCTCTAAGAGTTGATTTACTTCCTTGTTCTTAAATGGCATACCTTTGTTTGAAACAACACCCAAAATGAGAAATGATGTTGTTCAAGAGGAAGTTACAGATTGTTTCAGCATTCATAGATCGGAGCGAAATAGCTTCAACCCATTTTGTGAAATAATTTATCATGGTAATGATAAAAGTATGTCCTTTGGAAGAAGGAGGTGATACTTTTCCAATGATATCCAACCCCCATTTTGTGAAAGGCCAAGAAGATTGATTGATTTTGTAGCTCCTGAGTAGCAGCATGGATAAGGCGACTATGTTGTTGACATTGAAGGCACTTCTTGACAAAACTGAAGGAATCTTTTTCCATTGTCTGCCAATAGTAACCCATATGTATCAGTTTTCTCACCAAAGGTCTACCACCAAATTTTCCACCCCCAGAGCCTGTGCGGGCTTCCTTAAGGGCAAGGGGTATTTTTTGTTTAGTGAGGCATCTTAACAACAACCTGTTATAGCCTTTTCAATAAAGGACATTAGATAAGATAATGCAACGCGCTGAAAGCTTTCATATCTGACTACGATCACTTTTTGTTAAGTCACTGAGAAAGCTACCCGCCTTTTAAATAGTTATAGATACTAGAGAACCACTCTCTCGAGTCTTCCTGAAAACAAACTAGAGACTCGAGCTCAGGTTGATTGGGAGCCACCAAGGTTCGTATGACTTGAACCACGAAGTGATATTCCTTTGTATCCTCCTTTGAAGGTACCAAGGAAGCAACACTTTCCATGGCATCCACATGTCTATTTTCTCACCTAGGAATATTGTTTATTGTGAAAGAGGAGAACTGATTGAATAGAGACAAAGTGAGGTCTCAATAGCAAGACAAATTGCTTTGTTTGGCTTGATAATTTCTCTTGATTTGATTCACTCTAAGCTCAGAGTCACCTAGTATACGAAGATGTTTGATCTTTAGCACGATCGCGACACGTAAGGTGGAAATAAGAGATTCGTACTCTATGATATTATTAGTGCAAGGAAAATCTAATTGAAAGGATAAGGAGACCAATTTTCCTTTGAGGGATATCAGGATGATGCCCACTTCATAACCAATCTAACACCTCGATCTGTCGAATTACATCTTCCATTTCAAGTCATACTTGATTGTGAAAATATTCTCATGAGGGAATAGGTTCAACCCAAGGAAGGATCAAGGTGAGGGAGTTTCTACCAATTGATCGGTGACCACTTGTCCCTTTAGCGATTTTTGAGTGTCAAACTTTATATCAAACTCAGAAAGTAGCATAACCCACTTCACCAATCTCCCAACAAGGTTAGCGCTAGAGAAAAAATGTTTCAAAAGATCTGATTTTACTATGAGGTGAGTTTCAGCATGGAGAATATAGTGCCTCAACATATTTGTAGTGAATACAAGAGATAGGGATTTCTTCTCCATGGATGAATAACAGATTTCATAATCGAAGAGAATGCAGCTAATGTAGTAGGTTGCTCTCTCTCTTCCTGCATCATCATATTGAGCTAGTAGAGCTACCAAAGCATATGGTGACATAGCGAGGTAAAGTAGGAAAGGTCTATCTTGCATAACTGACATAAATATAGGGGGATTGGTCAAATAGGCTTTGATGGATTCAAAATCTCTTTGACATTCTTCATCCCACATAAGGAAAACATCCTTTTTCAGTAGACGAGTGAAAGGAAGGGTACGATCAGCCAACTGAGATATGAAACTCTGAATTTCCTGAATCTTCCCTTGTAAACTTTGGAACTCGGTGATGTTCCTTGGTGGGGACATGTTGACAATAGCATAAATCTTATTTGTGTCAACTTCGATTCCATGGTAAGAGACTATAAACCCAAGAAGCTTTCCAGCATCAACATTGAAGACACACATCTCAGGATTTAGTCTCATCTTGTAAAGTCAAATCCTTTCAAAAATAAGATGAAGGTTATTCACATGATCTTGATGAATTTTTTATTTTACCAAGATGTCATCAACATAATCATCTAAGATCTTATGAATGAAATCATGAAATATCAGCGTCATCGCTCATTGGTAAGTTGCTCCTTCATTCTTCAAACCAAAGGGCATGACCATGTGTAATGACATTATTTTTCTGCAAGATAGATCAATTGATTAGTTGTACTTGCATGTTAATAAAATCACACAATAGAATGCAAAGGAGAAAAATACTTGAAATGGAAGAAAACTGGAAAGGTCTCACCCATTTAATACTCCATGGCTTACTTCCATTGCACCTCCTCAAGCTTGTTGTTGATGATGGATGCCCTCAGATTTGTGTGTGAGCAACTCTATATGCCTAGCATTAACAAAGCTTTTGAAGGATTTGTAAAATAAACTAATGTGCAACTAGCAATTCAATCCTAGTATGCAAATAGTAATAAAAATCCTAAGATATGAGAATGCCTATATAAAATAAATTAAGCAATGATCGATCCAAAAATGAGATCAAGATTGTCATTTTATAGAAAATGCAATCTTGAATAGACGGACGAGATGAGAGATTGAGGAATGCCCTAGAATAAAAGGTCAAGATTCAATAAGGCAACTCTCAATTAGGGTTAGGGAAAAATGCCCACATGTGTGAATAAGATTTAATTAAATGAATTAAATCAAGACTAAATGTGACAGTTGAGATGAAATTAGTAAAAATCAGAAGACAAGAGGATGAGATTTTAGAAAATTGGTAATTTTAGAAATTACTTGATTTGTAGAAGAATAATTCCATTTTGAATTAAATCAATTCAAAATATGGATTTTGTGAGGTAAGAAGTAATTCATTTTTGAAATTAATTACTAAATGAAGAATCAGTTAAGTATGTGAGATATTTTTAAATGATTTTGTTTTATTTATAAATATAGAAGTGTCACATACAATAATTAAATAATTACAAATAATTATTTAATTTAGAAGAAGTAGTTAATTAATTAAATAAATTATCAAATCTATTTAATTAAGAGGATTTAGGAATTAGTGACACATTAAATAAATATATTTTAAATATATTCATTTAATAATTAGGAGGACATTAATGATAAGGATTAATTAAATAAATAAGATTTTATTTAATTATGAGATGACTTTGACAATTAGTGTCATATTAGATAAATAAGATTTATTTATTTAATAATCATGAAGAATGAGAGATTATGAATTAATTAAATAATTATAAACGATTTAATTAATAGTTGAATGTCGGTTAGAAAACATAATTAAAATGTTATAATCATGTTGTGACGAAAGGTGGTAAAATAGTGGTCGTAGGCCTAAGTCATTTTTAGGTGTCTACATGTGCCCCTCTTTGTCATAATGCAGCTTGTCACATTGTGCCAAAGAAAACAAGTCGAGAATATGCCCCAGTGAAGGTATGGAGTGCCTATGCCCCCTCGGGAAATTTTTTGAATTTCAACCTGGGGTGAGAAAAATTTGAAAAATATCCCGACTAGTCAAATTAATGATTAGATAAGTAACAACGTGAACGGTTTCGAAAACGGAGGATGTTAAGCTAGCCAAAATGCTGGTCAAAGGTTGTCAAATGAGCCTCCAGTATAACCTATCAGGTCAAAACCCTAATTTTCAACCTATAAATAGGGTAAAAAGTTCAATCCAAATGTCATTTTCTCATTTCTCATATAGAAAATTTAGAAACCAGAGCTCTGAGAGACAATGGTGATTACGACTACACATCATGGATACCACGTGCACACATTTTGATGACCCGAGGGTGCAGAGGCACCGGTAAGTACCCTATCCAACTTGTCAAATTTTGAAATTAATGTATTTATTAGGGTTTAATGGGGGGTAAAAAAATGTGTTGCGATGCAAATGATGTCACATAAGCTGCAAATGCCTTCGCGTTTGCTGCATTTGATTGCGTCGCGATGCAAGTGCAACGGG
Organism: Sequoiadendron giganteum; assembly: GCA_007115665.2. NCBI lineage: Eukaryota > Viridiplantae > Streptophyta > Pinopsida > Cupressales > Cupressaceae > Sequoiadendron > Sequoiadendron giganteum. Next base: position 359,567,427 of record CM021101.1, read on the forward strand.
TAGGCTAGGATTTTGGTGTGATTGCGCATTTGCCAGGGGAAATGACACAATCACCAGGTTGTGACATGACCGATGCACTTGTGACACATTTTCCAGTTTACAACGCAATTGGCAAGTCCGACAATGCATTTACAAAATCGCAGCGCAATTGTTAAGCCAAACGACGCATTCATTGTTAGATCGTACATTTGCCATCTACAATGACGCATTTGCTAGTTAGAACGATGCATTTGACAAATTGAAATGCATTTTCCCTATGCAAAGTCACAATTGATTGGTTGTGATGCATTTGTGGTCAACATGAAGCAATTGTAGTTGACCAAAGTTGACTTTTGTTGACCTTGTGCCGAGATTAACCTTTATGTACCCTTGACTTGCTAGTAGTAGTAAAATTTCCATAATGTTGCTCAATATGTGCTAATCCTTTGCCTTTCCTTGTGCAGAGTCATCTTGTGCCTATTTATACGTGAGAGTTTCGATCGGCTACATATGCCTTTAGAGATCGCCTCTGTGATAGACAGAGACAGTGGCTGATGGCCCTAGGTCTGTACCATGTTACTTATATGCCCATTATTCGAGCAAACAAAGGTTTGCTTACAGCTCTTTGTGAGTGGTGGCATTTTGAGACCTGCTCGTTTCACCTGTGTACTGGAGAGGTGACAATGACCTTGGAGGATGTCTACCGCATTCTCCACATTCTGATTAGCAGAGAGAGGGTCACCTATGATCTAGACTGAGGGAAACAAGCCCTGTCTGAAATGTATGAGGGTTTTGATGGTGCTTAGTTGGGCATGGACGGTTACAAGATTGGTTGGGATGTCGTAGCTAATCAGTTTCCCAGATTCGATGCCATGCTTATGACCTTGATCGTTGGATTTTTGATCCCATATCATCGTGGTCACAGATTTCCCATTGGATGGGGGGATGTTCTAGTCCGTATGCAAGGACAGAGGACCGTTTTCACTCGGGGGCCATGCTTGTTGGCCATGTTGTATCACCAGGGGCATAATATCAATTGCGGCACTATCCTCCTAATTATCTGGGTATGGGGTGCATTCCCATTTTTTCACCACCAGTGCAGATTCAACAGCTAGGTGATGGGATGCCTTACATTTACTTAAATGCAAGATTAGTGAGTCAAACTCGCATGGGATATATTAGGTACTAGTGTCATCAGATTTATATGATGATCAACTTTGTCTAGAGACCCTACCAAGATTGCGCTCAGTGGTCAGATGAGGATGACCACTTGTCCTTTTGCAGACAGTTCTGATATTTGATTGGCCACATGGTACAGACTCAGTAGAATATCGAGATGTACCTGCCCCAATGGGTACTATGGTAGTTTGGGGAGCAACAGGTGGTGCCAGTAGGCATGACAGAGTATGATCAGTTTTCCAAGGAGACCATGTGGGGGCCACCCATATCAGTTACAGTAGCAGAGCAATAGGTTGATAGCTTGGTGGTAGTTCAATGGGTATGGAGAGGGGGATCAACAGATCTAGGGACGTCTTCTGAGTTTGACACCTGGTGGCAGGTTCATAGGCCCATTCCTTTGACAAATCCGGATGGTCCACCATTGATAGATCAGAGGTCAGTCATTCCACGAATTACAAGGAGAGGTCGGGATGGCTGAGATGGAGGCAGGGTAGGAGGAGGTAGAGATGGGGGAGATGGGGGAGGTGGGGAAGATGGAGGAGGTGGAGGAGATGATGGGGGTGGAGGAGATGGGAGGGGTGCGAGGAGGAGGAGGGATGGTGGAGGGTGGAGGCAGCCCAAGAGAATTAGGCAGAGAGTGAGTGGTGTACCATTGTCACCCATTCGGGAGGAGGGGGAGGAGAGAGAGCCAAAGGCAAGGGCCGAGGAGGTTAGAGGGGGCGAGGAGGAGGTGGAGGTGGTGGTTGAGGAGGAGGCCGAGGTGAGGGCTGAGGGGAGAGATGAGGAGGAGGATGAGGTAGATCAGCAATTGCAGGAGCACATGATCATCGGGGATGATGAGGGTGACAGATCACCCATTTTGCCTACTGATGCTACTATTGATCAATGGATCACAAACTTACAGAGCAGACTTGATGCGGCTTTGTCTTAGAACAAGGCCTTAGCAACAGAGCTGGAGGTCACCTGGGTGGAGAGAGATCAGGCTATTCTCTGATGGCAGGAGTCAGATCGGTGGGTGACCGAATTCGCAGAGCTATGTTTAGGGTTGATAGGAGATATGGCTAGAGAGTTGGCCAGGATGGCCAAGAGTAGGGGACAATATAGGGTATTATATGAGCAGGCAATTCCCCTAGAGAGACGGGACCCAGGGTTGTCCCAATCTTATAGCAGGATAGGCAATGGCAGTCAGACACACAACAAAAGGTCTCATAGCAGTAGTTACACTAGTGCTGGGGGGTCTACTACATTAGGGCAGTCATTAGGTCATAGGTCACACAACTCTCACAGGCATTCATCAGGCCATAGTCACAGATCAGAGCATGGACATAGATTAGTGTCATCAAGACACCAGGTAGAGCATGGACATAGATTAGTGTCATCAAGACACCAGGCAAAGCATAGACATAGATCAGTGTCATCAAGACACCAGGTAGAGCATGGACATAGATTAGTGTCATTAGTACACTAGGCAGAGTAGTCCCAACCTCCTATTACAGAGGCCTCGAGATCCCAAGGTCCAACTCAGGAGACTGCTCCCATTCAGGTCACATTTCATGTGGTTGGTTAGGCACAACCACCTCACAGTTCACCTCCACGTGATGGAGGAGGGCCATCCTAGGACTTGTTTGTAGACATTTGTATATTTTGATATTCGAGCTTGCGAGCTCCATTTTTGGGATATCATATAACTCTATATTGTGATATGACATTTTGAGATTATATATATGTGATGCAGTTTTGGTGTGGCCTATATGATGTTATGCGTTATGGTATTCTAATGTTTTATCAGATGCTTATGTGATGCCTTTATGATGCTATGAGGTGTATTTATGCTTATGTTTATGAATACATTTATGGATGTGGTTATGTATGCATTGTGTAATGTGATGATGATGTGATTCCTATATGTTAATGCAAATGTCTATTTATGATGCCTATATGTTGATGCAAATGATGGTTTTATGAATGGATATAAATGATAGTATTTATGCAGTGTGAATTATGGTATGTGATTTATGCAGATATGAATATGAAATGCTCATGCAATTATGTATGCAACTTTGATTTTGTATGTCACAGGATATCATCAGAGAACCATAGAAGATAAGATGAAGATAGATGTTAGTGTGAAGAAAGATATGCATGTTAGTGCGGAAATTAAAAATCCTTCAAAGCTTTGCTATAGTACTATTCTATTTGTTGCTCTTTAATCATCATTGGGCGAAAATGTCATGATGGTCGACAAACACTACGATATGAAATAGATCAATAGTGTGCAAGGTCGAACCATCACGTAAATCAATAGTCATAGACAAAGGATGATCATGACTCGTGCAAGGAACACAATTACCCCTAGTCTTTTTGTCATGACCAACCGGCAGAAAAACCAAGCCGGTCATGAGACATCGCTGCTTTTCCAAATCTTGATGATAGGACATCTTGGAGAAACTAGCCACATGATAGTAACAATAAAATCATCGTACTATGTCATTAATTCTCTAAATCCTGAAGTCAGGACATCCTGGAGAAACTAATAGTAGAGTGATAAGCAGACAAGGATAATCATCATGATATGCCATGGTTCCTAAGACATAAGAAACTAATATCATGATAATTATCAAAAGACAGAAAAAGTTTGCCAAGTGTTTTAATGTTAAGCGTTGTCAAATGTCGAGTGATATCAAATTTAGGAAGGACACATCCTAAATGACGTTGATATCTAGGAGATTGATTCTTGGAGTTAGGAGAATCCATCAAAATTGCCAGATGATGATAGTGATCCTTAGGAAAGACACATCCAAAAGCATAAAGAAGTGACAAGAGTTGCTCTTCAAAAGGACACATCTTGAATAAGAACCCAAAGTTTTGCCATGATACATTGCCTTGATATGATTTTGACTACATGTCATTGCTGACATGTTGAATTGACTAAAAGTGTTTGACGAAACATATTTCTGATAGACTGATAGCCCAAGATTGACATAAGATTTGCTTGATTTTGAAGGTAGTTTGATGTGTGTGAATGTGTAGTACCATGAACCCTAATGGACTGACCTAGTGTGGCCTCGAGGGTCCATCGATTGATGGCCTTTCCTATGTCATGCACTCGGAGACCTCGTAGTTCAACACGACCAATGACATTGTCCGAAGGACAGAAACTTGAATCATGATTTTATTTTGTGACAAACCTAGAAGGACTGACCTAATGTCTCGAGGATTCAATGATGAATCTTGCCTACGTAGCAAATGCACAGAGACAACGTAGTTCGTACATAGGACAAAGATTGATTGATTGAGTTGATTAGACTGACTCTGTTTTTGGATTTTGACATTGATTTGGATGTTTTTGTATTTTCTCAGGACGTTTTCAAATTTTTAGATCTTTTTTCAGGACTTTTTCACTTTTTTAGGATTTTTTTCAGCACTTTTTCAGATTTTTAGGATTTTTTTCAAGATTTTTTAAGAATGCGAGATCATGTGCGGTACCCACTGCAATAGCATGATAAAGGTCTTGCCCCCAAATAGAGCGGGGACTATCTGAGTCCAATGAAATGGAGATAGGTAGACGAAAGGCAAAGGTAAGAATATGCAAGGAATGATGTCAACCAAATGTTAACCATGGTCGAAATTGATAGGACTTAGGACGGATGTTGTGAATGTGTCAGGCCTTTGTGATTATGACAAATGGATAAAGGTCAATTTAAGTGACAATAGATGGTGAAGCAACGATCAACTACGCATGGCGCCTGTTTACCAGGTTTTCACTATTGGATGAATTCATTTCTTTTTACTATTTTTGTCTTTTTTAAAATTTTTTTGGTGTCACCAAGACGCTTGTTTGCCAGGTTTTTATCAAGGAACGATTTTTTCTATTTTTAAATTTTTTTTTTTGTATTTTGTAGGTTTTCAGCCAAGCTCTCTGATACTATGTCTAGAACTTTCTCAGGTGTAAGGCTTTGTTGGGTTCTATCAGTTGTTCTCCATCAGGTGTGGCCAATTGATAAGCTCCAGAACCAAATGCGGTAGTAATGATATAAGGACCAAGCCAATTAGCCTCAAACTTACCAGGCTTTTCACAGTCCACCTGATTTCTGGTATCCTGCATGAGAACCAAGTCACCGATTTCAAAATTTCTCACCATGACTCTTTTGTTATAACTTTGACAGAGATGATTTTGATATGCCTGCAGATGATTTAAGGAATTTTTTCATCTTTCTTGTAGCATTTCTAGCTCATGTAGGCGATTATGTCTATACTCTTCATCATCAATCATTCCTTTCAAAGAGACTCAAAGAGAAGGAATTTTGACCTCTATGGGTAATATGGCCTCAGATCCGTAGACCAGGGAATTTGGAGTGGCTCCAGTGGGAGTACAAATGTTGGTACAATAGGCCCATCAAGCAAGATTAAGTTGTAGGTGCCAATCTCGGCCAGCGTCGTTGAAAGTCTTCTTCAGAATGCGAAGGATTGTTTTATTTGATGCCTCAGCTTGGCCATTACCTTGTGGGTAATATGGGGCATAAAAATGGTGTTGGATGTGGAATCACTCACAGAGCTCACGAACGTCTTGATTTTTGAATGGACTACCATTATCTGTGATGATGGATTGTGGGACACCATACCGGAAAATGATGTAATTTAGGATGAACTTGGATATTTTTTTAACAGTGATGTAGGTGAGAGGGACAACTTCAATCCACTTAGTAAAATACTCAATGGCAGTGATTATGAATTTATGGCCATTAGAAGAGGATGGATGGATCCACGAGGTCGACTCCCCATTGTGCGAAAGGCCATGGAGAAGTGATAGGTCTCAATTCTTGTGTAGGTGCATGAATCAGATCACTATGCACCTGGCATTTCCAACATGTTCTGACAAACTGAAGAGCATCTTTTTCCAATGTTGGCCAGTAGTACCCAAGTCTGGTGACTTTCCTAGCTAAGGTTGGACCACTCGAATGAGATCCACATATACCCTCATGTACTTCTCATAAATTCATTTGGGCTTCATCAATGTCGAGACAATGAAGAAGGGTGTTGTCAAAGCCACAGCGGTATAAGGTGTCACTTACGATGGTATGTCTAGCCTCTTTTTGGATGAAGGACTTTCTTTGGTTGTTGGACATGTTGGGTGGGAGGGTTTGGGATTTAAGATAGTCGTATATGTCCTGGTACCAAGGTGAACTAGGACCAACAATCTCACACACCATTGTTGACTCTGGAATATAGTATGCAGGCATCAAAATTTGTTCCACTAAGAATTCAAACTGTGACACATTCTTAGGGATCTCTAAGAGAGATCCAATGGTAGCCATTGCATCAGCTGCCTTATTTTGTGTTCTTGGGATTTGTTCAAATGCAATCATTTTGAAGTACATTAGGAAACTGTCCCCCATGTGTTTGTAAGGGAGCAAATTTTCGTCCGTTGTGTCATAGTCATCATTCACCTGGTTGATGACTAATTGAGAATCCCCAAATATGAGGAGTGTCTGAATTTTCCATTGAATTGCTATCTTGAGACCTGTGACCAATGCCTCGTATTCCACAATATTATTTGTACAAGGGAAAGCGATCCAAAATTATTTAGGAATTAAATCCCCTTGTGGTGTGATAAATAATATGCCAGCTCCTAAACCATGTCCAGTGTGTCACCCATAAAAGTATAGTTTCCATGGTAAAGCTAGTTTTGCATGAAAGATTGACTCATCAGGAAAATTAGTTATCAGTGGATGATTGGCTTGGATTGGTGCATTGGCCAGTTGATCTGCTATTACTTTTCCTTTTATAACCTTGCGCTCCACATACCGTATGTCATACTCGCTTAATATCATGACCCACTTCGCCAAGCGACCTGTCAATGTTGCTCTACTCAGGAGATACTCTAATGGATCAATCTTTGCTATCAAATGTGTTTGATGGCTTAGCATATAGTGTCTTAGTTTTTGCACCACAAAGACAACTGCTAGGCATGCCCATTCAATGGTTGTGTAGCTGAGCTCATATCCAATTAATGTGTGACTGATGTAATATATGACTCTTTCTTTTTCTTCATGGTCATTTTGCACCAATAATTCCCCCAGTGCATTTGTCATTGCAGAGACATATAGGATCAGTGGTTTTCCCTCAATAGGCGGCATTAACAAGGGAGGTATTAATAGATATTCTTTAATTTGGTCAAAGGCTATGTTGCACTTATCTGTCCATACAAATGGAATGCTTTTGTGGAGCAGATATTGGAATGGTTGACACTTGTCTGCCAACTATGCAATGAAGCGAGGAATAGATTGTAATCTGCCTTGAAGTGTTCGCAACTCACTAATTCCTCTTGGAGGATGCATGACCAGTATTGCTTTTACTTTTTTAGGGTCAACCTCAATGCCTCGGCGTGAAACTATGTATCCCAATAGCTTGCCTAAAGTGACTCCGAAGATATATTTCTTTGGGTTCAAATGAACCTTGTAATCCTCAAGCCATCAAAATATTTTGTCTAGGACTTTGAGATGATCTTTTCTTGTCAAAGATTTTTCCAATAAGTCATTTACATAATCTTCCATTAGGATATGCATCATGTCATGGAAGATTGTTGTCATAGCCCTCTAGTATGTGGCGCCTGCATTCTTTAAACCAAAAGGCATGATGTTCCAATAGTATGTTCCCCAAGGGCAAGTGAATGTCATTCTATGTTGATCCTCTATTGCAATTTGGATTTGGTTATAGCCTGAAAAACCATCCATGAGAGATAGCATCTCATATCCTACTGTGAGGTCAACAATCATGTCTCTGTTTGGTAGGGGGAAGTCATCCTTTGGGCAAGATTTGTTTAAATCTCTGAAATTTGTGCAAATACAGATTTTTCCATTTGGCTTGGTAACAAGGACAATGTTTGATATCCAATCAGCATAGTCTATTGACCTTATCAACTCAACATCCAATAACTTCTTTAGTTTAGCCTTGATAAGTAGCACAATTTGTGGATGCATCTTGTGCAACTTTTGTTTGACTAGCTTGATTCCTAGGATTAGAGGAAGATGATGTAAAACCAATGCTAGATCAAAGTCTGGCATGTCAGCATATGACCATGCGAAGTTAACATTCCTGTATGTGAAGAATTTTTGAAATTCAGGTTTTTCTTCATCTAACAATGATGCGGCCAAGAGAATCATTTTGGGATTCTCTGGTGTAGCTATGTTAACTTCCACTATGTCTTCAATGAGCATAGCTGAATTTTCCTATGTTATGGGAAGAAATTCCAATCCTCCATCCTTAGGCACCTCAGAGAGGTTTTCACCTTCACCTAAAGGCATTTATTTTTCTTTTTTATTTTTTGTATTTTTGCGACTTGAGGATTGCACAGTCTCCCTGAAGTAAGCTGCACAATCTAGATCAATGGAGAACCTTATTTTGTGATCACCCCATGTAATTCCTTCTCTTATCCCCATGAACTCTGCAATTGCCTTGTCATTCTGAAATATGTCCATCACCGGTGAGTCTTGTTGGTTCCAGTTGATCAGTTGTGGATACACAAGGGGGATCCCATTGCCAATGTTGGTGAAGGATGGGGAGGATGCGGAAAGTGTGCAAATTGATGCCTCAAGTGTAAAGGAAAAGTTTTCAATTTCCACTTCCGTGTCCAATGCAATGGATGGTCCATACTCCGAGTCAGATGAATTGAATTCAAAGTCATAATATGGGATAAAATTATCAACATCATGACTAGTGGTTGGCATTTTAGAAGTATGGATAGTGGGCTCAAGAATGGGGTGGGATGGTTTTGTTATTGCTGACAACACCTTGTGTTCTTCTGGGTTCCAAGGAATTCTTAACCACTCCTTATATTTAGAATGTTGGTCAATAGGGTCAATGTTATATTTCATGTGGAATCATTCTTCAAAGGAAGGTTGGCCAGGTTCCAAGAATAGTTCATCAATGTCATAGTCACTGACAGTTTTGTTAGAACCCCATTCCCATTCATTTGAGTCTGTTTCAGTAAGGGATTATTCGCATGTCTCAACACCTTCTGTAACCATTACAACCTTACTTGAAAGTTCAAGGGTATGTTGATCATCAGTTTTGACTTGGTCAAACCCTAGCCCTATGTATCTTGGTCTTGTCGTCATGATAATAGGTTCTCGTCTTCTGTTATTGTTCTTTCCAAGGCCACTTGTACCATTGAAACCTTGGGCTTTTCATATATCATATCCTTTTCCATAGAGATGCAACAGTAGTGGATATAACTCAGATGGGTCTTTGTAGATCTAGTTATCCATGTCAATAATTATTTCATTACCCATATCACCCCACCATGTAAAAACACTTTTTGGTGGAACCTTGAAAGTTATTTTGGGCTCTACTGCAAAACATGGTCTACCATAGACCTTAGGTGGCTTCGATATTGTGGTTATATAGTAAGTTGTATTCAATTTGAACTCTCCACAACCAAGGTCCCGGATCTAAAGGTCTTTACTTGGGATGGAGGTCGATGGTGATGGTGTGGTAGAAGGCGATGGAATGGATGATTCCGTGAGTGTCGATGGGTTAATATATTTGGATGAGGTGGAAGATGAGGCCTCCTGATTGATGGGTACCTAGTGCTCAGCAGTGGCTCATAGGTTGGTGCAGTATTGGAATGGATTGGGATCTCCTGGGATAGTGATCTTAGTTCCATCAAAAGGGAATTTACGACATTGGTGGTATGTGTATGGAACGGCCTTTAGAGCATGAATCCATGGATGACCAAGTAAGATATTATAGTGTATGTCACGATCTAGGACCTGGCATGTTGTATCTATGATAATTGGTCCTACCCAGAGTGGAATTGTAATAACACCTTTAGAAGTGCATTCTTCATCATCGTATGCCTTGATGACGATGCTCTTGCTAGCATCTACACATGCGTCAGAGAAACCAAGAGATTTAACCAATTTTAGAGAGCAAATGTTCAATCCTACTCTACCATCTACTAGGACTCATCTAACCTTATGCTTATGGACAAAAACCTCAATGTGAAGGGCATCATTATGCAATGGTTTGGGTGAGGAATAGTCGCTATGTAAAAAGGTGATGTGGTGAGGTGAATTCAGGTATCCGACCATAGTTTTAAAATGGTTGACATTGATGTTGGTTGGGATGGATGACTCTTGCAGTACCTTATCTAGGATGGCCTTATGCGTAGGTGAAATACGGAGTAGTTCGAGAATGGATATTTGAGCAGGTGTTTTATTAACTGCTCAACAATGTTGAACTCTGGTTTTGGGTTGGACTATCTGGCAAATGAACTAGGTATGGTGATTTTTGGTTGACGAGTAAAAGGATCTAGGATAGTGATCATCTAGGTTAATACAAATCTGATTAAAACCCGAGAAGCCATCCATAAATGATAAAAATGCATGGTGTTCAGTCGAGTCTACAATCATATCTATATTAGGTAACAAAAAATCATCCTTAAGAGAAGCCTTGTTAAGGTCTAAAAAGTCAATGCATATATGAATATGGCCATTGGGTTTGCTAACAATGACTATATTCAAAATCCAAGAGGAGTATTCAATGAGATGGATAAAGCCTACTTTTAACAACTTCTCTATCTTGGTCTTAAACATCAAAGCTACCCTAGGATTTATCTTTCAGCTTTTTTTCTTAACAGGCTTGGCGTCGGAACATAGAATGATATTATGGACCACTATGGATTCATCAATACTGAGCATATCCTCATACATCCAAGAGAAGATATCGAGGTAGGCATGCAAGAGGGCGGAGTTCTCATCTACTTCCTTGGAAGAGAGACACTTCCCAATATTGATTACCTTTTTCAGGGACTTAGTGTCCACAGGGACCTCGACAGTGTCTCCTTTAAGGAGAGATCTACGGTCCTCAGGATGAGACATTAGAACATCATCACTGATGTTAGATAGAGGGTCCTCCTCATCAATGCTCAAAATGGATTCTCCAAAGTATTCTTGTTTATGTAAGTGATATGAGAACCATTTCTTGTGATGATAAGGAGGAAAAAGAGATTAAGCATCCAAAAACTCCCCTAATGCTTCATCCAAAGAGAAGACATCTAGAGGAAATTTCTTGGCATGTCCCCTTTCTTCTATCAACTCAAGATGGACCAAATTTAATGGTTCAGTCGAGATCATGTTAACATTCCACCAATTTTTTTATTTAAACTACTCAATAGGGCATCCCAAACCCAGATAGCATTGGAATTGCTTAAATTGAATAGGTACCTTTATTCCTTTCTCAATACCTCATAGGCATTTTTGGCCATAGCCATATCAAGAAGCAAGTTTGTAAAAAAACCCATCTTGAGCTTGTAGAGTTTCGAAAGGGGGTGGCTCTACATAGACCATCTCATTCCACCAATGGATGTTGAAAGTTTCTATGGGAGCAATCCCACTTCCCTTACTCAGTTCACAAATGTTTACCTCCTTCACGGGAGCGGGGTCAACCTCCCAGGGAGGAGCAGTCTCCTAGATAGGATCACACTTATCTTCCTTAGTGGGAGGGTCACTCATCCTCATGTTAGCAAAATCTAGAAATTCTATATCAGAGGGGTTTGATTTATACTCCACTATGAAGAATCTAGATAAGTTCAAGTAACCCCAGTCATCACCTAAGAGAACATTTGATTCAAGGGTTGAAGGAGAGGATGGGGGAGATTTACAATCTTCCTCTTTAGGCTGTTCATCTCGGTTGATACTCACTCAAGGGAAAGTTTCCATAGAGGGTATCAATGAGGAACATGTCATAGCACCGACGGTTAAGGAAGGAATGCAATTATTGAGAGTGGATGTGGCCAAATTTTTACCAATAGTGGCTAGTAGGCAAAGGTACACAACCTTTGGATCTAGCTTAATCATAACCACTAGATTGTTAGAAACAAACTTTAATGAACGGTGTAGGGTAGAAGTTACTACAACCATATCGTGAATCCAAGGTCTTCCTAAAAGAATATTTTATGGTAACAAGTTGGGCATCACATAAACCAAGGTAATAGGGCCCAACTACAAAAGTAATATTATCGTACCTAGAGCTTGACTGCTAGCATTATCAAACCCACAAATATATGAGGAAGCTCCTAAAGATAATGAATCGAATCTAATTTTAGGTAGTAGATCTATACCACAAACATTGATAGTTGAGTCAGTGTCTATGAGGGTACATCTAATACAAATTTTGTTAATGCTTACTATAATCATCAAAGGTTTTGCTTGTTTCTACACATCTGGAGGTGGGAGTTCTTGTCAGTGGAATGTAATATTTGAAAAATCCACTCAAATATGTGCCATCAATGCATCAACATATGTGGGCCTAGCAGAGGCATGCAAGAGAATATTTTGTAAGGCTTCCTGTAGCATCTCTTGATAAACTTGAACGATCTGAAGCAAATCCCAAAGCGAGATATTTGTCGGGGTAACATGAAGTTGCTCAATGAGATCGTAATTGTCAGGTGCTTTCATCATAGGCTTAGGAGCTGGAGAAATGCCAGAATGAGATTGGCATAAAGAATTTATAGTTCGATCTAGTTGTGATACAAGAACAATACCTTGTTGTTCTAGGTTTTGTTTGTTTCCCCTTGTAGGGTACGTATGGCCGACAACATTATAAGAAGTAGAGTTGGTAGCTTTTGCAAATCTCAAATATAAGTCTGATGGATTGCTACATCTTGAAATTTCATAGATGGAATAGTCCTTTCTAGGGAATGACTCAGCGAGGGTTAGATAGATGATGGATTTCTTAGGGCTTGGAGGAGCCATAGAAACTACTAGCACATTTACCAACTCCTCAGCTAGCAAGGAAGGAATTTGTTTAGAATATTTATAGATAGGGGAGAGTGCTTCTAAGTAATCATCTAGAGCATCTTCCAACATATCAAAATATTGTTTAGAGAAAGAATCCATACGACCATGTGACACTATGAAAACGGATCCGAGAGTTCACTTCGATTTCACCAAAATGTGATATAAGAGGTATTCATTGCACATGGGTCTCTTTATTCTCAAGAGATCACCAAGGAATGAACCACCCTTATACACCTCAAACTGAACGAATCGATGAAACTATGAACAGAAGTGAAGAGGTGGTTTTGGATCCCTAAAGAGCAAGACTTCAAGATTTCTATCCCTAGTTGTGGAGCTCTCGGCCAAGAGACGTCAGTGCAGTTTTAGGATGCCAGTGCGACATGTTGTCATCCACAAGATGCGTTAGTGTCCTAAGTTGCAAGGAACTCAAGATCCTAGATAGATGAAAATAAATCTTACTTCTCAACTCAGGTCAAAAAGAGTGAAGGGTCAAATAAATTGATAGAAAGCCAGAGATTAGATGGAAATACAAGTGACCTTGAAGCATTATTTCCTTTATGCATCTAAATCTTTACTCCAGGCATCCCTTTGTAATGTGCACACAAAATATCAAGGGGAAAAGGTTGGGGCTATATAGGGGCCTACCTCAGTCAGACCCCCATATTGGTGTTCCCACCTCCATGGAAAACCAAGTTTGGAAAAGAGCACAAAGGAAATAAATAAATTATGTGGTGAAAACAAAACCCACTTCAGAGTAGATCTCACACCAAAAATTAGTAAGTGAACTAGTAAGAAGGAGTGATAGGGAGAGAAAGCGTTACCCATGGGTGAAGACCCTCTTTCGGAGAACATGGGCACACCGCGATGTGCTTACTACAGAGCTAGTAGCTGTTAGAGGGACCTCAGTTTGGCATGGCTTCACTAGTAAAAGTGTTGCTATTCAAGGATAGAGCTTACCCATGAGTAGAGAAACTAGTGATAATGCTTGAATTGAAGACTTGCAACCCCAAAATGAGAGCCAAAAAGGGGTTTTAATGCATGCAAGGGTGGAACCTAGTTGTTTCATTTGATACCTAACTACTAGGACACATTTCACTAGGGTCAGATTTCTAGATTTGCCATTTCAAACTCAAAAAACCGGTGGGATGCTAGTGCACCGCAAGGATGTCTGCAGGTCGTGCAGGCATCCAATTCCTATGTTTTTAGGAAACACTTTGTCAAGCTTCTATCATTTCACCGTGTGTTCACATGGAGTAAAAATCATGAAATTATGATTCATAGGATTTTGTCATTAATGCTTCTAGAGTGTCATAAATGATAGGCAAGATGTGAAAATGTGGATTTGCCTGTAGTTGCAATTCTATGAAATTATAACTATTTATAGACCAATGAAAATAAATGAAGTTGAACCTGATGATCCTATCAGTGAGAAAGTACAAGAAGAAGAAAAGGAAGAAAAAGAACAAAGTGATGAAGGAGAAATTTTGGAACCTACACCTGAGAATCCTAATATGTACAAAGAAATCATTTGAGGGAACAGATAATTGGAGACATAAGTGAAGGAGGGAAGACAAGAAGAAAAGTGATTGAGGTAAACTTATGTTTACTTTCTACGATACAACCTAAGACTATGAATGAAGCATGTAATGATGATAGATGGGTTAGAGAAATAATGAGACATTGGAAATAGTCCCTAGACCTACAAACAAAAATTTAATTGGTTCAAAATGGGTATTCAAAAACAAGTTGAATGAATATGGTGAAGTGGTAAGGAATAAAGCAAGACTTGTATGAAAATGATATTCATAGGTTGAAGGAATAAATTTGAAGAAAATTTTGCACCTATAACAAGAATGGAGGCCATTCGGATGTTCTTGACATTTTCAACTCATAAATACTTCAAAGTATATAAAATGGATGTCAAGTTTCAATTTCTAAATGGAGAACTGGAAGAAGAAGTATATATGGAGCAATCGGAAGGTTTTCAACTGTCAGAAAAAATGAACATGGTTTCTAGGTTAAAAAAGGCATTATATAGACTTAAACAAGCTCCCTGAGCTTGGTATGCTAGATTGGATAGATACTTGACAAAGCAAGGATTCAACAATGGATCTGTGGACAAAAATCTTTACTTTAAGGTTGAGAAAAACAAAATTTTGATAATTTTCGTATATCTTGATGACATCATCTTTGGTGGAAATGAAGGCATGTGTAATAAATTTGCTGAAGAGATGAAAAAATAATTTGAAATGTATATGATCGGTGAATTGAATTACTTACTTGGACTTCAAGTAAATCAAACTGACAAAGGAATATTCATTTGACAATCTAAGTATGTTAAGGAATTGTTAAAGAAGTTTGGAAATGATGATTCCAGACTAGTCTATACCCCTATGATAATAAGATCCAAGCTAAGTAAGGATGATGAATCTGCTAAATTGATTAGAGCATGTACATATCCATGATCAATGGATTGTTGTATCTTACTACTACTAGATCGGACATCATGCATGCAGTATGTTTAGTTGCAAGATTTCAAGAAAAACCTATGGAAGCACATGTTACAACTATGAAGAGGATATTTAGATATCTTAAAGGAACTTTGCATTATGGGCTATGGTATTTAAAGGACAATTATTTCACATTGAATGCATACACTAATAAAAATTGGGTTGGCTGTGTAAATGATCAAAAGAGTACAAGTGGCAGTGCATTCTTCCTTCGAGGAAGATTAGTTTCATGGTTGATTAAGAAACAAGATTCAGTTTCTTTATCCACTATAGAAGCAGAGTACATTGCAGCAACATCCTGTTCTACACAAGTATTGTGGATGACACAAACCTTGATGGACATAGGTGTGTTGATTGATGAACCTATCTCTATATTTTGTGATAGTACAAGTGCTATAAACATTTTAAAGAATCTAGTGATGCAATCTAGAACAAAGCACATATCTATCAAATATAACTTTTTCAAGCTGAAGGTATTGCAAAACAAAGTTAGACTTGAATATGTACCTACCAAGGAAAAAATATCTGATATATTCACTAAGGCCCTTCTGAAGGATACCCATGAGTATCTCAGGGGAAATTTAGGGGTTACTATCCTTCCTTTGAACTAAGTGCACATGGAGGTGGATCAATCCACTAGATTCACAAACTCTTTTATCTAGACTGATGATAGTGGTCTACTCCTTAGGGGGAGTAGAGAAGTATATTTTTGCAGTATGTGATGTGGGTGTACTCTTAAGGGGGAGTAAAAAAAGATTTATATGGAAAGAAATTCCTTTTCCATTGATGTCAAAGGGGAGAGATATCATGTGAAAATTTTATGCATGTGCAGGTTGTCACTTCTAAAAATCATAAATTTTGTCTTTGATGGTTTTTCACATCATGTGTTGCCATCAATGACAAAGGGGGAGATTGTTGCAAGTATGGATGTGTTTGATGGTTTTTTCATTATTGTTGTCATTGATTTCAACATAGTTCAGGTTGATTGCAATTGGTAATTTTATAGCTGAGATATTGTAGAAGTGCTTAGAGTACATGGAGCTATATTTATGAAATTGTAGTTGTGTTTAGCCAAGTGCTTTTGAGAAAATTTGAGAAATAATGAAATCAGTGTTGAAGTGTGTTTTGAGTGAGATCTAGTATTGTGCTCTGCATTTATTTTGTGTTGATCCTATGCATGTGTAGATCTGTAAGTGTTGTCATGAGCTTCAATGCAGAATATATCACGATTTTTAGATTTTGGTTTGATGGAGAGTAAAAGATAAGTTCACTAGTGTGTCAACTAGTTTGGTAGAAACATTTGTTTGTGGATTGGGAGAACTTTTTTGGCTCTGCAGTCTTCTGATATTTGATTTCAGATCTTGCAGATCTGGGAAGTGATTCCTTTTTATGGTTTTTGTGTTCTGACAAATTTTCTTGTGATTTGGCACTTTGGAAGACTTGCTCCAGAGCTCCTATGTTTCTCTAGTCAGTCTGGTTCCTAAATTAAATATGTAATTGGTCCTCTCTCATTCTTATCCACCATGGGAATGTTGAGTAGCTAACCTAGTTTGAATTTTTAAATGAAATTGTATAGCCGACCTTGGAGAATGTTTCTAGGGTTGAAGATGGTATAAAATAAAATCAAGTTGTAGTGAATTGATCATCCATACATCATCCATGATTTGAGCAATTAAGTGAACTATGTGAACAAGTGTGAAAAGCAAAGTGTACAAGAGAAAATTGAGGTAGAAGTACCTTATTATGTTAGATTCTTGAAAGTAGTGAGATGATGGTATCTACCATCTTTTGATCAAAGTTGCGAGTGTGTGGAACCCTTTTGATGGATATTTACATCTCTTTTTATTTTTTGTAGGTAGTCAGCCTCCTTCTAGATAGTGTTTCCTCTTTAAGGAAGTGAGCCCTTGTTCTAGGTAGTGAACCTTTATATTTGGGTAGTGAACCCTCTCGCAATGAGCCTTTGTATCTGGTATTGCATTATTACTATATTGTGAGCTAATCCTCATCATTTTTTTTCCTCAATGGGTTTTCCACATAAATATTGTGTCTTTGGTGCTTTCTTTCTATTATTTGCATTTCATGTTCACACTTAATAATAGATTGAAGTTAAATTCGAATGGATTAAGTTTAAAAGGAAAGGAGTTGTTACAACTGATTCACCCCCCTCTCAGTTGTCTTGTGTGTTTCAATAACATTTCCTTCCTTTCATCTAGGACTTCAAAATCAAAAATATTATTGATCACATGTTCAGGAAAGTAAAACTTATGTATAAAAGGGCCATCTCTAACCTTCACTTTCAAAGAAATAATGAAACCCAACGGGCCATGGTTCCTTGGGTGCATAGTTTTCTAGCCTATAAGGTGCAAGAATTTTCCCCAAGCCTTTCCATCCTCCCTTAGTCATCACCTAATCTAAAAACATAGTCCACTTAGGAAAGAATCAGCCTTTGTTCTATTTTTCAGGTAAGTGCACCATTTGAGCCACTCCCAATTGCCCCATAACTTCGATGAAGCCAATCCTAAGTGGCACATTTCTTGGTAATGCATGTGGGTTCACATTTGTGCCATAGATTATGAAGATTTTTGTACTAGGGTATGGAATTATGTCCCCCCATTTATGACTCAATGTCAAGTCAGGTCACCTTTCTAATGGCCTCAAAAAATCATGTATCTCATTTGGAATCCTTGGTGGGTTGAAAATCAAAAACCTTCTCAATTTGGAGGAAAAAACATTTTGGAAGAATGCATAATCGTACTTCAAGTCATACTTATCCAAAATTTTATTCCAACACTACACTGGCATTTCAATACCCTCATGTATCTTTTGCAATCTCATATCTTCTGCAATATTATTCTCCTTTGTATAAGAACTTATGAATCAGGAGAGAGTACCACTATAACCTCGCCCAATCCTTTCTTTCCTTCATTGTAGATAAACACTGATGAATTCTCTCTACCAGATATGTGGCATAAGCACACACTACATTATAGGCCAGGTGTTAAAGGTGTGATGCCATATACATGTAACTTATTGGCATGATGAATGTTGGATCAAAACCAAGAATTTAACACAAGGATAAAACTATTTTCTTGAAGTAATTTTCAAAGTACTTCATGGGGAAGGGCTCCATTTCATCCTTGCTAATTTTTATTTTTTTTCCTTGATTTCCCAACACCTATACTTGTAGTATGCATGGGTAGCATTGTTAACCTAAACTTAGCCTTTTTTTTCTCATATTATGTTGTGAAAGCTTTGATGTCAATGTGAATCATATCCTGACTCCATTCATGTAGTTTGAATATTTCTGCAATCTCCTCTCTGGTTATCTTCACCATTTCAACACCATCATATGCCCTAACCACTCTAGAAATATGATCATACCTCACAACTATATCCTTCAGAAAATCCACATCCATGTATATATTTGGCACTATTAACTTCCCCAAGTGAAATATCCAAGGGTTACAGACAAGAACTCCACAATTTTTCATTTCCAAACTAATTTTAGAACATTTTCCACTCTATGTATGGCACATTGACATCCTTGATATAACATTGTTTGTCAACTAACACCTCTTTAATTCTAGGGCCTTAAAAAAAAGTTGTTCCCTCGGCCTTTTTGTTGGTTGAGGGTTTCAATTGGTCAAGGAAATCTTGGGAAACATGCCTTGGTACAGATTCAAAACTAGTAACTTGATTCTTGGGAGCCATTGGTAATAGGTAGACTCAAATTAACCAGGGTTTTGACACTAGAGAGGTTTAAGACCTAGCCTTTTGTTTAAAACCTAGGGCATGACTCAAAAGTAAAAAATTTAACAGGTTTAATAGAACCTTAAACCACTAAAAAACAACTCAACAACATGCAGAATAAGTTGACAGAAAGATATAGTGAACATCTACCCTAATCCAAGGAAAATTAAAGAAAACACAAAGAATGGTGTTTTTTTTCACTTACGACTTTTACGCTTGACGAAAACCCTAATTCTGATCACCTTGAACTCTGGAATGCTCACTTTGATCTCTTGGATGCTTTAAAACTTATTTTCAATATTCAATTATGTGAAAAAGAAATCTTTTATGTTCCTCTAGATTGTATTTGGGTAGCTCTACATGTCATTTCTATCATTATTGCTCACTCATGTGAAGAAAAATGACTCACATAGTCACATATTCAATTTTGAATATCATTCGTCAATTGATTTATGAGATGACATGGTCAATGACTCATATTGAGTCAAGAAAGTTTGATTTTTTGTCGCCTTTGTTAACTCATCCTGTTCCAATAATATTTTTCCACTTGAGTGTTTACTCATTTATTCTACAAGCTCCACCTTTTTTCCAAGTGATGGAAGAATCCACATGTCAATAGCCCGCTAGCCCTACTACCTTTTGGGAAATATTATTTTATTCATGCGGGGATAGTGAGGAATGGTTGAGCTTAAAATCTCACAGCACATCTTGACCATTAGTTTAAATCATATGGTTCTAAATATGTAAGTGGAGATCGGGCCCCACACCTATAACTATCCACATGTCTTCAACTTGCCAACCTCACTGATTTTCTAAAAAAAATATCTTATTCACACAAAGGCAATGGGGAATGGATGGGATCAAATCCACACATCCAACCATCAACAAATCTACACATGCAGAAAATTTAGTCATAAAAAGGGGATTGACTAGGTTGACGGGACCAAGACCCATGCAATTAAGGACTTAAGACTTAAGTAATTTTAATGGGAATTATTTTTCCTAACTTATGAAATATTAAAGTGATGGTGTAACATTTGATGACCGAAAAACGTAGACCATGGGGTCAGTGATACATGTTTCAGATGGCTTAAGTCATGACTCAAATGACCTGAAACTAGGTATAGCAAGTCAATGAAGGAATAGAATGCATAGGGTGAAGGACCATGAAAATTTGAAACAATTTATTTTGAAACCAAAAACCCTAAACCTAACCCTAGGGAATAGATACAATGGATAATGAAAAGGCAAAGAACCAACAAAAAAATTTCAAAATTTAGAGGTTCCACTAGTGGCTCCTACTTGGGGATGCATACCCCTAGTGGTTATGGCGATAATTTAGATCTCATGGTTGAAGCAAACGAGGAATAGAGAAACAAAAAACCAAGGAGCTTTCTAGGATAAGGTATGCAAATGCAATTAGAATCAAACATGCCAAACCTATATACACTAATTACAAAAATATATAGTGTACATGGAAAAGAACCTATTTCAAGAGAAATGGGGCTTCAAGAACTATCCATGTACTATCAGCTCAAGAAGTTCACTTATTAATGATTCCAAAAGGTATGAATCCTCTCCATGTCTACTTGTAATCAAATATGGGCCTAGCCATAGAGCGTCAAATTTTCCATGTTTTCCTTCATCTTTTGACCTTGCATTCCACATCAGGATCATGCTTCCCACTTCAAACTTTCTCTCAATGGCTTTCTTATCATATAGATTCTTAACTTGAAGTTTTAGCTTAGTATTTATTTTATGATCTTCTCTTATAGTTTCATCAAGCTCATCTAACTCCTTCGTTCTATTCTACATCTCATCACAAATATCTATGTCAAATTCTTGAACAAACTTGTATGTTTTCAATAACTTGTTCTGGGGTATCCTCGCTTCTACACCATACAAAAGGTTGAATGGAGATTTTCCAATGAATTTCTTGATAGTAGTCTTATCAGCCCATAAAGCAAGCTACACCTTTGAATCCCATGCCTTTTTATTCTTCTCAATCACTATCACTCATTTGATGATCTTCATCAAACTCTTATTGTTGGATTCTTCTTGTCCATTTCCTTGAGGATGATAAGGGGACGAGTAAGAGATATGTATTTCATGCTTACTACAAAAATCAATAAATTCCTCTGATTTGAAACACATGGAATTGTTAGAAACAATTTTCTCTGGGACTCCAAACCTAATCAATATATTGTTCATAAAAAATTCAATCACTACTTTACTTGTTTCCTTTTGTGTGGGGATTGCTTCCACCCACTTTGTAAAATAGTCTATTGTAACAAGTATCCAAGAGTTTCCCCCACTAGACTTCTTTGAAATTTCACCAATAAAGTCAATGCACCATTGTTGAAAAGGATCCTGAATTGAAATTGGTCTAAGTGTAAAATTACCTAAGAACTTCAACTTACCAGTGAATCTTTGACATGCATCACATTTCTTGACAAATCTGTGAACAGCCTTAAACACACTTGGACACCAAAATATCACTCTTAATATTTTATGAGCAGTGATCTTTACCATGTCATGACCTCCACATACTCCATTGTGCATTCCATTTAGGAGTTATTCTACATGATCCTCATCCATACACCTAATAAATACACCCTTTGGGCATCTCCACCAGAATTCATCTTCAATAATGATATATTTAATAGCCTACAACTTTGAGGTTCTTTTCTCATTATTAGGCATGCCTTTGCAACATTGCATATTTTCTAGGTATTCCATAATTCTCCTATACCACCCACAAGTCTGCATGTCACACATAGGTGCAAAATTTACATCTTCTAATTTATTTATTTGGTTTCCTTCTAAGCTAGTATCAGCCATCAACTTATCCATACCTTGAACCATTACCAATTTTGTAATCTAAACATCAATATTAAACTCCTAGATCATGTTGATCCATCTACATCTTCAGCCTATGGTCTCTTGCTAGGTAAAAATATCCTTGACTGCAACACTTGGAACGTATGCCACCACAATTTCTCCCATTAGATATGTTCTAAAATTTTGTACAACCTTAACTAATGCATAGGCTTTCTTTTATGTCATATCATACTTAAGCTCAACAACTTGCAAAGAATTTCTTAAGAAATAAATAGGTTGCTCAAATCCTTCATTTTTTTTGTAGTACTACTCCTGCCACAGTACAAAATAAAGCAAAAGTAAATAATTGAAATGGCTTTGAGTAATTTGGAGACCTGAGCATAGAAGCCTCTTTGATGGAATTCTTTATAGCTTGAAAATATTTCATGGGCTCTTCTATCCATGCTATCTTTTCACCCTTTTCAGCATTTTGGAGATAGGTCTGACAATCTCAGAAAAGTTGGTGATAAATCTTCTCATAAAATTAATTTTCCCAAGGAAGGATTGAATTCCCTCTATATTTTTAGGGTGTGGAATTTAATCTATTGCTTCCACACACTTAGGATCAATCATGACCCCATATTTAGAGACAAAGCTCCCTAAAAGCTTACCTTCCTTAACCTCAAAATGCATTTCTTAGGATTCAAGGTATTTCATATTCCAATGCTCTAATAAATATCTTCTCTAAATGTGTACAATGATCCTCTTCCTTTTTTCTATGTGCAGTCAATTCATCTTGGTATATGTCCAAAAATAAATCAATAAAGTCATAAAATTCCACATCCATGGCTCTTTGAAATGTAGCACTAGCATTGATTAAACAAAATGGAATTCTTACATACACATAGGTTCCCCATGGTGTAGTGAATGTAGTCTTATATTTTTCAGATTATTTTACTATAACTTATTTGTAGCTTGAGAAGCCATCCATCATTGATAACAACACAAACCCTATGACGTTCTACAACATAGCCTCCATATTAGGCAGTGGGCAATTTTCTTTCAAGGATGATACATTCAAATTTCTAAAATCCACATAGATTCCCAGGTCACCATTCTTCTTCCTAACTTGAACCAAATTAGAAACCAATGAAGAATGTCTTATAGGCTTGATAATACCAACACCCCTTATTTTCATGAGTTCTTGCATTTTAGGCTACAATGTTGGATTTATTGGTCTTTGCTTCTACCTAAAAGGTTTGGCATCTAGTTTCAAAGGTATCTCATTCTGAAAAATATCTTCCCTATAAGCTTTCAGGTCATCATATGACCAAGCCAACACATGTCTATATTTTCATAGCAGAGAAATCAACATGGTTTTTATATGTGGCTATATTTTCTTCCCTATATATACCTTCATAGGAGAATTCACAATTCCAAGATTAATCTCTTCTAAATATTCCTTGTGAGTAGATGTCTTCTTAGAATTTGTCTTATCAGGGCCATCAAAAACCCTTTCCAATGCAACCAACCCTTTGGGAATCTTTTTTTTTTTCAATTGGACAAATTTATTGCCAAAAAATGTCTCTTTATCATCAACCTCCACCACCATTTCCATGAAGTCTATTTCCTGACTTTCATACTGATCAATACATTTCAATAATTTTAAAATATCTTTATCATCATCAAATACTTGCCAATTGAAAATATTATCAGGTATTGTAGGTTGATTTTACACCTCTACTTCTTAAATAATAATAAAAGTGATATTATCCAGTCTGATAGAAATGTTTTCTAGCAAATATTCCATCACATTCCTTCCTCTCTCTAGCCAATCAATGTTAAAGGCATAAAAATATTCTATGGTATCCCAAACTGCATTCCTATACTGCTTAAGTCTTTTATTTTTGGAAATAAACCTAGACCTAACTTGGGATACCACTAATTATGAATCACCCAATACTTTTATCATTTTAATGCCATTCTTTGAAGCTAATCTTAAACCAACTAGAAAAGCTTCATATTCTACCACATTGTTTGTGCTGGTGAATTTCAATAAGATATAATATTTGAATGTCCTACCTTGTGGGGAGATCAGGATAACTCCTACACTTGATCCCTCCTTGGAACAAGCTCCATCAAAATACATGGTCCAGAGAGAATCTTCTTGTGACACATCTATGACTTCTCTATCAAGTGGTGAAATCCAAACTTCTTCTTCCTATTGTAATTCTTCAATTCTAAAAGTATCCACAAAATGAATTCTCTTTGGTTCCTGTGCATACTCAATCATATTGTGATCTCTTTATTTTCTAATAATCTTCACATCCTTTTCATCAATGGAAAAGGTAGCATATGATAAATCACATTGCATGCTCCCACCCATGAATGCAGTCCATTGTCTTGACAACAACATTCCATAGTTTGGCGGGCTGTCCACTACTATGACACTCATGTATAATTCCTTCTCTGAGAATGTTGTGAGCTTGTATAGGACCCTATTAATTACTCCTATGATGGGTACTTCTCTTGAATCCATAGCATAACACTTTCTAAAAGGGCTATCAACTTTTAGGCCCATTTCCTTCATAATTTCCACTAGAATAACATTAGAAGAGGCCCTCAAATCAATCATATAGTTCTTGAGAAAATTCCCATCAATAATAAAACTCAAAAAAATGGGTTGACTTGACTTGGGCATGTAATGAATGTAGTTCCTAGGTATATTTGAGTGTTTCCACTAGTTACTCTTTCCACTTCATCACCCTCTACTTGAATTTTTCTCACTTTGGGTGGAGAAATCACCATCTTGTCATTACTGGCCACAGATGCATCGTTAATGAGGACCACTGATTTGATTTTATGTTCATCAATCCTCATAATCGCCAACAATGGGATTGTGACCTTAACTTGAGACAACATTTTGAAACATGTCCACAGTAGCATACTTTGGTAATTCAAAAGGTATTATATCCTTGTCCATTATAATATCATTTTGTTTTTCACCATTTTCAACAGTATGCTTCTGATCTTTAGCCCTTACAATTGGGGAAATAACCTCCCCATCTATCTTCATATTATCAGCCTTTTTACCCCAAATTCTAGCTCCTTTACTTGCATTGGGTTTTTCCTCCTCTTTCTTAGTTTTTGTCTTGGTCCCTTTGTCATCTACTTTCTTTTCTTTGATGAACATGTTGCTAGTCTTACCTTGATCAACATTCACAACTCTATTTATCATATTATAATTAATCCTTGCTTGAGTAGCCAATGCAATTGTCATATTCTGGACTTCTTCATTTGATGGTCTTCTTAGAAAAATGTTATCTGATTCAAGAGTGTAAACATTGCAATCATTATCTCTCTCTTCATCTAAGAACACTTGTTGATGGTATAAACTTACTTCCTGCATTTTCACATCCACATCACTTACACAAGCATCATCAAAAGAAGAATAATCATTGCAAGAGAAGTCTATTTTAGTCATGAGAAAATTTATTATTTCATCTTGATCATGAGGGGAATTAAAACCTCCTTGATAATCGTGTGACTCATTTACAGATCTTGCAACAACACATTTCTATGATGAATGAGGTAATTGACATACTACACACCATGAAAAATCTTCAATGAAATTTGTAGAATGCTTTTGCAATGGGTCAGGTGTGCCTTGAGCTTGAGAATTTTTCTAATTGTTGTGAATTGGCTTTCCATTCTGCCAATTAGTGTGATAGGGATAATCTTGCAACCTAGGTGACCTATAATTTCTTTTAAACTAAGGTTTCTCATTCTTTGCAACCTTCTTCTTCAACTCATTTAGAGCACTGACAATTCGAACCAATTTTTCATCAGGAGCTACAACTTTACTAGCTCTTTCATTCTGAGTTCTAGGATTCTTCAAATATTTAGGGTCATCTCTTCTCCATACCTTACCTAATGCTCTTCTATTTTTTTGTATGTGGAATACCATTTTATAAGAATGTCTCAAATTATGTGGATCTTTATCTCTAAGTAACACATATTTGAGTCAAATACATTACAATATACCACTAAGAATGCATTCTCAATTGGCCTTAAATAAGATAAAACTCTATTCATGGCCTTCTGAAAACTTGCATTAAACTCAATCACCATTTTATATTGTCCTTTTGTGATATTGTTGAAGTCATTCGGCATAAATCTAGGATTGTTTTGTCCCCATATTGCTCTCTAAAAACTCTGTAGAAATCATATTTTGAATCAATGCTTTCATAATGCAATATTTTATACCAATATATAGCATCCTTAGACAATGATTGCATGAAACATTTCATTGCAACATCATCATCCCAAATATCAAAATATTCAACAAAACTCTGAAAATATTTTAGATGATCTTCACCACTAAAGGAATTGTTACTAGTGAACTTAGGCAAATGTTTCCTTGCATTATCAGGAATGGCATTTGGATAACCTAGGATTATATCAAAGTATAATTTCCTATATCTATGAGCAGGAATTTATATTCTTGCAAAAGGTCCCTCCTATTCATTTTGGTTGTCATGGTTTCTTCTCCCATCACAAATGCTTTCAGGTCTTCCAGTGTCAACTACTCTTGGTTGGGAATCATGTTGATCATGTTGTTGAATAGTACTAGCCATATTTTTTTGGATATGAATGTGAAGTGGAATGGTTTGTATTGGACAAAGGGTTATCATTCAAATGGGGATTTGAAGATGATACACAGGGATGAGGGATTTGAGTTTTAGAAACAAAATCCTTTATGTTTGATTCTAAGAAACCTATTTTCTTCTTAATCTTTGTGTTTGTAGCTAACAGTTCCATTTCCTTCAATTTTCCTTGTAACTCCTCATTTTCCTTTACTAACTTATCAGAAAATGAATTAGTATTATTATGTGCTATGTCCTCGTGAGAGGAACCTCCCTCATTTATCTTCACACCCCCGACAGGTTTCTTTCCCTTATCATCAATCTAGGAAACTTCATTTATATTACTAGAGATAGGATTAACTACAACATAAGCTATTATAGCAAGATTAGTTCATGTATTTACACAAGATTTTGCCTGAGGTAGTTATAGGCTTACTACTTAAAACCTCTCTAATTGTAGGATTATTTATATGGGTGGATTGAGACACTAATTGTTCTAGTTTTTTCATTTTCTCAACTCTTCTCTATAGCACATCTCTCTCAACCATAGCTTTCTTTATTCTTTATTCTTTCTCCTTATCCCTCCTTCTCCTCAACTCATCTAGATTCCATGATTCTCTTCTAATTTTCTCAACATCATTGAAGATTTCATCCTACCTGGGTAAGGTGGTATCAAAATCTGACGTCTCTACAATTCCACCATAGTTACGGGCATATTCATCAAACCCAGTTGACAAGTCATGAGGAAGAGGGTTATTTTTGTTAGAAGTTATGGCCAAATTCCTCACAGCCCTAGCATGAATAGCATTTACATTATCTTGTTGTATCCTTTCCCTCTCTCTTCTTTGTTTAGCCATTAAGCCTTGATTTGAATGTTTCTCAACTTCACAAAATATTTCATTGTAACTTTTCCTCTTTCAAGAGAAGCATCATCACTTAACTCTAACCAATTTATTCCATGTTTAGAACTAGAATTAGAATGAACTTAATGCTTAGGATTTGGATGAGAAGTAGACTTACTTGTTCATGTATCCTTTGCTTTCCAATTATCATGAGGGTTCTTTTGCAACTCTCCCTCCAATATTTTCTCTAGATTTTTCTTCATATTGTCTTATGTTTCCCACATTTATGTTTGTATCTTCTTTTCTCTTATCAACCTTTTCAATTTTCTTCTATTTTTTAGCTTAATTTTATTGATAACTCTAGGTATTGGCATGCATTGGTGTAGAGACATCAGAGTCACCACCCAAATTGATTGGGATAAATTTATTAAAATGGTACTACAATTTTATGCAAAATTTTACAAGACTCTTCATATTTAGATAGGATATTTAACATTGACCTTTACATACTTGAGCAGGCTTTTGTAAATCTGAGGCAATTTGGGTTGAACTTTGGGAAACGAATTCTAAACACACAAATGGAGAGAAATATAGAACAAATCTAAGAAATGGTTAACATAAACTCAAATAGTTTGAGTCTAAGGATAAACATCACTATAAATCATAGTGATCCTAGACAAGGCACAATGGAGAACAAATATTTTACCAAATGTAATCTATTGGTGGTTTTTAAACAACCAAGAAAATCTCATCGAGCATCTATGAATTTTCCAGATTCAATCCTTGAATACTTAGGAGGTGATTGGCTAACGAATGACAAGAAGCTATAATGCTTCCCTCCTACACTTTGGGCTCTGCAAAACCTGAGAGGGTGATACCACAATGTGTATCCTACAATCTTCTAAACAATTATTTCACATATTGTATAATAAAAATATATATTCCCATTGAAATGTTGACTAGATGAAACCCTCACATAAACTAGAAATTCCCTTAAAAGGATTAAACACCTAAAGCTGAGAATCCAACATAATAGCAACTTCAAAAAAAATAAATCGACTATAATCTTGTTTATGATTTTTTTTCTCAAATTGAAACATCAGAACCATGGGAAATTCTTTAACACTTGTTAGATCAATGTCTTATCTTATGCCAAGGAGTCAAATCACAATAAATTGAACTATAAGGAAATTTTAATTTCAAACAACCATGAGCTTTGAGAAATTGCATTACAATACACATATAAAATGTTCAAATTCTATGACTACTTATCAAATCCACTAAACATTCATATGAACTCATACTTTAATCAAGGTATTTTAACTGATTCATTAAATCAACACTAGAATTAAAACATATTTCACTGCAAAGCACAATGAAAATTAATGAAAGATCATTGAAAGGGTTTCCATTAAATATCCATATACATGGAGAGACAATAGACTCAAAGGTTTGTATTGTTCATCCATACATGCTTGAAAACCATAAAATTTACAAAACTTATTCACTTTGACTCAAAACCTAACATACCGACTCAAAACGTATTTTTTCTATGTTATACATTTGCATTTTTAGATCCAAAATTCAAAAAGAGATCCATACCAATGGCCCATTATTCCCTTTTATAAGAAAAAAGGGAGGAAAACAAGCTTTGGGCCAAAGTTACACTTGTCACATTTTCATTTGACAACTCATATTGATCATTCCATGAGGAATGCATACAAAAAACTAAGAGAATATTCTCTCATGACATAAAGATCACTTTTCAGTAGGTGGAGATTCCCACACCTTCCAAAAGGAAGTTTCTTGAAGAGAGTGGTCTTCAAACCATTCAAGCATTTTTATTCCTCATAATCAAAATACGAAAAGGCATGAAAAAATAAAGAAAAATGTGGATCAATATCCAAGTTAGCTTCCAACATTAGTCCAAGTCACCAACAGTTAGCATTTATCTATCACATCCTGAATTAGGAGAAACATGTCTTTTATACATTACAATTTCTAAGGCCAAACCTGTATTATACTTCACCATGTATATAGGATCTCAATGATGTGTCTATAAATGTAGTTCATCAATGAATGTCTTCTTCCAAAATTCATACTCTATTTTATAAGGCCAATTAAAACCCAAGAGTTCATCCATCCTCTTTCTATAAGGCACATACTTAGCCATTGCTAAATTGGCTTCTTTGTCAAATTCATCTAGAAAGCTAATGGTGAGAAACAATTTTTCAAGACTATTTTTCAATAAATCAACATCAATATTAACATTCTCTCATATGAGGGATGCTTGGGCAACAATAGTTGTATTCACTTGATCTTTCCATGCTAATAGAGGTTTTAACTCATCCTATGTACATTGAATATTAGGTAACAATCCCAATTCTGCATTATCAAATTTTGAATTCAACTCCTTTATTTTATCTTCCAAAGGAGAAAACATAGCCTTGAAACCATTGCACCCTAATTTTATTAACAAATTTATATTTTTGGACAATCTTTGGGTATTTATCCTTTTGATCTGCAAACCCAAATGCTATAAGCTTCAAATTGTCAACCCTAGGGATCCATTTTTCCATGATTGGAGTAGACAAATATTTATCTCTATGAAACAACTTAATTGTTTGCAATATTAAAGGATAGTTTGAATGAATATTTTTCAACTTGCATTGAATCTTCTTATTCATATGCTCCAAAACCACATTAACAAACTTCAAACTATTATCATACATTGTGTCATGAACTTGTGACAACAATTTCTTATATTCTTCAATATCCTGAAGCAATTGTTCCTTTGTGGGCTCATCTGATGGAGATGCACCTAATGTGCTTGGATCCTCTATTACAATTGGTTCTTGACCCAAATTGTAAGGAACCATCGCTAATTATTTCTTTGGTGGACAAGGATGAGATTGGGGATGTGTCATTGGGGAAGTAGGTGTAGCATAACTCAATTTTGATGGGCTATGGGTCTTTAGTGTTTCTACCTATTGCTTGAATAATTCCAATTCTATTTCCAGCTTGACCACCTTTCATTGACTCTTATTATATTCATCAATGATATCATTATACTTTATTTTGTACAAGTCTCTATCTGTAGAGACATTCTCCACTATTTCCTTAGTGAATTTAGAAACATTGATTGTCATCTATGTTGCATAGATTGTTGGAGTGTCAGAGACTCTTTTAATAACCAACTTCCCATTGAAGTTGGGTGGCTTTCCAAATTTTGGTTTTCTAGACCCAAAATATAATGACCAAAGGGCTAAGGCATCCCATTATTGACTTAAAGTTGACTCTTGCAATGCCAATTTGGATTCCTCCTCTATTTGAAAAAAGGCACTTTCATGCCTCCTTATTATATCCAACACAACTATTTATGCAATGTCCCACTCAAGTAGTAATAACACACCACTTTTTTGCATGAATTATCTTCCTTCTTTGAGTGTGATGTCATGGAATTCATTCTTCAACATCTTCCTTAAATTTTCTTGAAAAACTTCTTTAGGAAGTTTTGGGTGCAAGCTCCTTTCCTTAGCAATAGTTTTTGTATATTCTTCAACCTTAGTTTTCCATACAAAATCCTTAAAATCCTTGGTTTGCACAATAGAATCATCATTCAAAAATGTTGTGCAAGCCTCATGTCTCAAATCATCGACATTGTTTAGGCCACTTCAATCTATTTTTCCTAGTCTGAGGCTACTCTCTCCCATGCCTAATGCAACTTCCCTTGGGGGAAAAATCATTTCTTGTTGCACCTATTCATCAATGACAAAGATGTCATCTTCATTTGGCCAAGGATAATCTACTATCCCTCATATCTCAGTTATCTACCTCTTGGGTGGTGGTTGCTCAGATGGAGATGGACCTCTAGGAGGTGAATCAAGGTCGATTATGGTAGGGGGAGCTTGTCTGGGAGGAGAAGATACTCTTGAACCCTCTGATGCAGTAGGGGTTGGAAGTGTTTGTTGCTTCTTTATTACTTCCTTCTTCATGGAGTATACCCTAACCTTGTGTTATGGTTGATAAGAGGTTCTCTCCTTCGTTGTTCTTTCTTGTTCTTCTTCAATTTCCATTTCCTTCCCCTTATATTTTATTGTGTGTTCCTCCCTCAATACACCCAATATGCTCTCAAAATGGTCAGGTACATACATGACCCTATTTAACTCACCCTTAATATTAGGTTGAGGGTCATAATTGGGATCTGACCTTGTGACTTTATCCACCATTTTAATGAAGGTGGGATACATTGCCTTCCTTTCATCATGGACTTAAAAATCAAAACATTTGCTCATCACATCTTCAGGAAAGAAAAAATTATGAACAAAAGGGAAACCTCTGACCCTTGATTTTAAAGAAACAATGAAACCCTTCGCATTATGGTTTGTTGGGTGCACAATTTTCAGCCTATAAGGTGAAATAATTTTCTCAAAGCCTTTCCATCCTCCCTTAGCCATAACACAATATGGAAACACAATCCACTTAGGAAAGAATGGGTCTTTCTTTTGTTTCTCAAGTAAGTGTACCATTTTTTCCACCCCCAATTGCCTCATAAATTCAATGAAACCAATCCTCAGTGGCACATCTCTTAGTAATTCATGTGGGTTCACATTTGTGCCATAGATCCTTAAGATTTTTGTACTAGGGTATGGAATTACATCCCACCAATTATGATTCAATTTCAAGTTAGGCTTGCTTTCTAAGGGCCTCAAAAAATCATGTATCTCCTTTGGAATATTTGGTTGATTTAAAATCAAAAACCTTCTAAATTTGGGGGTACAAACATTTTGGAAGACCACATAATCATACTTCAAGTCATCCTTATCAAAAATATGATTCCAACACTAGACTAGAATTTCAATACCCTCGTGTATCTTCTCCAATGTCATATCTTCAAAAAAACTCTTCTCTCCTTTGTATAAGAACATATGAATCAAGAGAGAGTACCACCAAAACCTCACCTAATCCTTTTCTACCTTTAGTGCAAATAGACACTAATGAATTCTCTCTACTAGAAATGTGGCATAATCATACACAACATTATAGGCCAAGTGTTGAAGGGAGAAAACTATTTTCTTGAAGTAATTTGCAAAGTACTTCATGGGGAAGGGTTCCTTTTCATCCTTGCAAATTTTTATTTGTTTCCTTGATTTCTGAACACCTGTACTTGCAATATGCATAGGAAGCATTGTTAACCTAAATATAGCCTTTTTTCTCATATTATGCTCTAAATTTTTTGAAGTCAATCGAACCCATATCCTGACTCCATTCATGTAGTTTTAAGATTTCTACAATCTCCTCTATGGTTATCTTCACCATTTCAACACCATCGTAAGCCCTGGCCACTCTAGAAATAGGATCATACCTCACAACTTTATCCTTCAGAAAATCCACATCCATGTATATGTTTGGTACTACTAACTTCCCCAAATCTGATCTCCAGGTCTTACATACAGGAACTCTACAATTTATGTTTCCAAACCAAGTTGGGAACATTTTCCACCCTATGTATGGCACATTCGCATTCTTGATATAACATTGTTTGCAAACTAACCCCTCTTGAATTCTAGGGCCTTGAAATAGAGTTGTTCCCTTGGCCTTTTTTTTGGTTGAGGGTTTCAATTGGTCAAGGATATCTTGGGAAACAGGCCTTGGTGCAGGTTTAAAACCAAAAACTTGAGTCTCACAAGCTATTGTTAATAGGTAGACTTGAATTAATCTAGGGTTTTTATACTGGAGGGGTTTAAGACCTAGCCTTTTGTTTAAAACCTACGAAAAAACTCAAAATTAAAATTTTTAACAAGTTTAATAGAACCTCAAACTATATAAGAAGCTTAAACCACTAACAAAAAACTGAGCGACATCCAAAATAAATTGAAAAAAAGATATAGCGAACATATACCCTAGTATGAGGAAAATTAAAGAAAACACAAAGAATGGCATTTGTTTTCACTTATGGTTTTTACACTTGAAGAAAACCCTAATTCAGATTGCCTCAAAATTTAGAATGATCACTTCAATCTCTTGGATTCTTTAAAAACTATTTGCAATCTTCAATTATGTAAAAATGAAATATTTTATGTTCCTTTTGATCGGATTTGGGTAGCTTTGCATGTCATTTCTACCATTACTACTCACTCCGGTGAAACAAAATGGCTCCCATAGCAACATATTGAATTTTAAATATTAGCCATTGATTGCTTTGTGAGATGGCATGTTGGACAACTCAAATTGAGTCAAGAAAGTTTGAAGTTATGTCACCTTTGTTAACTCATCCCATGCCAATAATATTTTTCCACCTAGAGTGTTGACTCAATCATTCTATGGGCTCCACCTTATTTCCAAGAGATGGAATAATCCATGTGTCCACGTGTCAATAGATCACTAGCCCCACTGCCTTTTGGGAAATATTATTTTATTCATGTAGGGCTAGCGTGGAATAACTGAGATTAAAATCTCAAAATGCATCTTGACCGTCAGTTTAAATCATATGGTGTCAGATATGTAAGTGGAGATCAAGCCCCACGCTTGTAAATATCCATGTGTCTTTAGCCTTCTAGCTCCGCTTCTTTTCTAAAATTATTATTTTATTCATGTGAGGGTAAGGGGGAATGGCTAAGATCAAATCCATAGATCCAACCGTCAGAAAATCTGCACATGCAGAAAAAGTTAGTCATAAAAAGGGATCCGAATAGGTTGATGGGACCAAGACCCATGCAATTAAGGACTTAAGACTTAATTCATTTTCATGGGAATTATTTTTCTTGACTTGGGAAATATTAAAGAAATGGTGTAATATTTGATGAGCGACAAACCTAGACCATGGGGTTGGTGAACACACTTCTGATGGCTTAAGTTGTGACTCAAATGACCTAAAACTAGGTATATCAAGTCAACCAAGGAATAGAACACCTAGGGTGAAAGACCATGAAAATTTGAAATGATTTATTTTGAACCAAAAACCCTAAATCCAACCCTAGGGTATAGATGCAATGGATAATGATAAGGCAAGGAACCAATGCAAAATTTTCAAAATTTAGAGGTTCCACCAAATGGAATACTTATGGGTTCTATATTCTATACTCTTTGTGAAGGGTACGACCACTTCTAGTAGGAAGGTGTATAGGGGACCATCGGTATGTGGTTGGAGATCAATTTCTAGGGTGATGCTCTCCCTCTTGCAGATGACAATGTTGAGGCTTGTGAAATAGAAGTATTTTCTAGATACGAAAGACTTCAACTTGTATCATTATTGGATTATGAAAAATTTTATAATCGAAATTATTTCATGTATGAATTGTAATTGAAAATTTTAAATCTTATTTTTCAAGTTGAAATTAATATAGTTCAACTTCCAAAATTTTATTATACATACATTTTATGATCATGTGCAATAAATGATGTATGAAAAAGGAAAAAAAATACTATCCTATTTTTAAGCATATGCTTGTATTTACTTCTATGGTAGAAACCTAAGTATTTACTTTGTATTATTAATGAGTATGTTAAACTAAATAAAATAAAATACTTATTACATTACCATGACGAAGGTGGTCCAAAATGGGAAAAAGGTAGTCATGCACAATTTTAAACCTACCTTATTAAGTAAATTATTTCATAACATTGCTGACCTTCCATAGACCAAGGTGTTGGAAAATCCTCCCTACTATAACCATTATGATTCTTGTTCACCTTCTCTCCTTTCTCAAGAAAATCATTTATATAATTTTGGTAGCTTATTTTTCTTCTATTCTTCACCTTAGCTCCATCACAATATAGGTTCATCACCCTAGCAATAAGCCCCTCTATCATAGTAAAGATTGTACCTCTAATAGTAACCACATTTTTCTTCCAAGAATCAATAAACTATGAAGATAAGGAGTCATTAAGCCTAGCTATGACATAAAAATGGATTTAAACCTCCTCTCTTGAATATTTCCCATAAATCCACATTTTTCTTCAACACGACACAAGAAATCACTCAACTCTAAGCCTTTGACCACCCTTCCTTGCATCCACATAGAGATGGTCATAAGATAAATTACATAGACATATATAACATGTTAAAATAGAGAAACACAATATTGCTGCTGTTTAATAAAATACTCTTCTCCTTTCTTTATCTTAATCAAACAAGGGAAGACATAAATCCACTTAAGATAGGATGCCCCTTGAAAGAAAGTACTAAAAAAATTATTATATTTTCATTTTCACTTGTAACTTTCTAAATAATACCAATTGTTATCCTTAGTTTCACCTCTTATGATATAACTCTCATCACACTTACTAGTTAAATCCTTGTTATCGTTCTCATTATTATTTCCCATTAGGGGAAGTGAAGGATTTTTCCAATCTTCTAATCTTCCAACATAATACTTTTCATCCACTCATTGAACAAAAAATTAGCATCAACTTTCAAAAAACTAATATTACCATTAGATTTTAGATTTTCCACACCACATCTTTTCACCACAATGATTAGCCTTTCAAAAAAATAAACATAAAGGCCAAATAATAATATTTCTTTTATTAGTCATTTAAAATAAATATTCTACCTATCCTTAGAAAGGATCTCCTTAACCTTTAGTGGGAGATCTATATCATACTTCCAATATTTATAATCCAAGAAATTCAATCCTAGATCAAAAACAACATCACTAGCATTATTCCCTTCTACATAAGTATGTCTTACCTTCCTTTGTGAGAAATTATACAAGATAGATATACAATCTTCAATCACATTCCTAATGAATTGTTATTTTGGATTCTCCTTCAATTTCCACCTTCTAATAGCCTAGCATCTTAATTCTTCTGACACCCCACCACACCACTTGTTCTCCAACCTCAATATTAGTTTTTCACCCTATATTTTTAGCATACCCCTCAATAAATCAACCTCTTTCATCTCTTATTAAATCCGGAGTAGTAGAAACTCTTGGGTGTCCTTTAGAAAAAACATCAAAATTAATTTTTGCCCAAATTTTTTGAGGGGAAAACCACTTAAAATTTCTCCTCGAAGGGAACCTTCCCCAATTCACCTTAGTAAGGTATTGACTAACCTCCTTGTTTTTATTAACCCTAAGATCAAGGTAAGAAGGTATGTTTCTAGCATTTTCAAACTTTAGAACATTTATATTCTCTTGAAGGCCATTTTTAATTCTCAGTTGTTCTTCCTTTGATCTCTAAAAAACCTTGTTTCTCTCCTTCCAGAGGTCATAGGAAAAAGCACAAAGTTGTGTCACACTTTTGGTCAACTTATCAACACAAGTGAATTGAAGTATTTCTAACTAAAAATAAATTTTGGTCAAACATATGATCTAGCTAGATTCATTGTCACTAAGTTAGATATGAACACAAATTTTCCAAATAAAAGTGTTCACTAAATGAATATGTAGTGCCACTTTGAGGCCAATTTACCAACAAAATAAAATTATTCAAAATCAAATAAAATCAACAACTCTTACTCATGTAAATATATAAAAATACCCTTTTGTAGATCTATAGGTGTAGTTTTCAAATGTATATAGTTTTTAATATTTTAATTATTATTATTTTTACTAAAAGTAGGTTATCAACACCAAAATATAAGGTTGGTTATATTATCAATAAAAATACTTAAATTTAGGAAAAAAAGTAAAAAAATATGTTGCACTAGGTAGATATTGTCAAGATGCTATAATTATTTTCTATTTTAGATAAATAGTTAAGACAAAAGGTGATGTCCCATGAGAATAGTTGTTTTTTCAATACATAAACATTTTAATATTTATTTTAAAATATATTTATCAAAATTAGGAAAAAAAATCCCTCTAAATGGTCCATTTTGTAATGTAATATGTTAGTTGACTCGTGAAGTCTAGCCATGTACTTGCATAGTTATATATTAGTAAAATATTTGTTGCAGTGGCTCTGCCACTTTTATTATTAAAAATTGGCAAAAAATAAGTCCATGCACTAACATTTTAATTTATAAATACACACAAAATATATGGCATATCTAGTGTTACTATAGAGACTTTGATTTGATTTCATGGTTATGTAATGTGTTTTTTTGGTCATGGATTATGTGGAGATTTTGGTTCAAGGGTATTTTCATTTTGATTTATAGACATAAATGTTAAATCTACATGTTTAGATATTTATTTCTCATAGATGATGTGATATGTTAATTTAATTAACATGGAATTCATCATAAAGTGATATAGATAAATATTTAAATTTTGTAAAAATAAATGGCTTTAAATTAGAGTGTGAGATGTTATGATTATTTAATTATTATGTTAGAAGATTTCAATGTTTTTTTTGGTGTTTTTATTTTAATCTCCAAAAGAGTACTAATGTTTTTATTGATATGTTGCAGGTGGGCAGAAAAGGTCCTTAAGAATTGGAGGCAAAGTCCATTTGCTAGAAATATATTTGATTTTTTTCATTTTAAAAAGAGGGGGATTTGGGCACAGTTATCTCTCTCAACTTTCTTTTACAACTTTACTTGATTCTTCTTAGGGAATATTTTTATTTCTCTTGGGACCGATCCTAACCTGGGTAGCCAAGGTAAGTTTGAGGTTTGATCTTGAATTCCAATATAATTGTTGAATATTTGGATGATTGGGTTGTTATTAGGAAATGGTGTGATTTTATTTTTGTTTTATGTGGGATTTTTTTTGTGTTATGGGTTTATGGATGTGATTAAGGAGTTGATCTCACTTGACGGCAGTGAACCTCCTTCATGTGGGGTTGAGGAGGGTGCGAAGCCTCTCTTGCAGACATGTGAAAATTAATGTGTATACATGTGGTGATAGGAAGATTGGGTGAAGTATAGAGTATGGAATGGTTGGTTGTGGAGGAGGTGTGAATTGGAGTGTTGGGTGATAAATAGAAATGTGGAGTGGTTGATTGTGAAGGGGTTTTGAATTGAATATTATGGCAATGGATATTATTTTCTGCAATGGAGATAAATGAGTATGGTGATGTGTTATGGTTCCCCAAGATGGAAGGGAATCCCCCTTCTCCCCCTTTGAAGATTCTCGTGTGCGAATTCTTTATGAATGTGTTATGTTTATTGTATCTTGTTTCGTCACCTGTACTTTTTAATGTGGCTTTGCTTCCTACTTGGGGGTGGACTTGTTAGTCCTATGCTTGGGGTTGAGCACAACTCGGTAGCTCTAATTTTATGTTAGCAGGTTTTGAGGGAGATTTGGAAATTGTTGTAGAACTTTTTGTGTATGTAAATTCTTTTTTTATATTGCTGATCCAAAATGTTGAAAGAATTTTTACCAAGAATTCCCTTACAACTCAATTTGGTAGAGTTGAAATAGTTGGTTACATTTAAAAGTGAAGGGTATTCAAACACTTCTAATAAGTTAAATCATTTCACAAAAGAGAATATCAAATGGAATTCAATTTTATTATGCAAGGTTTTACATCAGAAAGGAATTACACAAATTGTATAATATTTTTGTCTTTTATTCATTTTATAATGAAAATGTATACAAGATTACATAAACATTTTTTTTTCATACATTGAGATCAAAAGAATTTTTAAATGTCCCACATAAACTATGGGAGTAGCTGAACTAATGCAACATAAACATAAACTATACAACTAAAGATAGAAGTAGAAAAATACATGAGGAGAAGGTATATACATCATTGCCCAGTGGCATAGTTTGGTGTTGATCTTCTTTTTTTCATCTCCTCTTTGTTGTTGATCTTCAATTGAACCTACATGATGCTTAAAGGATTGGGTTAGAGCTCTGGATATAAATCTCATCATATGTCCTATCAATAGAAATATAGCTTGTATCTATGATACATTTGATCAGTTGAGAAATTATCATATGTATCCAAGAAAGCCAAGATCAAATCATCAAATGAAAGTCAAATCATCATGAAGAACACCAAGATTCATTATTTTATCTAACTTGTTTGTTCATTGTGCAGGTATAGTTTCATTTATCATTTTATGATTTATCTTGTTTGATATCATCGCATCTGGAGCAAAATGGGCTCCCACAAGGGTTGAGCCCAACATGCTGCCCTATTGGATTTAAAGAGGGATATGAAGCATATTTTAATCAATGAAAAGTGACTTCAATCTTAGTAGTCACTATAGGTTTCTAAGGAAGCATATCATTACCCAAATTTCATTATGATAAAAAAGTAGCACATGATCAATGGGGAAACAAAAACATAAATGCCAAGATTCAAGCATCTCGCTTTCTTATCACTATTTTCGGACAACAAAATATTTGCAGAAAAAAGAAATCATAGTGAAACAGACTTCACTATAATACAAGGACAATAGTTTCTAATTGAAGAATAGTCACAAAAGGACACTGCATAGAGGGTTATAGTTAAGCCAAGTACTAAGAAACTTTAAACAATGATTGAGCTTTGAGTTCACAATAAAGAGATAGTCACAATTATGAGATTTGTTTTAATTAGTAACATATTCCATGCAATCAATAACATAGTTCATGATTACATGATGAACATAAGAGTTAAAGACCTTAGGTCAAGGGGAAATCATGCCATGTTTGGGAAATTTCACATCAATGGAGCCTTTATTTTTAGTAAAGGAAAGATTAAGTTTTAGGACTTAACAACACAAAAGAGGCACCTTAATGAACATAGTACAATGTAGAGTTATAAGCATGATAAATAGTCCATTCATGAAAAACTACATACAACGAGCATGATAACTCATAGCCCTGCATGATAGGGACCTAGGAACCATCAAAGGGTCTTGTTATGCACAAATTCCTACCAAGGGTTTTCACAAGTTAGTC
The DNA here is from genome assembly GCA_007115665.2 of Sequoiadendron giganteum. NCBI lineage: Eukaryota > Viridiplantae > Streptophyta > Pinopsida > Cupressales > Cupressaceae > Sequoiadendron > Sequoiadendron giganteum. Next base: position 359,607,742 of record CM021101.1, read on the forward strand.
AAATTAATTCTCATATTAACATGCAGATGTCACAGTTATAAGGGAAAATATAACAATTTGTGAAGAAGACAATGATAATGCCAAAGGATAGGAATATAGTGCACAATGATGAGGATGGAAAAATTATATAGAGCATCCAGGGCACAAATCTATGGAAGTCTTGAATAAATGGTTGGGGAGACTCACTAATAGAGCTATCATTATTAGGATAGTAAAATATATTCAAAAGGATAGATACATAAAGGCAACAGTCAAAAGCCAATATGACAGTGAGGAGAATGGTGATAGTGACATTATAATAAGGGTGTGGTATATGAATTAAGACAATTCTTTATGACTATAAAAGATGCAAATTTATGATCACTATCATGATGCAAACGAAGCCATGAATAGAGAGTAAGTTCCATGAATACAAGCCAGAGACCCTCGAGCATAGGAAAATTTTAATGGGTATTCTTTTAGAAAAGATGAAACTCTTGAACTAGAATTTTAGTAGGGTTCCCAAATATCAAACAATTGAATGCATATAGAATGAAGCAAGAGGGAGCTCGAGCTTCAAACAAGAAAATCCTCATTTATGAAAATAGAAAGAAAAACTCGATATAAGCATTCATATCTATTGCCATGGTCTTTAAAGAAAAACTTGAAAGATGCTCAAAAAATAAAATAAGGGAAGATAGTTTTTAGTTTTACATAACGAAAAGATACAGAAAAAATGGAGCCTTTTTATCTTTTTCTTTTTGCAAACATAGTTGAAAAATCATGAATCATTTTTCATAGAAAGTGGTGAACACAAACAAGGATACATAAAATAAACTCACCATGTAGTCTTAGCTCATCTTCTAAAGGAGGATATGCATGAATGGCTCAAAACTCCCAGAGGAATCCATAGAAAGCTCAAGTGAAACCCTAACATGGTGGTGCCCAAGAAGAGCATAAAAGTTGCAAATGAAGTGAAGTGTTAGAGGTCCCTATATCTACTTATTATTCAACTCTAATCTTGCATGGTTTTGAAATTAAACATATAATGTTAATAAATAATAAAGTAGTAATTTATAAATTAATTTATTATTTTTCATGAAATACAAAAAAATGAGAAAATCCATAACACTTAATAAAGTGATCTATCATTGATTGCTTTATTATCTATTTAAATTATTTACCTTCATCCCATAATCATGCAAAATTAGGAGGTGGAGATAACTGAAATCCCTTTGAAGTCCTTGAATCATGCAAAAGTTAAAACTAGAGTTCAATAGGGGTTTTGAGTCTCATTTTCAGTTGGTGGAGCGATTTTAGGATCAATTTTAGTGAAACTAATTGTCATAGTGAGTTTGAGCCTATATTTTCTCAAATTACATCAGTTTCGACCCCCCTTTTTGACAGTTTTCATCTTTTCTTGTGGGAGAGATATTTTCACTTGCAATTGACTACTAGTGCCACCTCTTGGCACTTTGAAGCCATCTTTTGTATTTATTGGAAAAAACTTATGTTTTTTCTTGATTCTTGCCTTTTTTCTCTCTTATGTATTGCAAAAAGTCTAAGAAGTTTTTTAACTCAAATTGATCCACTTGTAGAAGAAAATTCCTTTCATTTTCAATAAGAAGTGGCATTTGCTTCTCAATTATACTTTATTCTGAGTAGTTTTGATAGGGTCATTGTTGTTTACTTCAAACCCTTCATTTTTATCTTATTCCTTCAATATTTGGTACAAGTAGAATATGTTATAGTGCAGGTCTATGATTGTGTATCTCATTTTTTGAATGTGAGTTATGAGAACAACATTGTTTTCTTTCAAAAAAACTTCAAATATTGAAACCTTTCATGTGGAATTTTTTTTGTAAAACATGTCAATCTGAGTTGTGAATAAAGAAGCCTTCATGTTTGGAATGGATAGTGAATTTTACCAATAAGTAGATCTAGAACATTTTGTGCATCACCTCTTAGGATAAATTTCAATTCCAAGTTTCTTTCTACCCCCTTTCCACTCAAAGAAGGTATTTTTTAGGATGTGTCACCAGGAACCAACCCTTTATCTAGAGATGCATCTTTACTATGAGCAACCCAAAGGCTCAGAGATGTTTCCATATTTCATGAGATTATTGATCACTTAAACTTAGCATTTGGGTGCAATCTCTATGCCAATAGTTTTTACCAAGCTCGATGGGACTGATCAGACTATTACAGTCCATAAGTTCTCATCCATTGTTGATATTTAGTGTGTGTATCAGCAAGTTTAGCCTTCAAAGGCAGTATCTCACACATATCATGAATCTATAGTTTCAAAGCTACTGATTTCCATAGTCCAGAAACTTAAAGACCATCAAGGATGAAGATTTAGATGATATTCTTGGTTCTTTCCTTCGTAGAATTCTTCCAATCACTTGGTGACTTTGTTGGTATGTACAATTTTTTTCTAAATAAAACCTAGTTTTCTTTATTTAGGAATTTTTTTATGGAAAATCCGTCTCATTAGAAGGTTCTAATATGTCAAAATATCAAGGAAATTATGTTCCTATACCTTCATTTTTCAAAAATGTTGTTTTATACCCTTTTCAATATCTGTATCAGATTAAAAATGTTGTTGGTTTTATCCAAAATGGTCATGGAACAATAGTATATTAGCATTCTCAACATGCTTACCTCCCACCCAACCTACTCAACCTTCATATCAGCATTCATATGTCCAAAATCAGCCTCAAAAACCATCTCTAATGTCAAATTAGTTTAAACACTCTCTTGATCACCTCCAAGATTTGGAGGTTAGGGATATAAAGAATAACGTGAATGAAATCAAGGACATGTTGTTATACCTCACAAAGAAAATAGAAGAGATCAAGAGGCATCAAGAGTATGATCGAAAATAGGAAGAGATGGCTTATCAAGACTATCTCTATGAGCAAGACTTGTTGATGCAAAGGAAACAATATAAAGATCTTGCTTCTAAGGAAAATAAAATTAGAATATTGGTTGCCCAAGCACAAATAATGGAAGCTCAATCAGCTTCTTGCATTTTAGATCAGCTTCAAGAGTAAGTACTTCCAAGGTATGAAATTCCAAGTTTCATAAGCCTTCATCCTTTGTAAGTAGAGGAAAGTAATCAAGTACAACCTAGTGTAGTTATAGAGAAGACCTTTGATCAGGATAGCTCACTCATCATGGAGAAGATGAGAAGTATAAACCCATTGCATTTAGTTGTAGAGTGTTATTGATTAGAGAAAAAAAACACAAATATAGAGAAAGAGGTTGTTTCTAATTGTAGCATCTTCTTAGCTGAATATGGGAATGATGCATGTGTAGAGAAGGTTGGTTCATTGGATAGGACACCGCATGAAGAGGAAGATTTAGTTTCTTTGTTTGATCAACTACCTAATTTTGATGATAGTAACAAAGACAACATACAAATGCTCATCTTACCAGTTGATTTGGAGCAGCAAGTAGACATTATGGAACATGATGCGTTGCAGGTTTATAAAGTGATGCAGGAGCATCCTTGGTTCTTGGAAATCTTGCATAAACCAAAAATATTTTCATTCACTTTTTTGTTCTTGTTATGTTCTTGATCTTGTTCAAGTTGGTAGATCCAGTATTTCTTCATAATTTCTCACCAAACCTCGCAGACCTATGGTTTCATTGTGGACATGTTCAATTTCCTTACTCTAATTTTTCAGCTCGATTGGCTATTTTTTTCTGGCAAGTTATCGCATCTGGATTGCATGACAGTTTTGGAACTGGCCCCAAAATAATTTTAAAACCTAATGGCTATTTTGATTGATCATGGATCCCTCTCATAACTTGTGAATCCTCATGATGTGTTTTGATCTATTCCATGGAGTTTCCCTGACTTTAATCTTAGGTCCACAATTCATCATGTGCATCTATCATGGAAGAAATTCAAATTTGAGGCCGACCTGTTCATGCACATGTTATGTTTCCTTCATTGAAGATTGTAATGACATTTGGCCGATGCGGATGTTTCTATATTTGTGGATATGATATAAAAATTTTAATGGATCATTAGGATAGAAATCAATCAATATGAATTAGAATATGAAGTATTTAGTGTTTTATCTATAAGATTTTTTCTTGCATGTATGAGCATTGTATTTTGAGCATGTTGTATCAAGCCTGTGAGCCAAATCTGTAAGCCCGGATGTGGCCGAATATATGTAATCAAAATTTTTGATAATATGAATATTTATATCAATAAATTCCTCTAGATTTTGTGTTGCTTCTATTGTGTTACTCTAGCTGAACGACCCATATTGTTCTCTTTTAGGACCCTCCTACCATGACTACACCAAATTGGTATTAGAGTGAGATTCATTCCTTGTGAGATTGTCAGAGTTTGTGTAGTATTGTTGAAGATTTTTTGTGGGGTGGTAGACTGAGGATCCGACCTACAGCTGCAGAAGACTTGTGTAAAGATGGTGGGAAGAATAAATGGTAGATGAAATAGAGCATATGGAAATGTGGACCCAACTGTAATTGAGATGTTGAGGGGAATTATTGCTAGAATGGAAGCAATTGAAACAACCCAAAGGATAGATCGACCAATTGATTATTTGAGTGATGAAGAAGTAGAAGAATGTGAAGGAGTTGCAAGAGAAGAGCAACCTAGCCTTCATCAAGGAGAAGAAACATTCATAAGAGCCCTAACCAGAGTAAATACTAAACCACATTTCAATCTAGCAGATTATAATGGCAAGTTGGATTTAGATGAATTGCTAGATTAGATAAAAAATATGGAAAAGTAATTTGATTTTAAAGGTACCCTAGAAGATAAGAAGGTGAAATTTGATTGTAAAAAGTTGAGAGGACATGCATCCCTTTGGTGGGAACATTTGCAAATAGATAGGCAAAGAAAAGGAAATGAGAAGATAAGATAATGGGATTGGATGTGGAATAAGCTTAAGACAAAGTTCATGCCTATTGACTATTAGATCAATTTGTTTAAGAATTTTATGAATTTGAAACAAAAGGAATCAAGTGTGGCAGAGTATACTGAGGAGTTCTATAAGTTAAACATCAGATCTGGACATTCGGAGGATGAGATTGAGCAAGTAGCCATATATGTAAATGGTTTGAGGTCATCTATACAAGATGATATCAGTTTGATCAAGTTGATGAGTGTGGAAGGAGCATATCAATGTGCCCTAAAATCATAAGAGAATCTAAACAAAAGACCCGAGCAAAGACATAGAGGAAGAGGTGGAAGATTTTAGAAAGTATGGATTTTTACTGGAGGAGGAAGAGGATCTTTTCCAGATCAAAACAGGGATAAGGAGGTTAGTAAGAATGATAATTCATACTGAACATATGATGTAAACTTTTATCGAAGAGGAGGATATGGAGGTTACTGAAATGAAGGATATAAAAAAGATGATAGAGGATAGGAGAAAAGAGTATTCAGAGGAACTTGTTTCGAATGTGGTGGAGAAGGACATAAATCCTTTGAATGAAAATAACAACAGACAAACAGAAAGACTAAGAACAATAGAAGAACAACCTTTATTGAAGAGAATCATGTTGGATCACCTAATCAACTGAAATAAGGAGAAGTGTTGGTGAATAGGAGAGTATTGTGTCAAAGTGAATTGGAGAAGGAACCATTGCAAAGAAATAATTTGTTTCGGACTAGATGCAAGATAGCTGGTAAATGTTGTAAAGTAATCATTCATAGTGGAAGCTTAGAGAACCTAGATTTTGAAGAAATAGTGACCAAATTGAAGTTGGAAAGGTTGAAACACTCAAAGCCCTATCAGATAGCTTGGATTCAAGATGAGCATAAGATATTGGTAAGTGAATAGTGTTTGGTGAAATTGAAGATAGGAAATTATCATGATGAAGTTTTATGTGATATCATGCCTATGGATGTATGCCATGTTTTATTGGGAAGGTCTTGGCATTATGATAGATAGGTTATTCATGATGGAAAGAAGAACATATATACATTTTTTGCAAATCAAATGAAGCAGACTTTGTTACCCTTGGAGGATGTTCCTAAAGTTGAAGTTTGTACGACTGCTAGAATTTGGTTGGTTGATGGAAGGATATTTATGGATGGACTGAGACATGAGAACATGTCTTATGTCTTGGTGCCTAAGAAGGTGGAAGAATTGAAGCTTGTAGAATGATAAACTGGAGAGATAAAGGAATTTTTGGTAGAATATGAAGCTATCATTTTAGATAATGTACCTGATGGATTGCCAACTGTAAGGAGTATTATTCATTGCATGGATCTGATTCCTAGAGCTAGTTTACCTAATAAAGAAGTACACTGGATGACATCGGTAGAGAATGAAGAATTGAAAAGAGAAGTGCAAAATTTGTTAAGAAAAGGTTTAATCAGAGAAAGCTTAAACCCTTATGCAGTACCTACAATGCTAGCACCTAAGAAGGATGGATAATGGAGGATGTGTATAGAATCTAGAGACATAAACAAGATCACAGTGAAGTATAGATTTCTTTTTCCCCGGATGGATGATATTATGGATTGTTTGAGTGGAGCTAAATAATTTACAAAGATATATTTGAAGATTGGATATCATCATATCAAAATTAGAGAAGGGGATGAGTGGAAGACAACATTCAAGATAAATGAAGGATTGTATGAGTGGTTGGTGATTCCTTTTGGACTAAAAAATGCACCAAGTACTTTCATGAGGTCGATGAATGAAGTATTGAGTAAATTCTTGGGTAAGTTTGTGATTGTCTATTTGGATGACATCTTGATTTTTAGTAAGACTAGAGAAGAACATTTGTTACATATAAGACAAGTTTCACAGAGGTTCAGGGAAGAGCAGTTGTTGATAAACATCAAGAAGTGTAGTTTTATGAAGGAAGAATTGGTATATCTTGGATTTATGATATCTATGAATAGATTGAAGATGGAACTTAAGAAGGTAAGAGAAATTTTTGAATGGCCTACACCTGAAAGAATTGGAGAGGTAAGATCATTTCATGGATTGGCTAGTTTCTACCAAAATTTTATTAGGAATTTTAGTTCTATTTCCAACCCTATAACAGAAACAATGAGAGGAGATAAGAAGGATTTTAGATGGACATCTAGAGTAGACAAAAAAATTGAGTTGTTAAAACAGAAGGTGATTGAGTAGCCTGTGTTGTCTTTACCAAACTTTAGTAAGGTATTTTAGATAGACTATGATGCAAGTGGAAATTCAATTGGAGTAGTGTTAAGTCAAGATGGAAGACCAGTAGCTTATTTGAGTGAGAAGTTGAATGATGAAAGGAAAATGTATTTAGTATATGATCAGGGGTTTTATGCCATAATTGAAGCCTTGAAAAAGTATAGAGATATTACTTGTTGTCTAAGGAGTTTTTGTTTTATATCGATCATCATGCTTTACAATACTTGAACAATCAAGGTAAGTTAAATCAGAAACACATGAGATGGGTGGAATTCTCACAGAGTTATACTTTTGTTTTGAAACATAGGAGTGGAAATTCAAATAGAGTTTTTGATTCTTTGAGTAGGAGAAGGAATTTATTGACACAAATGAGAATGGATGTATTAGGCTTTGATGAATTGAAGAACTTGTATGAGGAAGACCCATATTTTGTAGAACCTTGGAGAGCATGTAAAAAACCAGTTTTGGGGGATCGAAGTTAGTGGTTGGATTATTTCATTCAGGAGGAAAAGTTGTTTAGAAGAAATCAATTGTGTATACCTCAAAGTTAAATGAGGGAAAATTTGGTAAAAGACAAACATATTGATTTAGTATCCCAATATATTGTATCTTTAGTGTCATGATTTTGGGCACATGACAGTCCTCCCCTCCCAAATTTGCTTGTCCTCAAGCAAAACATCTTAGTTTCTTATAGGATCTCTTCTTTGAATTTGTCACTAATGGCACACAAGTTAGTCACATTTATACATATAATTCAATGTTCTATAATGATTACTCTATTTGAATGCAAATATATGAATATATTAAATGTGTACTTATCTTAGATATTCTTGTCATCATGAAATTATTTCTCGGTATCCTTGTCCTATCTTGGAAGAAGATCGTACCTCTTTTTTGAACTTAATCTCCTTCCAAGCCTTCTAGATACCTCAACAGTGAGTATATCCAGCCTAATCTTGGAAGAAGACCATAACCGTGTTACTCTTAGTCTCCTTCCAAACCTTCTAGACACCTTTTGCTAAGTCTATCCATCCTTATAATCCTGGGAAAATATTGTAACCTTGTTACTCTTAATCTCTTCATAGGCCTTCTAGGTACCCCCTTTTCTTTTTTTTCTTGAAAGTACCCAGTCTGAATCTCGAAAGCGAGCCTTTCACTTCTCGGGCCTTATGGACACCCTATTTTGGTCTATCCATCCTTAAGATCCTCGAAGGAACCTTGGTCCTTTCTAGGCCTTATGGATAACCTATTTGAGTATATCCATCCTTATGCAAATTATCTTCATGGGATGTTTATGAACCAAAAGAAAATTGTATTAACTTATTTTAAAGATATTACATACAATAGTCTATTTTTCTTTATTCTATTCAAGGCACATTATGTCTTTCCCTTCTTGAGTTTTTCTATTTTAGAAAGCCTTAATAGTTTCTTACCTTTCCCATGTAGCATCTTCTTTAGAGTGTCTTTTCCATTCATCTGCATGAAGCCATCTTTGGAGATCCATTCGACAACCCTTTAAGTGTAACTTCTTGTTCTTTTGGTAGGAGTTTACTTTGTCTCTTCATCCCATGCTTCTTTAATTTTATGTGCTTTACCCTTCTTGCATTAGTGGTCTTGTTCCCAAGGCTCATTGCATCTAAAGCATAAGCCTTTCTTCATTAATCCTTCCCTTCATTCGATTGCTTCCTTGTCATGGCATTGATTTCATGTAGCCCATGGTTCATTACAGAAGTAACATGCCCTTTATTTATTCTCCCTTCTTTTTTGGCCATTTTTTGATTCTGGCTGAGATGAAGGGTTCTTTGATCTTTCCTTTGAAGAGACAGATTACACCTTCATGGCTCTTTGAATTTCCTCCCCCAAGGTTTGAGGCTCTCAGGGGTTCACTATGTTCTTGATTGGTTCCTTGAGTCCTTCAATGAAAAGGTAGGTGAGCCTTCTTTGGGATAGGTCAGGGACCATGATGGCTAACTTTTGGAATTAATTTGAAAATTCTTCCAGAGTTCCATGTTCCTTATGATGGGTGAGTTCCTTGAAATACCATTTCGGATTCTTTTGATCGAACCTATTAATGATTCTTTAGGTGAACTCACTATAGGAGACTATATTTCAGTGTCCTTGGGTGATAAGTCCATGATGCCACCAATCATTTCTTGTACCTAATAAGTGGAGGACGGAAAAATTAATGGCACTATCTTTAGTCATGGGGCTAAGAGATAGGTAGGTATCAAGTTTTTGAACCCATGATTGAGCGATGAACTTCTCAGAGCCGTCAAAGTAAGGTAAGGTCATCTTATTGATTCTTGATCTTAGCTCTTTATCGGGATGGTTCTTCCTCCTATTTGGATTTCCTTGGGTCTTTAATTCGTAATATTATTTAAATGGTATAAGCCTTTGGATTGTAGGGTCTAATCCGACATACAAAAGACCAATATCTTCTACACTATTGGTATTTAGTTCTTCTTCTTCTTCAATGACCTTTTGAATGAATGGAGGCATGGTTAGTCTTAGTGTGGATCTTTGAGTTGAGTGTTCATTTTTGGAATGGTTTGACTGCAGTTCCTTTCTTGGATTGGTTCTTTCATTGGAATTGTTGTTATTCATGCTTTGGAGGGCTTGGAGGATCAGCTGATTAGTTCTCTCAATTTTTTTTGTTTTCTACTCCATGAATGCTTTAATTTCTTGAGCCAATTTATCAACCATAGTTCCTTTCCTATGGTAGGTTCACATTCACTTCTACCCTACAAGATGACAAGACCAATGTATTGATACCAACGTAATGTCCTAGCCAATTCTGACTCAAATTTTTTTGTTTTGAGCTCTTAGGGCTTTTGTCAAACAATTGCCAAACAATCTCTTTCTAGCAGATAAGATAATTCTCCTTTGTGTTTAAGTTAAAATAATGATTTCATGTGCATCAAGCTTCCAACTTGAACTAAGTTAAAGACTATTAATGCAATGATCTGAAATATAAAGTGTTGATATGAACCTATAGTCAGAAGATATTTGGAATACACTTGTTGAACAATTCCCAATTTTTTGTATTACTGCTTGAAACCTTTATAATTATTGTCAAAAATGTGAATACTAATTGTCTTCTATGAATAGATAATTTAACAAATGATATACAATGCAATCTCTGGCCCAAATGGCAGCAATAAGACAATTATAAAATTTTGTTATTACAGCAATCTTGTATGATTGTAACTGAAACAAATCACAACAATGCAAATGAAATCCTAACATAATTCTTAAGCCAAAGATCCTACTCCTTGGGAAAATCAGCTTCACAGAATTAGAAAGCAATTACAAAATAGTATCATCAAAGGACATATGGAACCTGATTGATGCTTTTGATATATTTACTCTATAATTTTGAATACTGCCTGTGATCCTTTTAAAAATTCCAATTCCTAATGTGAGACGATAAAATGATGCAATAAGAGGAGATAATATAATAAAAGGGCACCTCAATGATTAGCCTAAGGCAAGATAAGCATAAAAACAAGATGACAATTAATTGAAATTGGTTATACCTTTATGCTGCTCCTTCCTTGGTTGGCCCTTTGATTCTTGAAGAGTTGTGTGCTCCTTGGATGAAAAGCTATGTTGAATGTGCAAGATGATATGCAAGATGGATGAGGGTATGATGATTATGATATGAGAGCTCAAATGGTAAATTGGCAAGAGTTTGGTAGAAAAATAATTGATCCCCAAAATGGGAGAAATGAGGCGGTATTTATAGGATAATTGGAATTCTCTAGAGAATTCAACAGTTGAGATTGATCCAACAAGATCAAGATGAAGAACTATAGTGAGTTGAGGACTCACAAGCCCTCACATCTTGACATGTGGAATGTGAGATGTCTTAGGGTGGAATGATTTGGAAATGAGGTGTAAGAAAAGTACATGAGGTGGGAGAGAAGTACATGAGGTGGGAGAGAAGTACATGAGGTGGATGAAGGACAAGTACCTTTGAGGTACCTTGGGGGATGAGAGGATTTCCTCAAAAATGAACTTCTTGTCTCCAAATTAGGATGAAAATGACATTTGAGGGATTTTAGAATTCCTCAAAAATTTCCATGGGAAAAGGGGAAGTGGTTGGAAGAATAAATTAAAAATTTACATTCATTGGAGAGTTTATTGGGTAGAAGAAGGTCTCCAAAAAGTTGGAGATTTGTCACATGTGGGTGATGTGACAAGTCCAAGGTTCTAGAAGTCCTTGGCACATGTAAAGTGACAAGTCAAGCCTTCTAGAATCTTGCATGGGGATGGGGAAGACCTTGGAAAAGACAAAACTGAATTAAAAACTCACATGGGGAAGAGAGGAACCTTGGGAAAATAAATGTGAATTAAAAAATCACATGGGAAAGAGAGTCCAAGCTAAAAATGGTAAGTGGGAAGGTTGACCAGAAAAGGTAAGCTAAATGTGGTTAATGATTCTGATTAAGGTTGTGCAAACATGGGATTAAGATATTTAATGAGAGATTAGATGCAAGTGGGAGATTATGGAGGATGTGACACTTAATCAAGATTAAGTGATGCACATCCTAATCACATATTAATTAATTTAATGTAGATTAAAAAAGGGTTATGGAGAATGTGACAAGGAGAGAGAAAAAGGGGAATTAAAAATTGATTTTAATCCAAATGGGTTAAAAGACTAAATTAAATAGTTTGTCATATTTATTTAATTTATAGAAGAAAAGGGATAAGGTAAAGTATTTAATTTATTTAATTATATACTTGAGGAACCTTAGGCAGAAAATGAAATAATGATTAAATAAATTATTTTATCACTATTAATGAAATAGATGAATAGAGTAGACGATTTTGATCATATGGAAGTGATCAAATTTGGATGTCTACATTTTGCCCCTCTTCGAAGTACCGTTAGAATAACTGTGCTTCAAAGAAAAGAAAGTGCAAATGACTCTATAAAGGAAGTAACCGGAAGATGATTCCCCAGCATGGGGAGGAGGATCTGAGATGTCCAATTAGTGGGTAATGGATGAAGATGCCCCAATCCTGCAAGGTAAAATTGGTAAATGTGAAGGGTATGCCACCTCGAGAGGGTGATGGGGAAAAAATAAGGGTCCCAGGAAACATCTTGATAGGAAGAAACAAATGACATGGTTGGAAAGAGGGAAAAAACTAGGCAATTTTTCCTTTTGAACAAAGTTAATCGGACAAATGGAGTGCATATGGCGGCCCCGGGAAGAGAAGGGATTAATTGGAGGAAAAAAAAGGTAAATAAGAGGTAAAAAAGACCTCTTAAAAGAGGGGGAAAGAGAGGGGTCCCAGAAAATCTCTTGATAGGAACAAACAAAGGATATGTTTGGAAAGAGCACAAAAAAAATAAGAAAGTTTTCCTTTTGAACGAAGTCGATCTGACGCATGGTTTGCAAATGGCGGCCTCAGGAAGAAAAGGGAAAAAAAGTGTTGCAGAGGGGCGGATTTGCCCCACTGCAGAAGGGAAAATCCACCCCAGAGAAAGGGTGGATCCACCCTAGAAATAAGAAAAGGGTGGATCTGCCCCGTGTCCAATGATGGTGATGCCACCTCCAGCCGGCGGAGCCGCCTCCGATTGGGGGTGGGTCCGCCCTGCTGCAAGGGCGAGTTCACCTATTGTAGGGACGAATCCGCCCTGCCGTGGGGGCAAGTCCACCCCGTTGCAGGGGCGGATCTGCCCTGCCGCAGGGGCGAGTCTACTCCGGCCAGGGGTGTGTCCACCCCACTACAAGGGCGAGTCTGCCCCACTACAGGGGTGGGTCTGCCTCAACTCGGGAAAAAAAAGGGGGGGGAGTGATGAAGGAGGAAGAGATGGGGAAAACATGCAAGATGATGGAATGGAAAATGAAATGCAATCCTAGTGCAATTTTCCATCCATAGAGCACTGATTTTTGCTATAGCATAAGACACCGGGTGTTAGGGTGTGTAAACCAAGACAAATTAGTGTCTAATGAATAAAACAAACACAACAAACAAGATGGCTATCCAAACACCCCAAAGTCATGATCACTTTGGTCGGGCTAGGTATTGGAATAACCACAAGCACAAAAGGATGCCCTAGCATAACACAAGACCTCAGGGATCTTGGTGGGTACTACATGGGACAACCAAGAAGATAGAAACAAAGAAATGAGCAAGATATGCCCCTATGTTGACTAGTCAAAGCACACCGTGATATGATGGATCAAGGCGACCATGAAAAGTGATGATAGGGAGCTCAAATGATAAACAAAAGCAAAAAGCATCAAAATATCACAATCAATTTCAAATGTCCTTTGCCATAGGATCAAGATGATGGATGGGGTTGATGAGGTATGTTAGGAAGGATACATCCTATTGAGACCGATGATGGATAGTAAACTAAAAGATCGATATGACGTAGGATACCAGAAACCGATTGGATCTTGTGATACAGATGACCATTGTTTGTAAGCACCAGCTAGGCTAGGGACATACTTGATGACACGACAAGATAACAAGATGACAAGACAATAGGAGTAACACGCCCTCAAGACCTAGGGGCTCGAGGGTTGATCAAAGATCAACCTTGCCTATGTGAAAGCATAGAGCCCTCGTAGTTCGATAAAATACCAAGTATAAAAGCGGAAAGAGTACAATGAATAATTCGATGGATGAAAAAGACCAAATAGACAAATGTCTAGGGGGTGGATCAAATGATCAGCCTTGTCGATGTGAACATGCAGGGGCAATGTAGTTTGAAACAAGGCCAAAGATAGACGATGGAAGAGGGCAAGATAGACAAAAGACAAAACCCCGGGGGTGAAAGCACAGGTGAAATGTAGTTCAACATAAGGCCAAAGACAGATGATGGAGGATGACAAGACAGACAAAAGACATAACAAATGATTGACCTTGCCTACGTGAAAGTGCAGGGGCAATGTAGTTCGACAAGAGACCAATGACAGACAATGGATAAGGGATGATGAGATGACCAAGATAAATGGATGGAGCAGATATGATGAGCCAGGATAGACCGTGCGGATGGGATGGTCGATATGTTGGATGTGGGTTATGCGAAGCTTAGGGATGGGATAGTGATCTAGATTATTAGAAGATGAATTGGGAGAATGAGCGGATGTATAGATGAATGATGAAGAGTGATAAGATAGGAGGAAGATGTAGGAAATAGATAGGAGTGATGATAGTGAGATAGTATGGTGTTGGATTGCATGGAGGTAGCCGAGAGCTAGATACCAATGTCAAGGGATTAGGAGATGGAAGGAAAATGGATGGATTGATAAAGATGGGGAGATAGAAAGATGCTAGGATAGATGGATAGAAGAATAAGGATTTGGGAAGATGACATGGATTACTGGGTAGATAAATGGATGAGGAGATAAGGATGAAAAGATGGGAAATACTAGTGGATGGGAGTATAGGAAGATAAGGATTTAGTAGATGGAAGGGATGACTGGATGGATAAATGGATGGGGAGGTAAGGATGGCTAGGATGGGGAGATGGAGAGGATTACTCGGCGGAATGGATGGATGATGTCTCCAAGGACCCAATTGCAAATAAGGAGATCCCCCAGTCTAGATGTGTCATGCATGATGAGGCAAGAGGGATAGCGATATGGGTGGATAAGGGAGTGAGATGGGCAATAGAAGATAGATAGAGGTGGATAGGATGCACAAATAATGGAAGATAGAGAGAGGTGGATAGGATGCACGAATAATGGAAGATAGAGAGAGGTGGATAGGGGATATATGCCAAGAGGTGTCCAAAGCATGTATAGAGGTTTGCCCCTACATTTATCAAGATCACAAGGAAGATGGAGGGAGTGGGATAAATGGGATAGGATGTGGAAGATAGGAAGATGTAGGAGATGGAGGAAAGGAATGCGTAAGTGGATGTTTCCCCCAATCATGGAAGGAGACTAGATGGGGAATTTACGCATGATGCCTATTTGCCAGGTTTTCATCATGGTACTTATCCAAGGCGCTTGTTTCCAAGTTTCACCATTGGGCGAATAATTTTCTCTTTGCTATTTTTATTTTTTTGTTTTTTGTATTTTTTGTATTTTTTCTCTTTTTTTTATTTTTTTATTTTGTCTCTATTTTTTATTTTTTTATTTTTCAATTTTTTTTATTTTTTTGTATTTTTTCTCTTTTTTTGATTTTTTGGAGTAAAATGTGGACGAAGATGGTTAAAGATATGGATATGTGGATTTAGAGGATAGTTTATAAGGATATTGATGGACTCAAGCATCAAGTTCCCTATGAGGTAATAAGAGCCCATATTTGAAGCAACTATTGAGATGTTGGTACAACCTTATTAGCAAGGATGGATTATGCAAGAGGAGGGATTAAAGGGATTGGATGGGGGAGATAGGGCAATAGTGGATGGGGTGTTGAAAAGTGTATGGATGGAATGATGGAGTGGAGGTGTGATAGGGGAAGGTGTTTAGGACCAACAATGGCACATGTGGTGGATGTGGAAAGATAGGTGGAAGCATGGATGGAGAGGGTGGCGATAATGGAGGAGTTGGGATAGTGATGTTTGGGATGTAGGGAACCAAAATAGATTTAGGAGATGGAGGAGGTGAATTATTTTGTGTGGGAATAGAAACTTTGGATGTCATCATGGATTTTTCATTTTAAGGTATGGCACCTTTTTTCTTTGGGATCCACATGGTTTTTATTTTTGCTTTGGTGGGCCTTTGTGGCCTTTTGGATTGATTTGGATTTTGGACTTGATTTTTCTTTTCTTCAACATATCTTTTGAAGGGGACATGAGGAGCTTTAGATTCATGTGGACATTTGGATTTATACATTTTTTCTTTGGCATCCAAAGTTCTTTTAGTAGCAAGGGGATAGATGTGAGGAGATGGATGATGTGGAGCGATGGAGGTAGGGTTATATGGATTATGTGTAGATGGAGAATGTGTAGGTACGTGCCTTTTTTTATCCTGATTAGGAGTTATGAAGGTAGGATTCTTATGTTGTGTACAAGGGAGAGGGGGTGGAGGAATGAAAGGATGAATAGGATAAGATGGAGGGGGTGATTTTGGGATATAGGGACCCAAAATGGACAGTGTATATGGAGGATGAGTGATGGTCGATGGAGGGACATAAGGACCCAAAATGGATTTAGAGGATGAGAGAGGAAGATAGACGGTTGTTTTGAGGTAATATGATGGAGGAGGAGGGATGGTGGCAAATGACTTGGTAGAACGATGGAAAGTACCTCTTGTGCCTTTAGAAGAGGATCGTTTAGGATGTATGAAGGTTATACCAACATCTTTAGAGTGCGGGTTGTGGGAGATATATCCAAGACCATGTGTGCCTAGATGTTTTTTGACTTGGATGGGCTCTAAAGTACCTTGCTCATTAAGGCCTAAAGCTTTTCCTTGATAGTTCATGTTTTGTAGCATGTGATTTATGGTAGGATGCATATTCTCTTGGAAGCATGATGCGAGCACCTTAGTAGGTGGAAGAGGTAAGGTGGTGCATACATGTTGTTTTACTTCTGTAAGAATGCCACCATGGATAAGTGTAATGTAACCAAGGTGATACAAAAGTGGCATTGGGATGGGCGATGAAGGATCATGCGATGAAGATGAGGGGATAGCAGCATCAGGAGAAATGAGTGATAAGGGATCGGGAGAGGGATTACGGAAGATGATAGGATCTGGATTTTTGGTAGTGGATGATGAGGGCTCATGAGATAGAGTGATTGGATCTTGAATGCAAAGGGAATCATGGGATAAAGTGGATGAGCTAGTGTGATCTTGAGATGAGGTGGATGGGAGGATAGGATCATAACTTGGTTGAGGATAGGAATCATGAGATGGGATGGATGGGGGATTATGATCTTGGGATGTAGTGGATGGGATGGGAGGATCTTGATTTGGAGAAGGGGATATGCTTGTATTCTTTGGATCAAGCTCTTGGCATGAATCATCTTGTGTGGGATGTATGATGATGGAAGAGTGTTGGATGGATGCTTCAATTGGGGGGATAGGAGGATGGAGGATTCATGAAGGTTATGGGATTGAAGTTTTTGAATATTAGGATTGGGAGGAGGGGATTGGATGTCTTCAATGGATTAGGTGGATCTAGGAGTAGAATATGGAGATTTAATGGATTCAATGGGTTTGACCGGCTCAACCGTTTGGACAATGTTAGGAATGGTGATGGGAGGGATAGGTAGAGTGATGGGAATGGATGGAGGATTAGGATTAGGGATTGGTGGATTAGGATTGGATGTGGGGATGTGATTGGATGGAGTACACTGCCTTTCCAATCTATATCTCCACTCTGCCCTAAAATCCCCCTCCTTCTTCCCTTCTTATTGTCTTTATATCTTTATGCCCAAATAGAGAGGATACATCTCTTTGAACAACAACACCCATCCAAATGAACATTACTTCTTAGTTAATTAATCTACATTAATTATGGTTTGCATAAATATCAATTGTTGTCATTAACCTTAGCTGAAATCGTCGCTCATATATGATTTACATCTCTATTTGTTGATTTTGAAGTCGTCTGCTTCTTGAATCCTTTAATCCATATGAGGTCAGGGTAGTTCGCAATGATGCCAACGATGAAGCTTCCATGAAAAATAACTTTGGTGAATATAAGAATGGATGCAGCACAGACCAAGATTAAAATTTAGTTATAATCCCTACAAAAGAAATATCAAGGAGATGGCCCGATACCAATATCTCCCTTAATAATATTTTTAATAGGGATTATAATATTATTTATATTTGATAGTAGTTATTTTATATTGATTTTATGGTCTTATATTAATTTTATATAGCATTAATATTTACTTTATTATTTCAATTCCCAATATTTATATTTTTAATATTATAGTATTTAAATTATTGATATCTATATTTTAAAATTTATAATTATAATAATTATTATATTATTTTATATTATTTTTATATTCTTTTAATATTTATTATTTTATTATTTAAATTGTCAATATTCATATTTTAAATACATTTATAATATTAGATATAATAATTATAATATTATTTTCGATAATTATAATTATATTCAAATTGTAATTATTTATATATATATATATATATATATATATATATTAATATGTATATTTTATATTCATCTATTATAATTATAATTTTATCAATGATAATTATAATTATAATGATATTTAAATTGTATTTTATATTTATATTGATTTAGTATCCCAATACTCTGTATCTTTAGTGTCACAATTCAGGGGAGATGACAAGTGAACAGGAGTTTTGGAAATTTGCTGAGATGTTTGGTTGGAGAGAAGACTAGAAGTTGGGATTTAGCCCTTGCACAAGCAGAGTTTTCCTATAATAATTCAGTGAACAAGAGTACAGGAAAAACACCTTTTGAGATTTTTATTGGATTTCATCCTAGAGGTATATCATAATTGTGAGACATCGGTAAAGAAGATAAAAAGAGTGGAGAAGCAGAGGAATTTACAGAACATATGAAAAAGGTGCATACTCAAGTGAAGCAACATTTGGAAGATATGAACCAAAAATATAAGGAGTGAGCTCAAGATGTGGAAGTTTGAACCCTGTAGGATTTTGAAGAATTTTGATTCAGGAAATGCATATGAAGTAGAGTTACTAGATGACACGGGTAAATCACCTATATTCAACATTGTAGATCTACATCAGTACCATGAAGCAAAATTCAGTGAAGACAGTAAAGAAAAATTGGAAGAATAGATTCCTAAATAACAATCAGATGGGATAAAAGGGATTTTGGATGTCATAGATGGGATAAAGACTTGTGGAAGACAATACAAAGAATAATTGGTGAAGTGGAAAGGTAGACTAGTGGAGGATTCTTCTTGAATTTCTTGGGCTGAGGTAGACCGTATTGGTTTTTGTTTGGCCCCAGAAAAGTGAGGGACTCACTTTTCATTAACCTCAGATGTTTGATGCAGGAGCATCCTTCATTATTGCCAATCTTGCATCAACCAAAAATATTTTCATTCATTTTTTTGTTCTTGTTATGTTCTTGCTCTTTTTCAAGTTGGTAGATCTGGTATTTCTTCATGTTTTCTCACCAGATCTTGTATACCTATGGTTTCATCGTGGACATGTTCAATTTTCTTACTCCAAGTTTTTAGATCAATTGGATCTTTTTTTGGCAAGTTATTGCTTCCAGATTGAGTGACAATTTTGGAACTAGCCCCAAAATAATTTCAAAACCTAACGGCTAGTTCAATCAATCATGGATCCCTCCCATAACTTGCGGATCCTCACGGTGTGTTTTGATCTATTTCATGGAGTGTCCCCGAATTTAATCTTAGGTCCACACTTCATCATGTGCATCTACCATGGAAGAAATTCAAATTTTAGGCCGACATGTTCATGCACACATTACGTTTCCTTCATTGGAGATTGTAATGATCTTTGGCTGACGTGGATGTTTCTAGGTATGCAAATATGATATAAAGTTTGTAATGGATCATTAAGATAGCAATAAATCAAGATGAAGTATAATAAGAAGTATTTAGCATTTGATCTATAATATTTTTTCTTGCATGTATGAGCACTATATTTAGAGCATGCTGTATCAGGCCTGGGAGCCAAATATGTAAGCCCGAATGTGGCCGACTATATGTAATTGTTCTGATAATAAGAATATATGTATCTGCATTTGCCTCTAGATAATGTGTTGCTTCTATTGTGTTACTCTAGTTGCACGGCCCAGATTGTTCTCTTTGAGGACCCTCCTACCATGAGAGGATAATGAAGATCAGTTTTAATAGCAAAATATGGACAACCATTTTGAGGTATCCAATTGGTATAGTGATGAAGAAGATCTACAAAGTCTGTCAAAATAAGAGAAACCTATTTGCAAATAATATTATGTTCTCCATGGATGTGAAATATCTGATTTTTTCTCAAAAATCCCTTTGTGCTACATTCAAGAGGCTAGCGAGGATGAGATTGAAGCTTTAATTTAGCTAGAAGAGCAAAAGGATAGTTATGTTTTGGAGGCTAACTAGCTTGTTTTGCATAAAGGTAAGGCTAACTACTAGGTTGAACAAGTAACCAAAACAAAAACTATGCTTCAAACTAAAGTTCTTGGTGTTCCTACGATAATTCAAGAGAGTTTTCATAAAGATGAGGTAAGTACTCCTCTACATAAAAATAAAGAATTTTTTGAAGATGACTCTTTTTGGGATGATTTGGAAGACTTTTGTGCAAGTTTTGATGTGAAATCCGCTCCTATAAATAAAGAAAAATATGAGTTGATTGAGTGCAATAAGGAAATCATTTTTCCAAAGGAGATAGAGCAAGAGTTAGATCAGCCTAAGCAGTTGGTTGTTAAAGAGGTAAATCATGAACACCAGGTTAAGGTAGCTTATTTTGTTTCCTTTTCAAGAGGATTTCCAATCAGGAATTTAGTTGGAAAAAACCTAAATAAGGATACACATGTTGCAGTTGCACCCAAAGAGGAGGTTGTAGCCTTAAAACAAAAGAATCAAATCACTTAATCACCCCATAACAATAGTATTTATGATCAGGTTTAGATGGTGAGAGAATTTTTCTTGTTCTTCAAGTAGTTCCACAAAATTATTTAGGGTATATTCTTATGGATCTTACCTTATCAATACTAAATCACCTCGCAGAACAGCCTTTCTCACAACCAGTGAATAGCTATGTCTGAGCACTACTATTGCTAGGTAGTGTAGGGTAGGGTAGTTTTCAAGTTAATAATTTATTTGTGCACTTCCTTTTTAGTTATGTTTTATTTTCCTATAAGTGTAGAGGCACTATTTTTTGGCCCTATCTTAAACAATGTCATGATAGTTTGTTTTATGTTTTGTTCTCCTATTGTATAGTTCCTAACAGCTGAGTTACAATGGATTTATAAGGTTGAAGAAGGTAGAAGTTTACTCCATGCCCAATGGATTATTTATGCAACTGGTCTAGCATGCTTAGCAGGAAAGAATTTAGCAAAAATGTCTAGAAATGTTACCAAAATTTCACTTACAACTCAATTTGGTAGAGCTGAAACAGCTGGTTACATTTAAAAGTGAAGGGTATTCAAATATTTCTACTAAGTTAAATCATTGCACAAAAGAGGATTTCAAATGGAATTACGTTTTATTATGCAAGGTTTTACAATAGAAAGGAATTACACAAATTGCATAATATTGTTTTATTTTATTCATTTTGTAATGAAAATGTATACAAGATTGCATAAACATTGTTGTTTCATACATTGACATAAAAAGAATGCTTAAATTTCCCACAAAAATAATGGGAGTAGCTAAACTAATGCAACATAAACATAAACTATAAAACTAAAAATAGAAGTAGAAAAACACATGAGGAGAAGGTATATCCATAATTGCCTAGTGGCATAGTCTAGTCTTGATCTTCTTTGTTTCAGCTCCTCCTTGTTGATCTTCAATTGAACCTACATGATGATGAAAGGATTGGGTTAGAGCTTCAGATATTAGTCTCATCATATGTCCTATCAATAGAAATATAGCCCATATCTATGATACATTTGATCAGTTGAGCAATTATCATATGTATGCAAGAGATCCAAGATCAAATCATCAGGAAGAACACCAAGCTCCATTATTTTATCTAAATTTTTTGTTCACTATGTTGTTGGAGTGAAAGTACACTGAGAGGGGGGGTGAATCAGTGTTTATAACTTCTTAAACAATTTAAACTAAAACCGAAAAGAACCATACATATGTTCTCATTTATCAATAATAGTGTCATTCATGTATTCAAATGCAATCATATATACTGAGATGAGTAATGTAACATTGTATTTTAAAGCAGTAAAGTACTGAAGCAAATGATTCATAGAGTAACAAATAGACACATGATATGCCGAGTGGAAAAACCTCCTAGGGTAGAAAAACCACTCTTGAACATGTTGCCTTTTCAGGCTTTCATTTCAATAATTTATTTTGACAAAGCCTCAAAGGCTGATTTTTGAGCACCAACCCCTCTATTTAGAGATACCAATCTCAAGGAGCACCAACCCCTTTATTGATATTCAATAGAATGTACAATAGTACAGAGGATCTCTCTGTTTCACTTGATTTCTATCAAGTGCCTCTTGATAGACAAAACATAGAATTTTCAAGAGTCAAAATTGACTCTTCAGAATTCCATGCATTATCTAATCTCAATGCAACTTGAGGAAAATCCTATCACTATCATAATATAGTCTCATCAAACTATTTTACAATAATACATCTTTTTTTTATTTTCTCATTGTTTACTTTTCAATTTTTAGCATCAAAGAAATTGAATAGACATTCACATCTCTAAATAGTAAAACCTTTGTTTCATGTTTTGGATTTTATGTCATGATAGAACCCTAAACTCACTATTTTTGGATTTTTACAGAATGCATCATTACATATTGGAAGTATTACCACTGTTTCTCAAAATTCACATACTAGAAGGTTATACAAGGTTGTTTTTCAAGTTACAAAATGACTGACAAGAAACAGATCTAATGTTGCAATGATCATAAAAGAAGATTCTTTCTTTTTGTTGAGGATAGAACAAAAATGTCTAAGAATAGAGGTGTGACAGAGCATATCTTCACTATAAGCCTACACATGCAGTGCTTAAACAAAAATAGTGAGATCACATCATTTAAAACTGAAATGATAACCATTTTCCTTGACTGAACCAGCAATGCATCATAAGCATTTTTAGCAAAAAGAAACCACCTTCATATTTTACCCACATGTAGTAATGAAGAATGCATATACCATAGGATTTCTAAAAATTAAGCTACAACAAAAAAGAGATAACTAAAACTCCAACCAGCAAGCAATCAAAAGCTATTAACCATGCATTATAATAGTTACCCACAACTTCCAGTGACGCTGTGAGAATATTCTGAGATCTATACCCATTATAGTGACTGTAAACCTTAAGAAACTGAAATCATTGTGAAGTGTGATTGAAGTAACCTCACACGAACCATTATCCGTGAACCCAGATAGGAAAATGCAATTTTTAACAAACTGTAATAGCAATGCCCAATAACAGAAAAAATTATGATAACTTTTCCAAAATGTTGTCACAGAATCAAGTAAAAGTTTCAGATCTTTCATGAGAAAGAAAAACGTTTCATTTTTCTCTTTGAAAAAGAGAGAAAACATGGCTCGAAATAACCTTTACAGAGTTGAAACGGATCTGCAAACCAGACAAGGAACAAATACCTGGCAAACGAAGTTGTTGTCAAAGAATAGATTACCAGATCTGCAGAGGAGAAGAAAAATGGCCACACAACCTTCCAAACTCATGCCAACACCCAGTGGCTGGAAACTAACACACAGAGTGACCATTGTCATGGCCTTCTTACTACTCCCAAACGTTGTCCAAGAAAAAAAATGCCAGGGATAACAAAGAAATGGACAAGTGCAATGATCCATGGTGGCGGCCAGTAGGGTTTCAACCAAAAACGTGGAAAGAATGAAATGAAAACAATTTTCCCTAATCTTCCAATGCAAGCAAAGTGAATTACTTTGCAAAATATGATACCCATTTGGAGTCCGAGAGGACAAACATTAATCGCATAAAACACTTTGGAATCCATGGGTAGATCAATGACATGTATGTCGAAAGGAGTAGATTTGACATTTGTTCCCTTACCACACAACCGTGGCCACCCTTTGGACTACTCGTGGTACAATGGTAGCTCCAAGCTAACTGCTAGTCATTTTCACTACGTTACCGCAGCTAGCTACCTAACAACTTGTGGTGCAGTGGTAGTAGTCTTTCCTATTACTGGCGGTTTCCACCGCGTTACTATGGTTACACATCTAACAGTCTGCGGTATAGCGGTAGTTGTCCTTCTTTTGACTGGCGGTTTCCACCGCACTACCGCGGTAAGACTTTTTAAGCACGGTCTTACCAAATTTGAGTGTTATACCATGCTGTCAGCTTTTAAGCCCAAGTCAATATTAATCATTTTTGACCCGATGTAAATGCACATAGTAGATCAATTTAAATCCTTTTAACCAAAACCGATTTTCCATCACATTTAAGTCCAATGCCATATATTTTGCAATGTAACATACTTTCCAAATCCTTGTGAAGTATAATAAAGGCTAATCTCATGAAAAATTCAGAATTCCATTAACACAATAATGATCACCTTATTATTCTGAGAAACATGTTGCGCCATATGAACCATTAAAAATTTCAGGATGCAAGATCCTGATCAAACCACACTATAACAACCTGTATAAAACTCAACAAGCACTTGTAATCTACACATGGAGTTAAACAATCAGTGCCACTAGGATAATAAAATCAGTGAAGTAATTGTGCCGATCAAAATATGGATCAACTGAGAAGATAACCATCAAGATGCCAAATAACCACAAATTGACATCAAGGACAAAAAATAGCATAAGAGGGATTCAACATGTGCATTTATAGGTTCATTTATCATTTTCTGATTCATTTTGTTTGATATCATTGCATGTGGAGAAAAATGGGCTCCCATAAGGATTGATCCTATAATGTTGTCCTCTTGGATTTAAAGAGGGATATGAAGCATATTTTAATCAATAAAAAGTGACTTCAATCATAGCAGTCACTACAGGTTTCTAAGGAATAATATCATCTACCAGAGTGCATTATAATAAAAAGTAGCACATCATCAATGGGGCAACAGAAACATACATGCCCAGATTCAAGCATCTTTCTTTCTTATCATTGTTTTGGGACAATAGAATATTTGCATAAAAAATAAAACATAGTGAAACAAACTTCACTATAATACAAGGACAACAGTTTCTAATTGTAGAATATTCACAAAAGGACACTCCATAGAGGGTTACAGTCAAGGCAAGTAATAAGTAGCTTTGAACAATGATTGAGCTTTGAGTTCAAAATAAAGAGATAGTCACAATTATGAGATTTGTTTTAATCAGTAACATATTTCATGCATTCAATAACATAGTTCATGATTACATGATGAGCATGAGGATTAAATACCTTAGGTCAATGGGAAATCTTGCCATGTGTGGACACTTTCACATCAAGGGATCCTTTATTTTTAGTAGAGGAAAGATTAAGTTGTAGGAATTAACAACACAAAAGAGGCAACTTCTTGAACATAGTACAATGTGGAGTTATAATCATGATAAATAGTTCATGAATAAAAAACTACATACACGGAGCATGATAACTCATAAACCCACATAACAGTGACCTAGGAACCTTCAAAACAGTCTTGTTATGCACAAATTCCTACCAAGGGTTTTCACAAGTTAATGAAATTAATTCCCAGATTAGCATGCATATGTCACGGTTATAAGTGAAAATATCACAATTTTTGAAGAAGACAATGATAATGCCAAAGGATACAAAGACAGTGCACTGTGATGAGAATGGAAAAATGATATAGAGATCGTCCAGGGGACAAATCTATGGAATTTTTGAACAAATGATTGAGGACACTCACTACTAGAGCTATCATTATTAGAATAGTAAAATAAATTCAAAAGGATAGCTACATAAAGACAACAATCAAAGGCCAATATAACAATGAGGAGAATGGTGACAATGACATTGTAATAAGGGTGTGGTATATGAATGTATGACAATTCTTTATGACTGTAAAAGATACAAATTTTTAATCAAAATCATGATGCAAACCAACCCATGAATAGAGAGTTAGTGCCATGAATACAAGCCAGAGACCCTCGAGAATAGGAAAATTTTAATGGGTTTTCTTTTAGAAAAGATGAAATTCTTGAACTCGAGTTTTAATAGCGTTCCAAAATATCAAACCATTGAATGAATATAGAATGAAGCAAGAGGGAGCTCGAGATTCAAGCAAGTAAATCCTCATTTGTGCAAATAGAGAGATAAACTTGGTGTAATAATTCATATCTATGGCCATGGTCTTTAAATAAAAACTTGAAAGATGCTCAAAAAAGAAAAGAAAAAAGATACAGAAAAAAAATGGAGGCTTTTTATATTTTTATTTTTGCAAACATAGTTGCAAAAGCATGAATCCTTTTTCACAAAAAGTGGTGAACAAAAACAAGGATACATAAAATAAAATCACCATGCAGTCTGAGCTCATCGTCTAAAGGAGGATATGCATGAATGGCTCAAAACTCCCAAAGGACTCCATAGAAAGCTCCAGTGAAACCCTAGCATGGTGGCACCTAGGTAAAGCATAAATTTTGCAAATGAAGTGAAGTGTTAGAGGTCATGGCTTGAGTTTATGGTTTTCTTTACCCTATCTTAGTCGACCTCCACATAAGGCATTTTTTCCTTTATTTAAAAAAATATCTCTTGCATTAACTAATACCCATTGCTAGGTGTAGTTGTATATCTCTTTGAGAGACTTTGAAAAATTATAAAATCAAACTCCAATATCATTAATTCACTTCTAATCTTGCATGGTTTTGAAATCAAATGTATAATGTAAAACAAATAATAAATTAGTAATTTATAAATTTATTTATTATTGGTCATTAAATGCAAAAAATGAGCAAATCCATAACACTTAATAAAGTGATCTATCATTGATTACTTTATTATCTATTTAAATTATTTATCTTCATCCCATAATCATGCAAAATCAGGAGGTGGAGATAACTAAAATCCGTTTGAAGTCCTTGAATCATCCAAAAGTTAAAACTGGAGTTCAATAGGGGTTTTGAGTCTCGTTTTCATTTGGTGGAGTGATTTTAGGGTCAATTTCAATCAAACTAATTGTGATAGTGAGTTTGAGCCTATATTTGCTCAAATTACATTAGTTTTGACCCCCATTTTTGAGGGTTTTCATCTTTTCTTGTGGAGAAGATATTTGAGAGATAATTTCACTTGCAGTTGTGTGTCAGTGCCACATCTTAACACTTTGGAGCCATCTTTTGTATATATTGGAAAAAACTTATGTCTTTTCTTGGTTCTTGCCTTTTTGCTCTCTTGTGTATTGCGGAGAGTCTAAGAAGTTGTTTGACTCAAATTGATCCACTTGTAGCAGAAAATTCCTTTCATTTTCAATAAGAAGCAGCATTTCCTTATCAATTATACTCTGTTCAAATTTTATTTGTGAGTAGCTTTGAAAAGGATATTGTGGTTTACTTGAAACCCTTCATTTTTATCTTATTCCTTAAATATTTGGTACAAGTACAATATGTTATAGTGCAGGTCTATGATTGTGTATCTCATTTTTTGAATGTGAGTTATGAGAACAACTTTGTTTTCTTTAAAACAAACTTCAAATATTGAAACCTTTCATGTGAAACACTTTTGCAAAACATGTCAATTTGAGTTGTGAATAAACAAGGCTTTATGTTTGGAATAGATTGTGAATTTGACAAGTAAGTAGATCTAGAAAAAATTCTTCATCAAGTCCTAAGATAGGTTTCAATTCCAAGTTTCTTTCTATCCCTTTTCCTCTCAAAGAAGGTTGTTTGTAGGAGGTATCACAGGGAACAAACCCTTTATTAGGAGATTCATCTTCACTATGATCAACCCACAGGCTCAAAGATGTTTCCATATTTCACGAGATTGTTGAGCACTTAAACTTAGTATCCGAGTGCAATATCCATGACCAAAAGAATCATTCTCAGTTACAAATTAAAAAGAGTCTCTAGAATACATGAAAATAAATTATAGTGAATTCCTTATTCTATTTTATGCAAAAACTTGTAAAAAGATTGCTCAATTTTGCATTGTTTAGATGTCTACAAAGGAATTAAATTCAAAGTATATTGTTGTAGTGTTTTCTTTAAAACTTTGGACTAGACTATTTTTTCCTATAATAATATGTGAGATTTTAATGATATTTCGAAACCTTTATGTTAAACTGTATGAATTCCAAGTTAATCGAAACTTAAATATGGTGTTATACAGCAAGAAATTCCATGTTCTACAAAGGAAGTAGGATTTAATATATTATGTGATTCCTATTCACTGTGATGATGTGCTTGGTTGGATGTGATCTCTCGATTCACTATCGTCTCATACTTTCACCATCAATATATGTGCTACAACTCTTAAATCTTGTATCATGGATTAAATTCTGAAAATGTCATGATTTTACATTCAATGCTCTTCTTTATTTGGTCAATTTAGTATTCAAATATATTTATTTTTTTAATACTTGATACCCTTTTTAATTTGGTTATTGATTATTTAATTATATGTATTTATATTGTTTAAATTTAGTTTAGAAATGAGATTATATATATCACATTGTCAACTTGTGTATAATTTTGATTATATTGGAAAAACAGGTTTAGAAGGGACTTGAAACCCTTTTACAACATAAAATAAGGAAATTTTCTCAAAAAGAAAGACATTGAAGCGTTGACAACAAAACAATAGCGACCAAACAATAACAAAAATAGAAAACACAAAAAAATACACTACTTCATATTCTTCAAGGTGTTAGCCACCTCGATCTCTTGATTTTGATGCAAATTGACCATATCCAATAGTTCTTGTTTTTCCTCCTGAAAGGTCTTCCTAAGGTTCCCTTCATCCTGTTACAAAGGCCCTTGGCCTCATCTTTTCCACCTGTCTTCCTTTTCCCCTTTCAAGATTGGTCTTTCTCTAGCATCTCCATAAAGTAAAGCCAATCTTCCCTTGATTAACTAATCTTACCAAATAAGACCTCCAAGGATTCCACACTAATTTTTACTGAATAGTGACTAACTTGCAACAGTTTCTTGATATCTGCATTCGTTTCATTAATCTTGGCCTCCATTTTAGAGAGCCGATTCTCACACGGGGACTTAAATTCTAAAAAGGATCACTCCAATTCAACTAATCTCTCAATCCGAATATCAGAAGAAGAACCCTTCAAAAACATTTGAATATTTTATTTCATACCGCTAATCTTAATTTTTACCTTATTAAACTCTTGAAGCACCCACTTGGCAAGATTGAATTTACACATTTCCCCCAAGCCTACCATATCCAAAAGCTCAAACATTAAAGTATTATCCTCATTTAGGTAAGAGAAGTCCTCAGAGAGAGGGTTGATCTTCAAGGGCTCAAGATTTCCATAATTTAGATTCACCCCTTCATCCTAATGCAATTACCTGTCACCTAAAATCTCCACACTAGGTGACTACCAAATAGGGGAGTCATTGATTCAACAACAGTTTCCTCAACACTCTTATTCTCACCCAAAGCCTTATCACTCTTCATACCACCTTTCGTAACCTAGTTTTTCATCTTTTCAATACATTTTGGATTCCCCTCACGATAACTCCTTTCCTTCCTTAACCCCTCCAACATCAGGCATGACCTACTCCATATAGCCTACCCAACCCATGAAGCATATTATTCTCCTTAGAATGTGAGCCACTAGCAACAATATCAATGTCATTACAAATAGAAGGAGACCCATGAGAATATGACTCTTACAAAGTAGCTTCTTCACAACACTCTTCCACTTAAGATTCCCTTTCTTTATTTTTTTAGAGGGCGCCACCATGGGGATGACGAACCACTCTCCTCCTCATTCCACTCAGCTTCCTCGTCAGTACTGGTGTTCGAACTAGTAGAGAACGAATCCTTACCAATATCCTTCTCCTTTCCTTTGATTGACTTTCTAGGGAATATGGGCTCTCACATGTTCCAAAATGAGTAGTATGAGGCCCTCATGAAGAACAGGACCCCTCGTATTTTTAAAATGAGGATAGACAGACACTTCCAATGAATATAGAAGAAAGAAAGGAAATAAAACATGAAGACCATGTCTGAAATGATTCAAGAGGGTGAAGTGGAGAACCTAAAATGGTAGTGTATCAACCATCAAGGGTAACGTACTACATCATTACCTCCACAATATTGACCCAAATCCTCTTAAGAGAAGTCTGTTCGTAGCCCCATGAGGGCATTTTAATCAACTTCTTCCATTCATTATCTTTGAAAAATTGGTCCATGGTGTCGTCATTACTCTTTCTTTCCTTAAAATTTTTCCCCATCCATCGATAGCCCAATAATGGAGGCAATGAAATCCTCATTGATCACAAACTCCATCCCCTTAACCTATAACCTTCTATCATGTCAATAGTGAACAAAGTCTATAGAGGCATTGGGATCATGGTCGTGGATCCTTTCAAGAAAGGGCATGAAATTCCCATGTTCTAAAATTCTCCATATCCTATGTTTATTCCTCCATATTTCATAGGAAAAGGGATTGATTCTACTTCGATCACCCCCCATAACAACTATCACCATCAATTGAAACCCCAGAAAAGAAAAAAACAATAGGTGAAACATCACCCACAAAGCGTGTGTTGATAGAATAGGCAATAATGGCAAGAACAACCCAAAATATGAACTCAACCATAGCCATCATTTCATAATAAAACCTTGGAATCATTGGGAAGGAGGGAGGAATCTTCCTATGCCTTGAAATCATGAATTTTGATAGCCTTCTTTGCAAATAAATCTTCTAGGGAGTTGTCCTCCCTGTAGATATGTGTGACACGATAATCTTCAAAAGATATTAGCATCATTTTAGAATCCCCCAACGGTTGATCAATTGTCCAACTTAGCATTTGATTCCCAAGTAAGAAGTTAATAATATTGAGGGAACCACCCTTGACCAACAACTTGGAGTATCCCTTGTCTAGCACATACTTGATACTAATAAACACAACTTCAACTTCCACACAGGTCAGCTTGTGTATAGTTATTAACTTTATTTAAGAATATAAATATTATGTATCAATTGAACTATAGATTAACGATAATGTTTCCTTGTGACGTTTTTATTTTATTGTAGCCATAATCCTGATTTTTATTAATTATATTACTTCTTAAATCTCTCGTAAATTTAATTGAAAGTTATATTGTAATATCTAATTTGTGAAATAATCCTTCGTACATTTGTAGCAGCAAAGACCTCATGACTTTTTTTACTGTACTCATATTTGTAAGGGAAATTTTAATTAAGTATAAGTAGTTTATCATTTTATCTTATCATTTAATTCTTAATTTTAGTTATTTAGTTGAAATTTATCAATACATTTTAGATACGAAATTACATAGGTATCAAAGCCCCACTAGGTTGCGACACTTTCAGAGCCTTGGGGAAAATTTTTAACCAGCTGGGAATGTATGATTGAACAACTAAGATATGTTGAGTGGAGCATCTCCTAGTCTGTAGATTGCATATTTACAAAATTATCCTTGGAAGTTTAAACAAAGAACATTTTCCTTTTGCCCACCATATTTTGCATGCATATCAGTACAATCACAATCCTTTGTGTATTTGATGGATGCACATACCCTAATCCAATGTTACCAAATTTATTTTTCTATTATCCAATAGTCATGGAAATCATGAAACTGCACATCTTTGAGGCATTTTGTTAAACATTTCGCGCTCCATATTTTACATTCATACTTTTGGATGGAACAATGGCCAGGCAGCTACATGCATTATTCCACCTGATATCCTTATTTATAGCACAATAATTACTAGATTAGCACTTGATTTACCTGATTGAGCTCTTTTTAGTCTCATGCTTTCTTTTTTCTTTCTCTTGTTGGCACTTTTGGAAGTTAAATCATTTTAACATCCTTTAGTTTTTATAAACATCAAGATATGTAATATTTTGCAATGTTTTTAGAGAGGAGTTCCTTTGAGTTTGTTAAATTTATTAGTCAAATTTTGGACCAAAAGCTCATCTTTGTGAATTCTATGGCTACAGCCCTTAATCTGGTAGATCAACCAATGACAAACAGACAATCTTTTTTAAACAAAGATGATAAAAAAATTCAATTGAAAAACAAAGAAAATAAAAATGATAATTCATGTGGATCTTCAATTACTGGCAGCACTATTGCAAAAAAAGAAGACAACACAAAGAATTTTCATTATGTTCCTCAAATGGACTTTGCCTCCAATTCTTAAGAACCTGAGCTTCCCACCTGCAACATCTCAATAAAAACATTAGTACTCTTTTGGAGATTAAAATCAAAACATAAAATATAAACAATGAAATCTTCTAACATTAAATAATTAAATAATCATAAGATTTCTCACACTAATTTAAAGTCATTTATTCTTGCAGAATTTAAATATTTAGCCAGATAACTTTATGATCAATTCCATGTTAATTAATTGAACATATCACATCATCTATGAGCAATAAATACCTAGAAATGTAGATTTAATGTTTATGTCTATAAATCAAAATGACAATATCCTTGAACCAAAATCTCCACATAATCCATGACCAAAACACCACACTACATAACCATGAAATCAAATCAATGTCTCTATAGTAACACTAGCTATGTCCTACATTAGAAATAGTTTTTCACCTTAATGCATGAAATATTGCATAAGTTTCTCAAATGAACTTGGCTTTAAATTTAAAAACTTTGAGTTGTATGTAAAAGACATGGAACTCAAATTTTCAGAAGGACTCATCGTTGAGTTGTAATATTATATCTTATGTGGGGATGTATACTCGTATTGTGTATTGTCTTTGCTTATGTCATCCTCTACATTTTTGGGGATCATATCTCTTTGTCTTGGAAATATGTTTATTGTTTTGCATTTTCCTACTCTATAAAACTCAATTTATACATTCTCTTTTGAATATCGTTTTTTTTTTTTATCTTCCACTCCTTTTATGGTCCTAGTTTGTATTTAGTGTGAAAATAGTTCGTGCTAGTTTATATCAAGAAAAAGTGAATTAAAATTTTGGGCCATATTACAAAGACAACTATGTCTCCCTACAAATTCAAAATAGTTGCAGAGGATCTTGTTGTAAATTTCTTAGTAGAGGAATAATAAGGAAGCATCATAGTAATTTCAAAAACTAATAATAAATTTTATAATTTCTTAGTTGTTAGGGTCAACTACAATAGTAGCAAAAGACTCACCAAGCACTAAAATTTTCATTGTAATTTTCAAATAGTTTTGTTATAATGAGCTATTTATAAACATGGTTTATTTCTAAAGACTTGATATTGTGATCTTGTACAAAGTTTGTTTTCTTTCCTATGAACCATTTAGTGATGCTAAATACACAAACTGAAGGAGGGTTCTATTACATGATACATACATAATTGTCTCGTGTCCCATGATCAAAACAATATAGGGCACATTTTGTTCCATCTGAATACAATTTCTAGGACAAATGAGAATGGTGGGATCCACTATATCCCAAAAGCCAAAAACAATAAGAAAATGGGTAATTTTTGCACATACTACATGAGATTCAGCTAGAAATTTTCCCTAATGAAAAATAAACCACTGATAATAAAACAATGTATCTCAAAAGTCATACCAAAACTTGATCCTATGGATAATTTCTTGTACTATAATGTAACATTAGACTTAAGCATTTGTAAATGGCTTACATGCAATTGCTTTATGTTCCAGAAAATTTGTTACCCTAATAAGATAATCTACTCAACATTGGTAGATTGGGAGCAAGGACAATATTTGTGATAAAACCCATAATATTCTTAGAAAATATTATTCATGATTGCATACTTGATGTCATTGCAGTAGAAAAATAATGTGAAAAAGGCTTGGTAAGGTTTACAACCAACATTCACAATATTATTCTTCACACTCAGATGCTTCTCTAAAATTATCTTGGAAGCTTATAAAGCCTTTTCATTTAATCCACATTGTGCATTTCCTTTTATTCACTTTCCATAGCATTTAAAATTCTCACTTGTCTACATTTGTTCAGTGTCAGGGATCTTGATATTTCAGAGTTTTATAAGGTTTTTTCAATTATTTTATATTCAAAATGGATTGTTTAGCCTAAGCTTTTGAGAGTTTAAGATTCAGCCTTTTGGTGCTCGGGGTTCAACCTTTAAGACATTCAGGTTCGACTAACTCAAAATTTCTTTTATAGTTCCATTCAGTTTTGCTTCCCTCTCTTAGACAATAATGTAGGCATATTGTAAGGCATCAAAAAATCCCTTTAATTCTTAATTGCTTATGAGCTCTACTATATAGACAAATGGAGTTTTAAACACATCTATTGTCTCGATCTTGGTTTTTTTAATGATCTTTCTAAGTTAATAGCATCATTTTTATTTGGTCCATGTGATCGAGAAGGCAATAAAGACAAACTCCTTTTTTGAGTATTTTTGTTAATGTATATAAGGGGTAATGCAAGTATCAGTGTCATTTATACAAGTTCAATCTTTATTGACTTTTTGGTACCAATATGACTAGTCTGATGGCTATTATCACTATGACTCAACCAATCTCCATTGATTTCATCTCATTTATTGTATGTGTATCTTCACTTGAGCCAATAGTACCTCTTATAGTCAATTCATCTACTATAATGCCTTGTCTTCATCTTCTCTTTTCCTCTTTTGCCCCATTTATGTATATACTCTCTTATTCTTGGAAGTAGAAATGCTACTTTAAAATTTATTCTCATTTGAGAAACAAGTGAATGAAGTGATAGACCATTCAAGCTAGAAAGGAAATGCCCTACAAAGATGGTGGGTTATCTTGGTAAATTTAGTAATTATTTTGTTGGCCCAAAACCTCTTTATAAATTTTAAATATTTAGGAATTGAGTCTTATTAGTTATGAAGCATGTGTACCCTCTTACAAGGGACTACTCACAAGAATTTTTAAGGATTGTGCTAAATATCTTCGCAGTTGATAAATACCATTTCTTTAGTTATATTTTAATATAGAAGGGTTATTTTATAATGATTGAACTATTTCATCTTTCTATCTATCATATAGCATGAAATAAATGAAGTAAAATAACTATGTAATAAATACATTCTTGTCATGACAAGTGATCTATTGTGCAAGAAGATGGGCGGAAAGTACCTTTTATTCTTTTGTTGAATCTCCAATATAATGTAGAATGAAAGAACTATTATTTTTGATGATTCGGATTGCTAATAACAAGTTACAATTAATTTGGGAGACCTAATAAACATCTTAAAATTGGAAGTCAGATATCTCAAATGGACCAAGTAGGCATAAAGGGATGGTTTGATAGTATTGTATGTTCTATCACTAGAACAAATATTTCCAGCCTTTATCAATCTGCTATTCACTCTCATCATTTTACCAAGTTAGCTTCTCCCACAAATCATCAAGAATAATTAGATTTCACATTTTTTAAGTATTTAAAACATTGAATATGATATATTATATTGATAAATGATTGCATGAATCTTTTAATTTCTATGCAATTTAATCGATTTTTATGATTGATTATAGTTATTAATGATGAACAATGCCTTTGGAATAAAATAACCCCTGCAGTAAAGGATTTTTCAACCCACAACAAAAGGATGTCCGCCACAGTCAAAGGGGGTGATTTCCTACAACACGTGTAGTTTTTCAAAGCCAATGCAGGGAATAGTCAAAGAGTGTGAACATGATTTATTCAGAAAACACTCTATTTTTTCACTTTATGATATTATTAAATCATTGAGGAAAGAAGATACTTGTACTAACAATGGTTAGTGACTTGCAATAATGTTTACCATATTGGGCATGTTTTTCAGTTATAACCATATTCTTTAAAGAAGTGTAACCTAATAATTCTTACACTCTTATCTCCTCTCACTTTTATTTTTTCTTTGAAATAAGACCTAGTCCTCTTCCTATTTTCATAAGAGAGTTAATATTTTCTTACAATTTGTTTTCAACCAAGAATAATGGAACTCTCAAAGATCTGATATATATATGTCTGATCTTGTGAGAGATTGAATCTAGCTAGATATTCTATATGAAATAGATTTAAATTTAAATATTGTCAATTAGATACTTTTTTTATTTTTGTCTGTTGGAATGGTAATAAAGAAGAACATAGAATTTCCATGAATCTCTAAGTTAATACTTGAAGAAGGATATTGTGGGATTACAACAACTAAAGAAAGGGCCACTTGAGGTACTACAATATCCATTGTAGTTTATATTATTAGTTGTAGTAGAATAAATTCCTAAATTGTATTTCCTGATTTAAAGTCTATTGATTTGTTGAATGAATAATTAATTATTATTATATTAAGTTACAACATAGCTAAACTCATTAAGTTAATATCTTCATAAGATTAGTCACATGTAGCAATTATTATAGTTACCTACAACAATTTTTATTTATGTTAATCTATTTATCTCAATCTATTTCTAGATAAATTTATTTTTGTTAAGTTGTGTAGCATCATAAATTGTCACCCTTGACAATTTCACACTATTTTTTTCTCCCCCTTAAATTATTGGACCTAATTGAACCCCTAATTTCCTAAATTATGCACTTTATGGCCTATTTTTAACAATTATCGATAAATTGCAAGTGGGAAAAAATCCATTTATCTAATACTTTATCCCCAACACCTTAATCTCTAAAAATAAGGTTAGGATGCATATGCCTTGGGTGAATTTGTCCCCCTATTTGGCTCCAAATTCAAAATATGTCGATGTCCATACTTTATTATTTACAATTCAAAACTCCAAATTTGGCTATCAGGATTTAATTTGTGGTAAATTAGAATAATTGCATATAAATAACTAGTTATTGAATCATTTTAAATCGATCTAGCAACAAGTGAAAGAACAAGAAATTATTGAAAAAAATATTTTCAAGAGCATTATCAAGCAAGTCAAGAGCATAATTTCAATGATTTATTGCAGCAATTCAAGATCCAAGCACCATGTAAAATCTTTTGTGAGATTATGCATGTTTATGTTATCATAGTTTCTGAAGCCTAAGGCCTCTATAGGTCTCCAATCAATTCAAGGAATTCAAGAAAATCAAGCAAGCAAGATCCAAGCCTTGAGGAGATGTGTATGAATTTAGTCCTTCAAGGAAGCTATTGAAGGGTGGAGAGTTGCAAAACTTTGTGGATTCATCATTCCTTCTTATCATTTATTCATTTATCATTAACATTGCCATTATGGAAGTAGAAACACTAAAATTGGGTTTGACTAAGGCAAGCCCCTAAATGGAACAACCCTTCATCTCTCTTTGAATGTGTAGGTTTCAGGTTTGGAGGAGAGTGGAAGAACTTTGAAGATAAATTATCCATTGTTGCAATCAAAACCTTACATCTTGACAGCTCACAAAAACTCACTTAGAAATATCTGACAGTGATCCGAAAAATTTGCAAATGGAAATGGAAAGCTTTGATCTGGCATCAGAGGACTGTGAAAATAGATCTGAAATCCCTCTACAAGTACACTTATGCCTTGGGTGAATTAGTCTTCTCAAATCAAGCTCAAGTTCATATTGTAGGTGCACAGTGTCATGCTTTGTCCATTTCAATTGTCTGAATTTATCTGCGGCTTTCAATGTTTGTTGTATTTACATCAAAACAGTAATTTACACCATTAGCCTAGTTATATCTGTAGACACCGAAAATTGGTCTAGGCCTGCGAGTACCACTTTCGACATAATTTTCTATTATCCATGGTCATGATTAAATAATGTTTATTATTTAATTACCTTTCTAAACACATATTTCCTCTATTAATTAAATACCCTTTTTAATTAATTCATTAATTCATTATGACCTCTATTCAACTTGATTAATTAAATAAATCATATTTATTTAATTATCTCGCTAACTAATTAATTCTCTTTCTTAATTAAATAATTTATTATTTAATTACCCCTTTTTCATATTTCAACTATAATTCAATATTTATTATTTAATTATTCAATTAATCCTTTTCAAAGAGTCAATTAAATAAATTACATTATTTATTTAATTAATTCATTTCATTTTCAAATGTTGAATTAAATTAGCATTCAATTCATAATTAATTGTTTATGTCACATTCTTCTATTATTCAATTCACTAATCATTCACTCACCTTCTGACTCCAGATCTATTTTAAAATCGTTAGTTATCTTCAGATTCAATATCTAATCGTCTCTGTGAGAGGAATCTCTGTCACAACTAGTCATTTAACTAGTTTTAACTCATATGCATGAATGTGTTTATTAATTAAATATTTGTATTTAATTAATTAATTCATGTATGCATTCGAACGGATTATTCTTTGAGTTCTAACTTTGTCTTTGTCGTTCAAAGTTTATTTCTTCTATTTTTGAAGACTCTTAACTGAAGATTAAATTGTTTATTTAATCTGGAACTCATGTTCTTTCTATTTTTCGAACAATCTTGACACAAGATTAATTTATCGTTATAATTTAATCTCTATCCTGTAGAATTTCCTAACTCACGTTCTAACTGACACATAACTCACATCGCATGGAATTCATCAATCTCGTTTGTTGATCTCTCTTTTGAATCTGAGCCGATCATTCAAAAATCCAAAATCTATAAAATGACCTGTCATTATCATTATTCCTCCTCCCCGAAATCAATACTTTTGAGAAGAAACTTAATCTTTGATATTTTTCTTAGACATTCAACAAGATTATGCTTGCATCAATAGAAAAAATATGAGGGAAAGAATATTGATACAACAAAATAGAGAAGGACAATCGAGATAATTCAAAGAAGTGGACGTATATTCAGTGAGATCTTTACAGTTATTTGTTTATTGTTTTATCTTCATTTATTCATTCTTTGTTGTTTTGATTTAGATTATTTGTTAGATTAGATTTGATCATCTTAATCTATGTAGCAATTCTCCAAAAAATCTATGTTACATTTGGTGAACCTTACGTGAAACACACTTCAAATTCACACAATACTTTTCATTTTCCATTTTTTTATTTTGCAGGTTATCGTACGACACACTACATCCACTCAAATAAATGACACATCCATATTCACGAGCCACATTTGATACAACCCGCGAGGCATTTGACATTTTGCACTGCATCCACGACAATCTTCATCGCATTTGCCTGTAAACATTGTGACACATCTATGGCTCAATAATTCATGTCTGCCTGGTAATAGATTTTTCACTTTTTTATTAACTTCCATACAGTCGTGTTTTCATTTCTTCATTTTTTGTGTTCTTTTTTTTTGCTAATGTTTGTTGCAGCTGTGTTTAGAGGAGTAACTTAGTTTTTGCAGGACAAAGCGTAGAAGACCAACTAAAAACCAAAAACATATTTTATACAAGACGAAAGGCGAAGACACAAAGGGAACTACTGATCACTTTGCATGCAGGAATTAATCAAGACTTTTTTTTTAGTTAATTTTATTTGGAAAGCTTTATTTTTGGTAGTTTAGAAAATTGTCATTTGGGTTTAAAAAGAACGTGTTTTTTTCATGTCCGAAGTTGTCTAGATAGAACCTCGATTTAGTATATCGAAGTATCCTCTCCCCTTGCACATTTATGCGATACTGGGTGTAAGAGAAATGATTACTGACTCTAGAACTTAGGCCTTTCTTGGTAGGAAAAATTACTCACCCCAAGATTACTCAAAACCGGTGACGCACTTATCGCTAGTGACTCCCAACCGGTATACAAATTTTAATACTCAAGGAAAGCTAAGTATTACAAGGATCCCAACGGACTAGCATTTGAATCCCCAGTACCCTTATGGTATCTAAAAGCCTACATAGCCTAAACTCTATAGAATTGGAATG
The DNA here is from genome assembly GCA_007115665.2 of Sequoiadendron giganteum. Taxonomy (NCBI): domain Eukaryota; kingdom Viridiplantae; phylum Streptophyta; class Pinopsida; order Cupressales; family Cupressaceae; genus Sequoiadendron; species Sequoiadendron giganteum. The sequence continues at coordinate 359,647,418 of CM021101.1, forward strand.
ATATTGCCTCTCGCATGGCTCTTTTGAACGGGTTCCCAAATTAAAAAGCCAAATTGTTGTAGTTTGCCAAAATCCTTTCTATTTGCTGGTGTAGTAGGTTCGGACCTATGAAGTTGTCTTACATATTTATGGTTCATGTGTGGAGATGAGATGTATGCCATGGGAGTTTCATGGGTATAGTAGCTTGGTTGCCCATATAAGTGAGTGTCATGGAGGGGAGCTAGTGGGGTCAAGCTTCTAGTCATCTACCATGAATATACGCAGCTGGATTTATCCAAGAACTCAGCAAGTATTATCCAACATAGCCTAGGTTGTAAATGTTCTCTTATTTAAATAGATCCATCACTGCAAACTGAAAAAACATTGTATTATGTGCTTGTTTTTGTTGTATTTTTCAAACAACTTGATCATCAAATAAAGTTAGTCAAAATAGAATCAATAGAAAAACTGCAACTATCAACAAGAGTCGTAACTATCATTTTCAGAACTGCATCTATCTTAGAGAGTCGCAACTGTCAATTTAATCACTGCAAGTGTCTCTCAACAAAGTCCAATTTTACAGATTTTAGATACTGCACCACAACTATCAAATACTGAGTCACATGTATATTTGCAGGCCACATCTGTCAAACAGAAAACAGCAATTGTCTATCAATATGTTTAGGTTCACAAAATCCATATTCTGAGTGGAAAATATTATTGTGAGTCATATCTGTCAAAAACTAAACCACATCTATCACAAGTCAAAATTATCGGCAAACATTCAAAACTTATTTTTAGTCGAATCATCGCATCTGCAATATAAAACGCATCTATCAAAAATAGAACCGCATCTGATAGGTGAACCGCATTTGACTATCAATAGAAAACTTTGAAAATTGCAAACTAAGTCTGAAAGCATAACTACTATCTTTTTCGCTTTTGTTTCTAAAGATCAACCTTGGACAAAAATTGGAATTTTTTTTCTCAAAATCTTGCATTATTAGGTGGCATATACGTCCTAGTCATAGTCATCCTAAGTTGCATACATTTAGACACTTCCTAGGAAATTGCATATCGTAGAATAGAATAACTTTCCTCATCATTGGATATGTTCATGCTTCAATTTGTCACAATCATTGAACCTATTCACTATTATCCTATTTATGAATCTTTCCAGCTCAACAGTCTAGTTTGGGAAATTCACCTTCTCAACTCTCTTTGTCCTACAATCAGGTTACTTGGTCAACTCAAATCATTGCATGCATTTATTCCATAGGTGGTAGGTTATACCCATCTTAGAATCATTTTACTGTCATATTCTACTCGATATTTTGCATATTGTCCATCCTACCATACGTCATCTTAGTATACATCATTTTAGCAACATCCTTTATTGTCAGAAAATCTAAAAAACATAGAAATAGGACATACCGATTTTTAGACATAGTTTGCATTACCCCTTTTTGAGAAAATTTTCATGGTTGAAACAAGGTCTAAAAATAAATAGAAAGCAATTTCAGACCCTAACAAATTTTTCAATCCTTTCGGAAGTCAACCATCAGGAAAAGAAAGACCACACAAACCTTTTCTTGAAAAATATGTCACTAGAGACACACATGGACAAATTTATGTTGAAGACATAGACGCCTCTGTACAAGATCCTGAATTTGCATCCTTTATGGATGAGTGTCTGGAAAATGATCCCCAACGATATCTAGCAGATTTTCTAGTAGAAGGAGCCACACTACCACCAGGATCTGATATTCATACTTTGAAAACATCGTCTACTCAACCAATACAAATTGTGACATCAAGTGTTTCTATTCCTCACATTACCATAGAAATACCAACTAGCATACCTATTCAAAAATCATCAATTGTAAGCACAATCCCTTTCAACGCAACACAAGGTTTACAATTTATTGTGGGAGCAACTTCATCGAACCCCTTTGGCACAAACACTACTGGTAAGAGATCCAAATTTGGCAATAATATTCCTATACCAAATTAGAACATTCAGACAATAAAAATTCCTATACCAAATAAGAACATTCTGACAAGAAATATCCCCACACCGAATCAGAACATTCTAATAGGATATATTCCCTCACCAAATCACAACCTATCACAAAACACAACATTTCAGAATACCTACATTGATCCAAACAACACAAAAAACATGTCCTTGACACAAGTAGATGTTCTCCAAAACCAAATGCAAATGCTTCAACAACAGATGGACAACATGTCTATGTCAAGCAAACGAACTATCTCAGCACAAGATCTATCTCCATGTCATTTTGACAAAGCACTCTACATGACACCCTTCCCCCATGGATACCTTATACCAAATATTCCTAAGAATAATGGGAGGAAAAATCCTTTAGAACACATTAGATAATTCTCTATGACATGCATGGATATATCATATGATCCCACATACTTGATGAGACTATTTTTGTGAACCCTTATCGGGATAGCACTAGCATGGTTCTCTAAATTACCATATGGCATATGATCCTAGGTGAATTAGCTGAGAAGTTTTTTGAACAAGTTGTCTTTAACATAGAAAATGAAATAGAAATATCTACCTTGTGCTACACAACACAGGAAGATGGCAAAAATTTCACCACTTTCTTCTAGAGATGGAGAAGTCTATCTAGTAGATGTATAGTTGAAATACCAGAAAAACAAAATGTCACAATATTCCTTAGAAACATCAATCCAAAACTGAAAGGTGACTTAAGGGTACATTGTTGTAATTCATTCCTAGACTTGGTACAAAAGGGAATCATCCTTTAAAAAGGCCTTATTGACAAAGGAGAAATAAAAGTACCAGGCAAAAACCGAGTTGTTCAACATCAAAACTTTTCGAATGATAGAAACAAATTTTGGTCTAGAAACAAAAATAATACAAATGATGGCTTTTTCGATGCTAAAACCATACATATGGGACCAGTTATCACACTTAGAGGTTACAACCCTAATCAAGACATGACGAATAGTCCAAATCAAACAACAAATTTTATCCAAAATTCAACACAACAATGACCACAAAGGAGATTTCCTACACGTGAATTTACCCCTTTGGGGCAGCCCATCAAGACAATTTTCAAAGAGTTGATTAAACATGAACTCATTAAACCTTTGGAACCAAGAGATTATGATCTTGCAAAGTTTAAAACTTCATGGTGGGAAGATAATGCCTATTGTAATTATCATCGAACAAAAGGACACAACCTACAACAATGTCGACAACTGAAAAATATTATACAAGACTTTGTTGAAAATGGAACCATAGAGGTCAATGGGTAGACAAATACCAAGAAAAATGATCATAAGGTCTTCATAGACCCATTACATGACCACATGAAAGGAAAGGCATCCAATCCAGGAACCAAGAATACTCCATCAGCCAATTATGCCAATACCAAGTATGACTATGGTAAAGGAAAGATCATAAATCACCTCTGAGCTGGAAATGAAAACGTCCATACCATCACCATTAAGAAGCATTCTGAATGTGCTATAAACACATGCAAAACTAAGATAACTCTTCGAGGTCCTTCTTCTGAGCCGCCCACATAGTATTCCAAGTCTATGTACAATCTCATTGATCAACTGAGAAAAACCCCCACACAGATATCCATTTTGGAACTATTGACTTTATCACCTGAGCATCGAGCCATTCTCGATAAAGCTTTACATAACACGACTGTTCCTACAGACTTAGATTTAAATTCTTTCAAAGAAATGGTGGGATATTTAACCAACTCCAATCATGCCACATTTTCCCAACAAGATTACTCCACCAAAAAGATTGATCATAATGACCCATTACATCTTGAAGTCCTAGTCCATCAAACCAAATTCAGATGATTCTTGGTAGACGGAGGAGCAGGTTTGAACCTGCGTACCCTAAAATTGGTTAAGGCATTAGGATTCTCAGAAGAATGCATAGACACCTCTAAGAGTATCATCATCAAGGCTTATGATGATGAGGAAAGATCATCCAAAGGAGTTGTCACACTCCCCATCAAAATTGGCCTAACAGTTATGAACACCAGCTTCCAAGTCTTGGATCTCACCCTTTCGTATAACCTGTTGTTAGGTAGACCTTGGATACACGCGATGTGAGTCTTACCTTCCACATATCACCAATGTCTTAAATTCCCATATAATGGCACTGAGATCACGTTTGATGGTGATCCAGATCCTTTTCAATATTGTATGAGCATAAGGGAAATTCCACAATGACAGGTTCTCATTAATCAAGAAGCTTCATCATCCACTTTATACTTATACGCTGACCCATCACAACTCATCAAGTCCATTTCATTAAAACCACCATCATCCACTCCTAAGGTCAAGATCCAAGACAAGGGTTGTGGAGAATATTACATGAAGGTATCCTACTATTTCAGTCAGCTGGTTCCACCTAAGGCCTATGGTCTACCCATGCCGAAAAGAAGACAATCTATAGTCACATATCATGTTCCGCCTATAATGACATTGACCAAATGGGGAGAGTTAAGTGAATAAATTGTGGATCAAGGTAATATTACCTCCTCATTATACCAAGAAGACAATGAGAAACCCCTACCGTTTATTCAAAATAGCTAAGGATCAATATGAAAAAGGCTTTAAGATAATATAAAGCGAAGGCTATGATGGGCATAGTGGGTTAGGACTACATCAAAATGGAAGGACAAAATCGATCACTATCTCACCATGACCGAAATACCTAGGGCTAGGGTTTCAACCGCTTAGAATTATTTTTCCTAGTACTTCGTCACCATTTCAAGAGGAAGTGAGTGTTTATGCAGATATTGAGATATCTCATGAACCATTTCCCCCAATTTACGATGAATATCCTAACTCAAGCGATTGTGAATGGGATTCCCTTTCCTCTAATAGTACCATGAACCTAGATAATCTATTTGGAGAATTGGACCAAATGATAAAACCCTTACCAATTCATCTAGTCCCCGTAATAAGAAGTCCTTTTCCAAAGAAGAATGGATTAAGCACTATTATTGGGAAACCCTTGATCATGCATGTGGGCACCTGATGAACCATCTTCTGATGACTTAGCTCTTACAATAGTCCCACATCAGAGTTTACCTACCCATAGGAAAAAGAACAAGAAGGATTTATTCCAAAACTTTTGTGACCATGTTAACCACTCTATATTCACCTTGTCAGCTCCCAAATTTGATAATTCCGATGATGACATTCCTCTCCATATATCCCCAACTTATCAACTAGGATCAACAAGATACACCCATCTTAGACACATTCGAGAATGATGAAGCAATAGCTGAGTTCATGGGACTTTGAGAAGGCATACCAAGAGGGGATCATAAAGATGGTTTTACTATAGACTTGGATGAAAAAGCCTATTTTGGGGAGTGTATTTTCATCTCTAGTCGCAAAAATGAAAATAAAAAGAAAATTGATGAAAATAAGAAAAATGATAAGTCCCTAGGTGAAAATTGAAAGGTGCCTTTGGACGAAGAAACAATAAAAATAAAGCACATATCCGAGGGCAAAAACCTCTTTGAGGAACCCAAGGATGGAGGTTTAAACATTCTCCTAGTTGAACAAGAAAAGTCACCAATGCTAGTAAAAGAGTCTATTGAAGTCAACATAAATACAAAAGAAAACCCTCAGAACATATAATTTGCAGTCTCTTCCACAAGGACAGAAAAACAAGAATTTCAAGACTTCTTCACAAAGAGATAGATAAAATTTGCATGGTCATACACTAACATGCCTGGGCTAGATCCAGACCTAATATTGCACCATCTTCCATTACAGCTAGGTATTAATCCAATCAAACAAAAGTTAAGAAAAATGCATCCACAGATTGCCGTACTGGTCAAAGCAGAACTTAAGAAACTCTTGGATGTCAGATTCATAAGAACAATAGACTATGCAGACTGGATTTAAAATCTTGTGCCAGTGACTAAACCAACTGGGGGCATCCGAATTTGCACAAAATTTAGAGACATCAACAAGGAATTTCCTAAGGATGACTTCCCTTTGTCAAACACAGACATGATAGTAGATCTTACAGTAGGATATGAGATGTTATCCCTCATGGATGGTTTCTCTGGATATAATAAAATCAAAATCGCAGCTGAAGACCAACACAAGACAACTTTCATGTGTCCATGGGGAACATATTGTTGGAATGTTATTCCTTTTGGGCTTAAGAACGCAGGAGCTACCTATCAATGAGCAATGAATACTATTTTCCATGAATTTGTACATACTCTCATGGAAGATTATGTCAATGAAATTATAGCTAAATCATTAACAAGGGTAGATCATTTGAAAGTTCTAGACAAAATATTCTTGAGGCTAGAGAATTACAATGTCAGGCTAAATATAAAGAAATGTGTCTTTGGAGTGAAATCAGGGAAACTTCTAGGCTATATCATTTCCACAAGAGACATTGAAGTATATCTAGAGAAGGTAAAATCTATCATATAAATGCCTCCTCCAATCAGCATTGGTCAACTAAGAACACTGAAGGGAAGATTACAGTCCATCAAGCATTTCATTGTACAACTGGCAGACAAAATACACCCATTTCAACATTTAATCAAGAAAGGAGTACCATTTGTGTGGACACCTAGATGTCAAGAATATTTCTAGTAGATCAAGAATTATCTTCTCACTCCACCTATCTTAATTCCACCTATAGATGGAAAACCATTGATATTATACATTTCAGCAACTCAGTCAACATTAGGAGCTCTTCTCGCACAAAACGATGATCAAGGTCATGAAAGATCAGTGTATTACATTAGTTGTGCCTTGGTGGGATATGGATTGAATTTCAATAACATAGAACGTGCCTACCTTGCGGTAGTCTTTTCTACTCAAAAAATTTGGCAGCATATGCTAAATCACCAAACAATGTTGGTCGCAAATATTGATCCCCTCAAATATCTCCTAAGTAAAGCAGCATTAACAAGTCGATTAGCTAAATGGGTTATGATACTTAGTGAGTATGACATCCAATGTGTGTAGAGGAAAGCTATAAAAGGATACGTTATTGCAGATTAGTTAGAGGATGTACCCATGAAGGCAGGCCATCCTTTAGTAGCGGATTTTCTTGATGAATTTATCTTCACAGTTGACACTAGAACTGAATGGAAATTATACTTTGATGGGTCACATACAAATCTTGGTTCAGGAGAAGGTATCCTATTTTTTACACCTCAGGGTGATACTATTCCTAAATCATTAAGTATTTCTTTCCCTTGCACCGCAAACATAGGAGAGTATGAAGTCTTAGTGATAGGACTAAGAATGGTAGCCTAGTGGAAGATTAAGAGTCTACATGTTTTTGGTGATTCTCAACTAGTAGTTCGGCAGGTAAATAATGATTATGAGACTAAGGATGAGAAACTTTCCCACTACAAGCGCATGGATGATAGTTTCAAGTAGTACTTTGATAACATTACCTTTCAACAAATACCATGTATTCAGAATAGGGTTGCAGATGCTATGGCAACAGTGGGTTCCTTATTGGATATTCTGAGCAACATGCCTAAGTTTAAGTTTTTGGTTGAACAGTTGTTGGTCCCCGCCTATGATGTCCCCGATTCTGCGATGGTGTGTACAATTGTTGGTCCTACTTCCCCTTGGTACAAAGACGTATTTGACTATCTAAATGACCAAACCTTACCTCTAGACCTATCAAATAACCAATGCAAAACTTTTATTCGTAAGTCAGCTAAGTACACCATCATCAGAGATACCATTTATAGACGTAACTTAGATAACACCCTAATGAGATGTCTCGATGATAAAGAAGCACAAACAACCTTGCGAGCGGTGCACGAGGGTATATGTGGATCCCATTCGAGTGGTCTTACTTTAGCCCATAAGATTATGAGATTAGGTTATTATTGGCCTACAATGGAAAAAGACTCATATATCTTTGCAAATAAATGTAGATAGTGTCAGATACATGGAGATTTGATAAGAGCACTAGCACATGAGCTTTGTCTGATTACATCACCATGGCCCTTTGCCCAATGGGGACTTGACCTCATAGGTAAGATACACCCTCCATCATCCAACGACCATATATTCATCATAACTGCCACCGAATACTTCACCAAATGGATCGAAGCTATTCCCATGACCTACATCACCGACACAAAAATATCCAAGTTTATCTTAAACTATATCATTTTTCAATATGGTGTACCCCAATCCATTATCATAGACAATGGCCACCCATTCAAAAACCAATAAGTACGCCATCTATGTGAAGACTTCCATATCAAACATTATTTTTCCATCCCATATTACCCACAAGGTAATGGCCAAGCCGAGGCATCTAATAAAACCATTGTTAGAATCCTAATAAAGACTGTCAATGATGTTGGTCATGACTGGCACCTACAACTTAACCCCGCCTTATGGGCTTATCACATAAGCATCTGTACTCCCACATGCGCCACTCCATACTCCCAAGTATTCGGTTATGAAGCTATCTTACCTATTGAGGTTGAAATTGCTTCCCTAAGGGTATCCTTGAAAGGTCACGTTAACAATGAAGAATACCCTATAGCCAGATTACAAGAGTTAGAATTACTAGATGAACGAAGATAGAAATCACTAGACCATTTGCAAGCATATCATAATCGTCTTTGTCATAGCTATAATAGGAAATTTCTAAATAGAAATTTTGACATTGGTGACTTGGTTTTAATGGAGAATCCCAAGAATCAAGTTGAACGAGAAAAGCTAGGTAATTTTGAACCTAACTAGTTAGGGCCCTATATTGTCACAGAAGCTTTTGGATAAGTAGAATTCCAACTCTCTACCCCTGAAGGAGAGCCACAATTTTCACCAGTCAACAACCTTCATCTGAAGAGGTTCTATGTGTAGCTTCTGAGAGTCTTTGTCTTAATCGAGAAAATACAAAAAATGGTTACCTTGATGAAAACTTGGCAAACAGGCGTCTTTGTAACACCAAAAAAAATGAAAAATCATTAAATAATAAAGAGAAATAATTTTTCCAATAGTGAAAACCACTTCGGTGGCCTTATGGATAAGTACCATGGTGAAAACCTAGAAAACAGGCACCATGTGTGGTCAAACTCGCTCTTTCATCTACCATCATTCCAATCAGACTTTTTAATTTCTCTCATAATAAATGGTTATCCTATCCATTGCTTGGAACGATTGACATCAAGTCCATTCTATCACATTCCCCACTCCATCTTGCAAGTCTTATTCTCGACTAGGTGAAAATCCTTGTTCTGTGCCATGAGGACCTTGATCATAGCACTATACCATCAGAAAATGTCATGAAAAAAATCAAAAAATAGTAGAAAACTTCAAAAAGAAAAAAATATCAAAACATGTCAGAAAATCCCAAAAATAGAGTCACATCAATCATGTTAAATCAGTCATGGACATAGTCAAATTGTGTTGCCTTTGCGACTGGATGTAGGCAAGGCCATCAATCGATGTGCCCTCGAGGCATTAGGTCTATATGTCTAGGTTTCTCACATCTCACACACATTAAAAAAATCATGACTCTTTGTACATTCCAGGTCATTGGTCATGTTGAACTACAAGGTCTCTGCATGTACAACGTAGGCAAGGCTAATCAATTGATGAGCCCCCGAGACCACACTAGGTCAGTTGAATAGGGTTTATCACATTCACTATCACACACATTGCATATCATCAACTTAAGTACATATCTTTAGTTAGTTATGTCAGTTAAAGTTGGGTCAAACTACGAGGTCTCTATGTGTATAATGTAGGCAAGGCTAATTAATCAATGATCCCCTGAGGCCGCATTAGGTCAGTCCTTTAGGATATATCATCTCAAGTAATACAATGTCAATATACACACACAATAAAATCAGTCAAGGAATCAAAACAAGGAAAGCATGTCAAAACTATCATCAAGTCAAAATCAAACACATTGTCAAATTGATCAACTTATGTCTTAGCAAGATATGTATTTCTTGTTAACGGACATCGTCAAATTTTCATGGCCTCATGTAGCTTGTCACATCAACGTCATTAGGCTCCAACGTCTTATACGACATGTGTCTTTATGAAACCAAGATTTGTCATGCCTTACACAGATAGTCACTAAGTCAAAATCAGACTCAACATCTTATGCGGTATGTCTCATCCCTCACATTATGCTATGTCAAACATCAAACAATCAAACAATCCCACAAGATCATTTTTTGGTGAATACTTTTATTTGGCTTTATGAATTTATATCTTATTTTGTCTTATCTTTCTATCAATTTGTGAATAAGTCCGATTACTAGCTTTCTCAAGGATGTCCCTTGAAGGATTTAGAGAAGCAAGGATGTCTCTGGACTCTTTTTCTTTGGTTGTTGTTTGTCAACTATCTTTTTAACTTTTTTTTTTTGAGTCAAGTTACTAGTTTTCTCAAGGATTTAGAGGAGCAATGACATCTCATGACCCGTCTTATATTTTTTTGTTGTTTGTGGTTTGTCAAGATAAAATGACTGAGGCAATCTTGTCCTTACTATGAGTTAAGACACTCCTTGTCTATGATAATATGTTTTTTGCAAATGGATGAATTTGTACACTATGGTCTATCTCATATCATGGTGTGTACTATCCATTTGTCTCAGTCCCGCCCAATGATGATAAAAAAATTAAGCTTTGCATATATGGAAAAATATCAAAGGTCATATGTTTTTCAATCAACCACGTTCGTTGTTTCTTACTAACATTCTGAAATCATTTGTGCTAACATTTCTCTTTCCGACATAATGATAAAGTCCTATGATACAAAAAAAAAATTAGATAATCTGAATATGCATACATTCTATAAGCATTATGTAAATAGTGTAATACATCATATAGTTACATTGCATTTCAAACGAATAGGAACATTAACATATTTGTTGCATATTTATGAAAACATTGCACAATAGGTATTCCATCATCATAAGGTACACAATGGAAACATTACATGTATATAACCATCATATATAAATAATAGCATATAGCACATTACACCTATCGTCATATAGAATCATCATAACATCATAAACTGCATAAACTCACCATCATGTAGAAACATTCATTCATAACACATATAGATACATCATCTAGGAAACATAATCATATAGAAGAAATGCATCATCATAGAATAGAACTGCATATCATATAGAAGCCACCAAAAATCATATATATATATATATATATATATCACTCAAAATAATGTGCCATAGTACAATGTCAGAATGTATCCATAAATAAAAACAAGCTCGCAGTATCTCTAATCAAAGTACAATGTCTAAAAATATAACAGTGTCAACATCTCCCACTACCACTACTATCACGTGGTGAAGGTGGAGGAAACTACCTTGAAGGTAATCTCTGTCAGGTGGAAGGCCTATCATATAGACCTGTCCTCGATGGTCCTACCACACCCTCTTTACTTTGTGTCCTAGTCTAACTCCTGCTCTATGATTTGTGGCTGTGAACCTCTAAAAATATAGGAGCTCATCTCTCTATTGGCACTATTGACTCATACAGATCTCTATAATATGACACGCTCTCAACTGATTTGAATAGCTCATGATAAAAACCATCAGATGAGGTGCCACTGCAAATCTATCTAACCTCTGTGAACTGCTGCTATATCTCCAATCTTCGGGCTACTACCTGGTCTTTCTCCATAAAATCATTGTCTCTCTCTATCCATAAGGCATCCAACTCTGCTGTGATGAGTCTCAACATCTCCTCCAAAGCCTCCCTATCACTATCCCTAGGAGAATCATCATCTTGTCTCCCCTCTAGAATCCAATCTCAGAGCTCTCTCTCCTTCTCCTCCATAGGTATCTCCTCCTCAACATCATCCTCCCCATCATCTACCTGAATACCAAATGGATCAATATCCACATTAGCCTACTCCTTTGTAAGGTCCTCTCCACCGATCTCTACCTTTGCATTCTCCTCTACTGCCTCCTCGGCAACATGCTCATCTCCAACCTATGCCTCTGCTCCACCTCTGAGGTCCAACATCGGTACATCCTCTGCCTCTACCTCTTGAATAGGTGATAGTCCACCTACCCAACCACCTCTCTGTCCATATCATCCTTGTCTACCACCACCACCTCTTCCATTATCACCACCACCCCTACCACCACCTCTTCCACCACCTCTCCCTCTATGTTTCCCTCTCGGCCCTATACCTCATCTCTCTATAGGTGTTCGCTTATCCAGATCTATATAAGGAAAAAGATGATTCTCTGCCCACCATGTGTTATAAGTAGTTGGAGTCCCTAGATCTGATGCTCCACCTCTCCATCTCCATTGTAAAGGTTGTAACGCCTGAATCTCTGCCTTTACAGTAGCCACTGGTATCATAGGCCCCCAGTGTGGAACCTCTCTGGAAGATCAAGAAAACTCTACTCTACCTCTAGGCTCATCCTGAACCTCTCCAAACTATCTCAAAACCCAATCTGGCAGGTGTCTCTCATTGATATGTATGCTTGAAATAGTTCTCCCAATTAGGTATTGTCTCTGCCGACAAAAATTCAAACACCCTTCCTCATCTGACCATCTCTCACAATCCATGTATGGCTTCGAAGTAAACTGATCCAATGTATCCAGTGCATGTCTCCAATAACCTATGTCTCTGACATGACTCTAAGTAACAAGAGGAAAAAATACAGCAATACACTCCCATGCCCAAACCATGAGAACAGTGGTACCACAAATCATAGAATGTGCATCTCTATACACTATATCATGTAGATGAAAATAAAACATGCCTAACAAACATGGACACCAGGCATACATAGTCTCTCTCTCTAACATCCCCACCAACATATCTCCCCACTCGACAGAAAATCCATGACCTTGTCGATTAGGAAGAACTATACCCCCTATCAATGTACATAGGATGCAATCAATCCTCTCATACCTATCCACCAACACCTTCCATTTTATCTCATAATTTTCTATCCCTAATCTCCTAATGTCATCAACAACATAATATCTAGTCAGCTTTCTAAATCCACACTAGGTATCATACATAACCTACTCTCCTTTGATAGAAAGTCTCAAAATCTTATAGATGTCCTCTAAATTGACAATTGCCTCCCCAGTCGAAAAATGAAATGAAGAAGTCTCAGAATGCCATCGCTCGCACAAAGCAGTCAACATGCCTCTATTTGCCCAAATCGTGGACATAGTCAACACATGTTGTAGACCTAGTCTCCATAATAACCATGTCTCCACATTAACTAACCGAGATCTCAACTCGAAGGTATTTGGGTGTGTCTCTCGAGTATAGATAGGATCTAAAACCATCATTATTTCAACCAAGATGTCAAATTTTTCAATTTTTTCTTAGAAAAAAATTTCAGAAAATTTGCCAGCCAAATGCGGCTCACTATAGCAAATGCGGTGCATTCATACAAATAGGTTGTATCACAAGCATTTGTGTGGCACATATCATATGTGTTGCACAAAATCCAAACCATTCCTAACAAATGCAAATGTGTTTCAAACATTCAAATGTGGTGCATTATCTAAACTGCCTACCAAAAATGTATATGCATTTCAAAAATTATATGTGTTGCATAATCCTACATGCGTTTATCCTAAATGGAGATGTGATTCACAAATACCAATGCAGTGCACTTTATATCATTTGCATTGAATTCCTAAATGATCGAACCTAGCCTAGATGTCTTTTACCATATGTGTCGTTCCAATGAGTGTGTCAGCTTTTGACATCGACATGGAGACACTTGAGCATGATTCAGACACATCATACATCATTCATATTCCTGACATCAAGCTTACATTATTGGTTTTGTTTCTTCCTAAGGGGAGGAACGTTCTTCAAGGAAATTGGATCATCTTCAGAATTCAATTTCGAGCTTCTATCATCATTGCAAGAGACTCAACATTGAGGGGGGATTGCCTTGTCTCTTCTACTTCTCTCTTACGGGGGGGTCTTTTTCCTCACATGGGGTTTTTTACCTTCTTATGCATCATTGCAAGTATTTCCATTATTGTATTTCATCTCTCTTTTGGGGAGGACTTTTTTCCCACTTGGTTTTCTCCTATTCTCCATTTGTGAGAGATTGCATTGCATTTGTACATGGGTACCTAACATTCTCCCTAAGTTGCACTTAAGGGGGGGTATTGGTGTAATTAAATATGTTGTACCTTGTCCTAGGTCATAATTACACCTTAGTTAAGTTTACTTAGGGACCACATAGGAGTTGTTGGATAATTTCCACCTTTGGTGGACTTATCTTCTTATTACTTTACCACCTCCACCTTTCATGGACATATCATGTGATTAGGTTTCCACATTTTGTGGGTGATCCACTATTTGTGGTGGTTATCACATTATCACTTTCCACTTTAGGTGGAGTGATAGCTTTTCATTGTTGTCTCATGTCATAAGATTATGACACTTGTCATAATCTTATGCACTCCTATGTTCTCACCTTGGCTATATAACCAAGGGGTCTCTACTTCATTTACACATTGATTCATATCATATCATTAACATTGAATACAGTTTATTCTTGTCACATTATTTTCTCTCTTCTTTGTGCTTTCTATTTGGTCCATAGATCTTGGCATCCATAGCCAATTCTAACATAGTATAAAAGCATGTTTGATTCTAACATGGTATCAGAGCGGGTTGGATGTCATTGGAGAGTCTTTTTCTAAAGAGAGGTACCAGATTTGGGGAGGTTCCATTTTTGGTTGTTTATTGCAAGTTTATATCAGAGCTTGTTGGTGCAAATCTAAGCTCACCATTACGTCTAGAAGGTTCTAGAAAGTTTATTTTTCCTTTGTTTCATCCAAATCAGACATATGAGGCCAAATCTATGAGGGTTTGAAGCTAAATTGTGGTTGCTAGATCTAGAAGGTAGTTGCATTTTTGGAGCATTTTGGGTCAAATCCGACCCTGTCATCGCGTCCAGAAGGGCTAAAAACCCTAAGATCGACTGTCCAATCATCCAAATTGAAGCAAGTCATCCGATGAGGCAAAAAATAATTATCCAGAGAGTCATACGGCCCCCCAGCTCGCGTCATAATTGCAGATGGTATGATTTCAAAAACAATTAAAAATTATCTATTTTCGAAAAATTCTTGAAATTTTTTTTGAAAAATATAAATTTGGCCAATTTATTTCATCGAAAAATCTTTGAAAAATTACAAAAAATAAAAGAATTGCAGGGGTCGTACCCTGCAGAGTCCAAAGACCTATAGGGTATGCCCTGCATCTGTTGTACCAGGCATTTGGGCCACGTGGCATCCAACAATATGCCATAGCAGGCCCCTCTCCCCCACACTCCACTCATTACCCATGACCCCTCAAGCTTCCACTGACATGAATTTTTGAAAAACCCGACAAAAGAAATTCATATCGGCAACCATCTTCTTCCCACCGGCGGGCATTTTTGAAAAATCTGACAGGCAACAACTTCAAAAAAAATCAGGGAACAAGCAACGTATATTCCATCGGCATTTTCCGGCCAGTGTCTTTTTTTCGGTGATGGGCCACAGGCCGTCAATTTTAAGCTCGTGTTTTTCTGAAGTCAGCATTGCGTCAATATCCATTTCAAATTTCTTGCCCCCTCACCATTTGCATTTTGATTTTTGAAGTTGAACTTCAAAGGCTCATATCTCAGTCATTTTGGCTCCTTTTTTCAAAGCAATTTTTTTTTATTTGGGCTAATTTTTCATACTCTTCCCAGTGGTGCAATCAATTTTTGGTTTTGGCTTCTGGTTTTTCCATAAATTGTAGATTCTCACAGGTGTTGTTGCTTCATCCTCATTTTGGGAACTTTGCGAGCTCATAACTTGCTCCTACGGTAACATTTTTGAGTGCCATTTTTTTTTAAAGTACATATTTTTTTGTTTACTTATCAGTGGTATGATCAGATTGATCTCATTTTTTTACCAAAAATTGTACTTGAATCTGTGGCCTATTTTGGCAATTTGCATGTATCAAAATCAAAGTCCACTTTGTTGTTTTTGGCAGTGACAATAGTAAATGCACTAATTATAAAGTGCCAAATCAGATATTGCTTGGGGGGTAATTTTATTTAGTTAATTTGGGGGGGTGTCTTTTGTTTGATTGTGCCTATTTTGTGCTCTTGCATTCCATCATGGGTTCATCTAAAGTTCCACTCTTAACTCTACACAATTATGCAACATGGAAAGTACTCGCATGGAGTAAAATAATGGAAAAAGGCTTGATTTATTACATTGATGGAACCATAATGGCACCTATGGATCCTAAGGCAGATCCAACTGCATATATGGATTGGCTCACTAAAAATTCTATGGCTTTGGGTACACTTAGAAGTTTTATTTCAGATGATCTCATTTTCCATGTTGATAAATGTACTACAACCAATGAAGCTTGGGATAAGCTTGCTACTTTGTATGGCAAGGTTGATAAGGTTAAGGGATACAAACTTGAAAATGATCTCCTAAACCTTGATCCTAAGAATATTTACACTATTCAAGATTATGTCACTAAAGAAAATGAGCTAAGAGCACAACTAAAAGATTGTGGTATTGAGAAAGAGGATGATCAATTGGTCTTTAACTTGTTCTATGTCTCCTAACTTGATAGGAAACAATACATACATGAGTGTAATAGGGAAGGGATCTATTATTTTTGGGGACAACACTTTTTAGGATGTTTTGTGTGTTCCTCATTTGACGAACAATCCTCTTTCCATCTATCAGATTACACATGGTGGAGATGGGAGAACTGTGGAGTTCACACCTAATTTAGTCATCATTCGAGACTTGGAGACTATAGAGATCATTGCTATTGGGGTGGTTGATCATTCATCTTGGTTGTATACCTTTGCATATTTTTCTTTTGATGATGACATTCTTCCTTCGGTTGTTGATCACACTCCTAGTGTGAACCATGATTCAGAGGAGACATTTGGCTACTTGAACTTGGGAGTTCTCACATCAGATCTAGTACTTGAGCCATGCATTTCATCTCCTCCATCTACTGTTGCAGTTGATGATGCTTGTGATTCCATAGTTTTGGTTCCTTGTGATTCAGTGCAATAGGACATACATTGTCTTCCAGATATGGCTACTTTGGATGACTTCTCAACAGGTATTTGAAACTTGTTTGTGGAGTCTCATCTTGCAGATTTGGGGGACACTATTGATGATATTCATCTTCTCTTTGATGAAGATGCTCCTTCTTCAATTGTTGCGAGGGAACATTCTGACCCTCTTTTTCATTATCTACATGATCATTCTTTGCAGTTTGACATGAGTGTGGATACTTTTGGACAACATTTGGAGGAGGCTTCTTTATCTTTAGAGGGGATATCTTTCTCTTTGGATCATGTTCTACATTCTTCTCTACTAGATGTTGGATTGTACTCTTCCGCGGTGTGGCCTAGAACACCTATTTGGAGTGCATCAGCTTTTGGCATCAACATGGAGACACTTGATCATGCTTAAGAGACATCATACATCATTCATATTCCTAACATCCTGCATACATTCTTGGTTTTGTTTCTTCCTAAGGGGAGGAACATTGTTCAACGAAATTGGATCATCTCCAACATTCAATTTCAAGCTTCTACCATCATTGCAAGAGACTCAACATTGAGTGGGGATTGCCTTGTCTCTCTTCTACTTCTCTCTTATGGGGGGTCTTTTTCCTCACATGGGTTTTTTTACCTTCTCATGCATCATTGTGAGTATTTCCATTATTGTATTTCATCTCTATTTTGGGGAGGATTTTTGTCCCACTGGGTTTTCTCCTTTTCTCCATTTGTGAGAGATTGCATTGCATTTGTACATGGGTACCTAACATGGCCTAGTTGTCGAGACCCATCTTGCATTGTTTGCATTTTTGTACATTCTCCCTAAGTTGCACTTAAGGGGGGGTGTTGGTGTAATTATATATGTTGTACCTTGTCCTAGGTCATAATTACACCTTAGTTAAGTTTACTTAGGGACCACATAGGAGTTGCTGGAGAATTTCCACCTTTGGTGGACTTATCTTCTTATTAATTTATCACCTCCACCTTTCATGGACATATCATGTGATTAGGTTTCCAAATTTTGTGGGTGATCCACTATTTGTGGTGGTTATCACATTATCACTTTCCACTTTAGGTGGAGTAATAGCTTTTCATTGTTGTCTCATGTCATAATATTATGACATTTTTCATAATCTTATGCACTCCTATGTTCTCACCTTGGCTATATAACCAAGGGTTCTCTACTTCATTTACACATTGATTCATATCATATCATTGACATTGAATATAGTTTATTCTTGTCACATTATTTTCTCTCTTCTTTTTGCTTTCCATTTGGTCCATAGATCTTGGCATCCATAGCCAATTCTAACATGGTATCAAAGCATGTTTGATTCTAACAACCCGTACACGTCCCTAGCACTTCCAAATTCAATTATGTCAACTCCATAGCATTTCTAACCATCAAATTGACTTATCGGGAATATTTTTTTATTTTTTTTGAAATTTTTCAAAAATTTGTCAATTTCCCGAGGGGGCATACCCTAACCTGTTTCATACTGGGGAACAATCGGAGCATATTTTCTTTGACACAACACCAAAACGACATTGTATCAAATAGGGGCAAAATGTAGACACCGAAAATTGGTCTAGGCCTGCGAGTACCACTTTCGACATAATTTTCTATTATCCATGGTCATGATTAAATAATTTTTATTATTTAATTACCTTTCTAAACACATATTTCCTTTATTAATTAAATAGCTTTTTTAATTAATTCATTAATTCATTATGACCTTTAATCAACTTGATTAATTAAATAAATCACATTTATTTAATTATGTCGCTAACTAATTAATTCTCTTTCTTAATTAAATAATTTGTTATTTAATTACCCCTTTGTCATATTTCAACTATAATTTAATATTTATTATTTAATTATTCAATTAATCCTTTTCAAATAGTCAATTAAATAAATTACATTATTTATTTAATTAATTCATTTCATTTTTAAATGTTGAGTTAAATTAACATTTAATTCATAATTAATTTTTTGTGTCACATTGTTTTGTCGTTTAGTTCACTAATCATTCACTCACCTTCTGACTCCAGATCTATTTTAAAACTATCAGTTATCTCCAAATTCGATATCTGATCGTCTCTGCGAGAGGACTCTCTATCACAACTAGTCAGTTAACTAGTTCTAACTCATATGCATAAATGTGTTTATTAATTAAATATCTGTATTTAATTAATTCATTCATGTATGAATTCAAATGGATTATTCTTCGAGTTCTAACTTTTTCTTTGTCATTCAAAGTCTATCTCTTCTATTTTTGAAGACTCTTAATTGAAGATTAAATTGTTTATTTAATCTAGAACTCGTGTTCTTTCTATTTTCCGAATAGTCTAGACACAAGATTAAGTTATCGTTCTAATTGAATCTCCATCTTGCAGAATTTCCTAACTCGCATTCTAAATGACACATAACTCACATCGCATGGCATTCATCAATCTCGTTCTTCGATCTCTCTTTCAAATCTCAGTCGATCGTTCAAAAATCCAAAATCTATTAAATGACTTGTCATTATCATTATTCCTCTTCCCCGAAATCAATACTTTTGAGAAGAAACTTAATCTTCGATATTTTTATTTGACATTCAACAAGGTTATGCTTGCATCAACACATAAAATTTGAAGGCAAGAATACTGATACAAGAAAATGGAGAAGGACAATCAAGATAATTCAAAGAAGTGGACACATATTCGGTGAGATCTTTTCAGTTATTTGTTTATTGTTTTATGTTAATTTATTCGTTCTTTGTTGTTTTGATTTACATTATTTGTTAGATTAGATTTGATCATTTTAATCTGTGCAGCAATTCTCCAAAAAATCTATGTTACAGTATCATTGCATTTCATCCCTAAATTCATCTTAGATTTGGTCAAGGGCTGGTTGACTCTCCTTTCAAACTATAATTCAATCATATACCTTTTCCAAGATCTTCAAACCCCCACTACCATCCATCATCCGTTGTCCCTATTTAACAAAATCACATGGAAAAGGTGTAAAACCCTAAAAATAGAGGTCTCCCCTAAAGGTTTCCCTTTTTCTAATTTTCATGTTGGTGAACTTGGGCTATTAACATTATAGACCTTCTGAAATTTTCAGAATTTCATCCTAGATCTATTTTTCAAATTTCATTACTTTGCATTGTTCATTTAGGCATTCATTTTTGCATCAGTAAAGGCATAAAAATTCAAAAAAATGCATACAATATTTCACTATAGGTTATAGTAGGGTTAATTTCATTCATTATAGCTCAGATATATATTCCAATTGCATTCAAAAATGTGTATTAGTTCATTTAAAAAAAACAAGATTGAAAGTGTTCATTGTATCTTGCATATAGCTCAAAAAAGTGAAAAAAAAACTACATTGTTTTGTTCAAAATTGCATCAAAATCGTCAATTTAAGATTTGAACATATGAGAATTAGTTAATTGTTACATTTTAGATCTATAAATTACATTCACAGTTGTCATTTATTATTTAAACATTTTCAAGATTGTTTCACACTTGCATTTTCAATTACATTTTCATAAATTGAGTAAATTCTAGAAAATAATTCATTGTTAAACATGTTTGAACACAAATACAGAAGCATTAAATAGTATCCTAAACATTCAAACTTTCAATTTTTTAAAACCATGTCTATGATAGAGATGCCCTAGATGGCTTTCTCTTGCTATTTTTGGCTCAAATTTTGCTGAAATCTCTATTTTTGTGTTTTGTGTATGCTTCTTCTATCTAAATTTTGCTTTTCAGTGTTTTATTCACTCTATTTAGAAATTTAGTGTTCATAGTGTTCACACTTAGTGTTTTGAAACTCATATGAGCTTCACGACCAGGTGTCCTATTTCCAGTACTTTGGTGAGATGTAGTTGTAGGATTATGGCATCCCACATTGTTGTTACATCTATTGTGGATCATGAGTCTTCCAACTATTTCACGCAAGGTATTTCTAATACCATGCCCATTTTGGACTCTAACCCTAATCCTACCATACCAATTAAAACTTCACAAACAAAAATCTTTACAAATTTTGATACTATTGTTGCCCATGTTCCCAAAGATTAACTAAAATAATTAGAAAAAGATTTAGAAGTATTATAAGACTATTTGAGCACTCAATCTCTAGTTGGCCTAACGATTCCTATAGTGGATAACCTTAGGAATTTCATTGTTGATTCCCAAGGATTATAGGTTTTTGATGTTGGAATAATGAAGACGAAACCATCCAATTTGTTGTCATTGATGCCAACATTGTTCGGTGGAAGTTGTATCTAATCCGATAAACAATATTTGTGTTACGTTGATCTGGTAATTTGGTCCAGAATTGCTCATATTAAAAGATCGGCCTATGTAGTTTTAGTATGTTATTCAAGACTATTAAATACATCTATGAACAAGTTTTCAAAAAAATGGTTGAATGAGCTGAAAGATACAAATGATAGAAATTCAACATGAAGTTTTCTGCTCAGAGTTGTGCATAGTGGTATAAGTTATTTGTTCTACATTCCTCTGGTACTTTGATCCAGTCCTTACAACTTTGGGATATGTTTTACAGGTGTTGTCTCTACTTTTATTCCAAATTTGGCATGCTCATATGATCATTTCATTGATTGATGTTAGTCAATTTGGTATATTTTATGATCAAGTCTTCTTCTAGACGACCCTATACTTGAACAAGTGGTATGAAGATTAATATGTTTTTACGGATTTCAAATAGATCCTTTTTAGGTCTCTACCAACCTAAATTATGCCTTGCATTTTTTTTTGTTGATCCAACAAGCTATTTTTTAATTAAGTGTGTGTACATATAATTAGGCCGACCTAATTGGCGTGTGTGGATATATCAACATATATATGAAACATTTTTGTATTGAAGAGAAAAAATGAAATAATTGGAGATGTATGATAGTGTGGTATTATGTGAGCTTGTATAAGTTCAGTATCAAGGTAGTGTATATTTTGAAACTATAAATTAGTGCAAGATTTTGTATTTCAGATCTTAATTGGAACTGAATTTAGCACATGAAAGGTGTATTCCATTAGTTCACCTCCTAGCAATGAACCACACTCTATTTTTTTATCATTTGAATTTGTGAGCCTTTCAAGGATAGTGTGTTATAGTTTTAAGCCCCTATAATATCTTATAACTAGTTATAATATATGTGAGCTAATCCTCATCATGACTTTTCCCATTTTGGGATTTCCTTATCACGGTGAGATAATCTTTGTCATGTTCTTACTTACAATTGCAGTTAGATATGTTTTGATGTTTGGATGGTTTATAACTGAATGGTCTAATAGAATATAATTCACCCACCTCCCCTCTCAATATTCTAGGTTTTCAACAATTGGAGTCAGATCTTGGTTCCTTTAGAAAAGCCTAACGTCTTGAGGAAGATCTTGGAGTTTGAACACATGGCTGAAAAAAGTATCCTATTCCTCTAGAAGAAATCTATGAAAATGAATGTATAGAAGATGACTGTACAGTTGAAAAAAAATTCAATGTTTCTCTTGAAGATCTGGATAGAGTTGAAAATGAGAAAAAAAATCTAAAGGAGAACCTAAAAGAAGAAAATGAATGCATAAAAAAATTAACACAGAAAATAAATAAGCTCAAAGAAAGGCATAGAAAAGTTAGTGATTAGTTGAAGAAATACAATGAGGAAATCACAAGAAAATTGTAGGTGGAAGAAAATAGGAGAATTGAGGACACTCATAAATTTTAAATTCAAAGCAATACTGGTGAATGCATCAAGCTTGAGCAAGAAGTGGTAACCCTAAGATCATATCTGGAGAAAGCAAGAGCTCGTGAAGACAAACTCAGAACAAGTTCTACAAAGTTGGATGAACTAATTGGAAGACAAAAACCTTCTAAGGACAAAAGTGGTTTGGGAATTGAAGAAGAACAAAGTTCAAAAGAAAAATCAATACCCTAAAAATTTTGACAACCAAAGGATGACTCAAAACAATTGTGGATAGATCAGGAACCAAAGAATCAATACTCGAAGGACTTCTATCAAACAACCTAATGCTTAAAGGTACGCATCTTTCAATGACACGTGTTTTTCATGTAATAAATTTGGTTAGAGGGAAAGAAAATGTAGAAGTAGAATAAATCAAAATGTTGGATTCTTGTGTGGACAATGCTTTGCATGCAAGAAAATTGGAAATAGAGTTGTTGAGTGAAGAATTCAGATGATGATGAATAGTTTCAATACTAGCTAAATGATTCAATATTTTCATGGTTATTGCTGCACATTCAATGCATTTGAACATAATGCAAACTAGTGTAGATCAAGGATGAATTCAAATTATTTGGGTCTGAAAAATGTTGTGTGCTACACCTGTAACAAACCAAGACATATTTCAAGATTTTGTAGAAGAAAAAATGGGAGGAAATCTAATCTAGTACAAAGGAATAAACATGTGAATAAATTTGATACTACTAAAGAAAAGAATGAAATATATAAGATTTGGAAGAAGAATGAAGAATATGAAAATAAGAATGAATCTAACTCATCTTAACCTCCATCTAGAGCAGATAATTCTTTCAAAAACTAGATCCAATAATGGGTTTAGGGGTAGAAATTATAGAGAAAACTAACAAACCCATGTTGCAACCTTTTCCACCTCCAGAAGAAGAATAAAATAAAAGGAAAGAAGAAAAATTAACATGTGTGATGCAATGCAAAAGGAGATTGATCTTGGATTGCAAGAAGTTTAGCTGAAAAGAAATAGAAGAAGCAATGCCTCACAAGAGATTGGAACGGAAATTAAGAAAGACAAAGGCAATGTTGTGGATTCATCTGATGTAGAGGAGATAGAGGAAGTAAATAATTCTTTCATAATTCATGTACATGAGAAGAAGGGTGAATAAGGTACATAAAATCTTGTAAAGGAAAAACCCAACTCTCCTCCAGTAAGAGACCACTCACCTCTGAAGTTGGAGCCTCTAGTAAATAATATGATAGAATCTAATGATTTTCTAGGCACTAATAAATTTTTTGATGAGGTTAATGAAGAGGGTAAGGAAACAATTGTAAATTATTTTATTTAATACATGATTATTTTTTATGAGAGTATGGAAGGTATAAGAAGGAAGGTGACTAAAAATGTATGGGAAGATCTAGTACAAAGAAGGAATGAAGTTGTAACTATTGATGAAAAGATCAAGTCTGATACCTTGAACACATATGGATCCTCCTTATCTAAGGATGATGTAGCTACCCTGTTAGAGGAATATTATAAGAGGTTCAAGTTCAAGTAGAGAGTCACCATTCTAATGAAAAAAGAAAAAGAGTGTGGAAAAGTTCAAGCAAGAGACTTTTTCCATAGTGGAAGAGATGGCAGAGAAAATTGGGATGAGTGTTGTTTCTTCATCTCATACAGCTCAAGTATAGGAGCCTACTAAATACAAGGGTATTGACACAGAAGAAATGGTTCATTTAACTAAAAGGTTACCAGTTTGGAAAGAATTAAAAGATCATTCCATTGAAAAGATATCACATTTGAATAAGGTTGATAATATACATGATTCTCAAAGGACATTTGCTCCTCCAAAAGATACAAAGGATATAACTAGAGAACATATTGAAGATCAGTATAAAATGATACCAGTGATAATTTAGAAGAACACCATGAGATTACTAGAAACGATGGTGAAGAAGATAAGAATGAAGAAGAAAACAAAGATGAAAAGAGTAATGATGGAAAATATGATGAGGAAAAAAAGGAGGAAGAAAATAAAAACAAACCATCAAAAATTCCCTCTGAAGAGGAAAAAGAGGAAAAGAAATAAAATAAGGTTGCAAGAAGTGAAGAATAAACTCCAAAGACCATTGAGCCATCAAAGCGATCTCGAGAATCATCCGGAAATACTCTTAAGGGTATTTTGTCAAGGAAAATAAGCATTCAACCTATGATTCCACCTTAGCTACTTAAGCTCATGTTACATCAAGGATCGGTGGATCTAATTAAGATATCACCAGTTCAAAGGATATAGCTTAGTGGTAGCTTTCTTGACTTCGGTAAAGAGGAAATTATTGAAACCCATCAGAAAGGGATTGAACTGATAAATGATTCCATCAAGGCTTTGCATGATACAAATCCTAGTGCCACAATTCATGAAACCTTAGATCTTATTGAGAACCTAAATTTCTTGGTCAGTTCACTCAAAAATATACCTCTAGCCTAAAGGAGCAAACTGAAAAAGAGGTTGAGTCCAGACTTCTACAGAAAAGGTTACATGTACTGAAGGACAAATGTGCAACCACAAACAGCATGGTGTTGTAATGTTCAAAAGAGGTAAAGGAATGTGAAGAGGAAGCTCAAATATTGTTTGTATATTGCATGTAGTGGCTAAATGCCACTTGATGCATTAAAAACTTAATGGACTCAATAGAGTCGTAACTTGCCAATACCTTCAGAGCCTACAACATTGCAAATGAAAAATATTATGCTTCTTGGAATTCCATTTCAGACCTGTAGAGAATTTTTTTGACCTCACAAAGTCAAAAAGAGGATTCAATAAGGTGGTTTGGACAACTTGGAGATCTGGTGAATTCTAAACACATTCAAGTATCAAGTGCCTTGGCAGATGTAGAGAAACTTGAAAAGATAAATATTAATCCATCCACTTTGGAAGCAGGAGAAGAGTGCTAGTAGAGCTGGAATCATTGCATAAAGCTCTTGTCACAGAGAAGGGGATCTAGGATTATGGAAAACTTGGTTGATAAGCCATTCTCAAGGAATTAGAAGGCACTCCTAGTTTTGGTTAGAAAGTTCTCTACATTTTTTTGTTTTAGGTTTTTGAAAAAGTAAGAATCATTTACAAGGTGATGTACCCTACACAACAAGTCACAAGGGCCAAAAATTATCAAGACCAAAAAACTAAGAGTATGTCAAAATGAATAGGAACAACACATTTACAACACAATGACCACAAACAAGCAGTAGAGACACAAAACACAGGCCCAGATAGCAGCTAACCACCATTGTCCCAGTTTTTGAACAAGAGGTCCACAACATCATCCCCAACCTAGTCTTGATTCTCTTGGGCATTATTTCCCTCCAGCTCCTCTTTGATTATAGTAGATGGGATGTTATTCATGAAATGACCCAACTTCATCGTGAAGTAGGTCAGGCCTCTCAATCTTTTATCAAGCATGTCCATCTTCTTTTCCAAAGCATAGAGCTCCTCACCATCAACTGTGGTTCCCGAAACCTTGCTAGGCTTAGCCACCAAGGGGTGCACAGAGTGAGAAGCTGAAGCCTCTTTCGGTATTTTTTTGTTGTCCAAGGTAAAAAGGGGACCTTCCACATTTACTTTCTCTTCCTCCTCGTTCTCCTCTTCCTTATAATCCATGTTGTTTGTTTTCTCTTCCTTTGAGTCCTCAATAATCTATCTTTTCCTAATTTTTTTCACCAATATCCCAGATCTTCGGATGGTAGTATCCCCTTCAGTCATGACCATGGTCCCCATGACCATATCACCTTTAGAATCTTTCCCCATAATATTATTCCCTTTACCCTCCTTCACCATCAGCTCTAATCACCTTTTTTATCATCCTTTCCTTTTTTCATTGTGATGGCTCTATAATCAAACTTAGCCGAGGTGGCCTTGAGTTCACAAAGGTTGGTCACGGCACTAGTATGCAAATTACCCACACCACTTTTAATTTTTTTAGAATCCTATTTAGTTTTGGGGTTTTCAGCAGTACCCAGATGGGTTTTTCTAAAAGGGCTTTTAGATTCAGCAGGGGAGATATTTGCAATAGCTAGGGGTTTAATCTCTTCAATACAAACAATAGAAATGGCTCTAGGGGGACATAAGGCTAAATGAAAATGGTATAGTCTCAATATAAGCCCCTGATGGAGAGGAAGAGGTGGAATGTCATTTGGGTTAAGACTGGCTATTTCTTTTCATTTTTCAATCAAATTTTCTAGGTCCATGAGCATAAAGAAAGGAAAACTAAGAAGGATTTTATGCCTTAGATGATTCAAAAGGGGAAAATGATAGAAAACGTAAGTTTTAAACCTACTTTCAAGTGTGAAGTACTTCATAAGGGCTAAACACAACTAGTCCCAGGGCTACGAAAGGGCTTCACATACAAAGCCCGATTGGTTGTGCACCAGCTCCTCGTTCCCCATGAAAAAGGATTTCAAACTATAATTGTCCAGAGTCTAAGTATGCTAAGGATACTTCTTCTCAGTGCACTGCATTTTGATAGCTTGCACAATCACTTCTTTGCTGACTTCAAAGGAAATTCCACCCAATATAACCCTTCAGTCCTTCCAGGAATTAGTGAATTAGCCAGACAAGATAGGGTCATGGCCGACCAAAATCTCCATGAGAGGAGCAAGGCCACCCTCGGCATAGATATGCTAGACCAAAGGATTCTTACGGAACTCTGTGCAATTATCAGGCTCAATCCAAACGTTGTCACCACCCATGATGTTTACCTACATAGGGAACCAAAGAGTTTGCAAAACAAGAATGATAGAAACACCAACGAAGTAATAGGCTTCTGCATTGTGGATATTAAGGCAAGGATTGCAACATTAGATAATGACACCAATGTGAAAATCACATGCGTGAAAGGAAAGATCACCAAAAGAAGAATTAACGGTGTCATTAATGTGAGTCTTAAAATGATTGCGGTAAGCTAATTGAGAAATGGTGGGAGTGCAAGGTTTCCTGGCCATGATGCAATTGTGCAAAAATCTAGGCATGGTGGCCACTTGGCCAAAATTAGAAATGTCAATGAAAGCATAATTAGAATCCAAGGCTACACTAGCAAGGTCGAAGGCGCTAGAAGGTAGGATTTCCTTATTATGAAATGTCAAATTAACATTCATAATTATAGTGTTACGGAGGGCATGATGGATTACAACAATCCCATAAAGAAGATATTGGACGGTATGACCTCTCAAATTCATAAATGTCACGTACTTTCCCAATCCCTTCATATATTCACCTTCTTTGACCACGTGACTAACCTTTAATTTTGAATTCCACCACATGTAGGCCACCTCAACATTTGAACTTGTCCACTAGGCCCAAAGAACAACCAATTGGCCCCCCAAATGACACCCATCGACTGAAGATTAATCATCATAAAAAATGGGTGTTTTGTTCTTTCAAGATGAGATATTGAATCTTTGGTAGTAAATTCCCCATATTCCTCCAACATTTAGAGTGACCCCAATAGGTACCACAATTATCCAAATCATCTACCACTTCGTTACCCTCCCTAAAAATGTGTCACTTTTTTTTCTCTTAGCTCAGATATAAGGAACCTAGTATCCAACAAAATATGTTTCATACTCCACCCAATTAGTCTGCCCATATTCATAGCATCGGTGATGGACTTAGAGTCACCTTCAATGTGGAGGTTCATAATCCTAAGAGAGACAACAATTTGGAGGCCCTTGAGCAGTGCACGAGCTTCTGCCACAATAGAAGAATGGAAACCAATACCTCCCACAAACCCAACAACGAGACCCCCCCGAGGCCTCTAATCCTAGGTTGGATTGGTCCCTATATCCACCCCTTGCCTGGAGAAATTTGGAACCAGGTCCCTCCTATTATTGGTTGGTGTCTGTGGAAGGAAAGAAATAATAGGGTCTTCTAAAATATTGAGAGAAATCCTAGGGAAGTTTTTGTTATCCGTGTCCAGCTTATTGAGGAAAAAATTTCTCTCTTCAATGGGAAACCCCTGGAGATAGGACATTTTGATTATGAAATAAGAATGGCCAACGCCTAGCACCAAAATTTAGATGCTAGCTCATTTGACAATTCTAAATCCCTTGCCAGGAAAAATACCAAATGGAAGCCTCTAGACAGAGGCTGGTTCAAAATCAATTTTGATGGGGCTGCTAAGGGCAACCAAGGAAAGGCTAGCATTGGAGGAGTGATTAGAGGCCTCGGGGGGGGGTTTCAGTTGCTGGTTTCACAGGAGGTATTGGTTTCCATTCTTCTATTGTGGTAGAAGCTCGTGCATTACTCAAGGGCCTCCAAATTGTTGTCTCTCTAGGGATATAGGGACCAAGCCAAATTTGTTTTATGTTATTTGAATTCCTTCTATAAATTTATCATCGACACACCCTTTTTTCTTGATGTCAAAGGGGGAGAATTTTTTGAGTAGGAGAAGCTTTTGAGGGGGAGAATTTTTGAATTTTTGAAGTTTTGGAGATGTTGTAAAGAGACTTTGGTGTATATTTGAAAGGGTGAGTTTGTATAGTTTGAGTGAAGATAATTTTGAAGATCCCTTTTTGGCAGATGTTTCCATCAATGAAAAAGGAAGAGATTGTTGGAAGAATAAATAAAAAACCATTTGGTGTGCTGTCATTGATGCCTACATTGTTTGGTGGCAGATTTTTCTAATCTAATAAACACTATTTTTGTTACCCTAATCTGGTAATTTGGTCCAGAATTTCTCATATTAGAGATCGGCCTATGTGGTTTTAGTATGCTATTCATGACTATTAAATACATCTATGAATAATTTTTTAGTGATTTTGGTTGAATGGGGTAAAAGATAAAAATGACAAAAGTTCCGCATACAATTTTGTACTTAGAGTTGTGCATATTGGTATGAGTTATTTAGTTTGCATTATGTGTGGCACCCAAAAGCTCTATACTCAATCTGGTGAGATTTTTTGTAGAGAGTTCAGTGTTGTAAGTCACAATGCCATGTAGATCTCCAAACCCCTTCGACAATATGGAAGATGAACAGAACTCTCAAGAAGAGGATCAACCTAGACAAGATCTTGGGAGGAATGTAAATATTAAAACCAACTGGTCCACCCAACGGACGAAGGACAAGGTTATAGATTTGGAGTGTCAAGTCGATTCCATTGAGGACACCGAATCCAATAGAAAATTTCTACAGTTGGACCTAGCTCGAACTCATTTGCAGAAGTTAGTCCAATAACTTGAGAATGATAACAAAATCCTCAAAACCTTCATAGCTCTAGGTGGCTCGGGCGATGGTCACAAGGCCAAGCCCCCTAACATGTATGATGGTCAGAGGGATGACAATGTTCTTGAAAATTTTTGCTAGGACATGGAGAAGTATCTTGACACATTCATATCTACATCAGAGAAGGAAAAAGTGAGAACTGTAGCAACCTACCTTTCAGGGAGTGCAAAGCTTTGGTGGAGGAAAAGGGCAGAGGACCTGAAAGTGAGAAAGAAGGTGGTTGTAGTAGATACTTGGTCTCAGCTTCAAGTCACACTCAGGTTTCAATTCAAGCCAGAGAAGTCAGCTTGGATGGCTCAAGTGCACCTCATGGAATTGAAACACACTGGACAGATGACGGACTACATCAAGTCCTTTACTACCCTGATGTTGTAAATCAAAGACATGTCTGAATAGGAAAAATAATTTCAATTCATGAGATGTCTAATGCCTTGGGCTCATAACGAGCTCAGGCACCAGAATTTCCAAACCCTATCTGACACAGTGGTCATGGTAGGCCGACTTCTTGATTTCAAAGGTGAGTCGAGCAAGGAAGTTGGGGGTACAACAAAGGATAAGAAGAAGGGTTTCTCCCCCAAGGATAATGGAAAAAAAATAGGGGAACTAATCGACAACTAAGGCTAGTGGGAACTTCAAGAAGACCCCTAGAAAACTAGCAACTGGTGGAAATCCGAGGTATGTCGAGTCCAAGGCGAACCTCAAAAATACAAGTGCATATTTTTTTCTGTTTGAGCTCAGCACATTGGGCGTGAGACTGTCCTAAGAGCAAGCGAATCAACTCCATAATCAATCCAATAAATGGGCCAAACAAAACCACGCATGGAATGGGAAGACTTCAAGCAACGGGCTCGCTCAGTGCACTTAAGTAGTTAAAGACAACACTAGCAACACCAACCAATAATACAAATTTGTGTTTTGTAGAAGTCTAGTTCAATGAAAAGAGCATCACCGGCCTGGTGGACTTAGGTGCCACCCACAACTACATATCAGCCAAGAAGGCCGAGGAAATGGGAATGAAGGTGCAACTAGGCATGACTTCATTCAAGGTTGTCAACTCCCCATAAAATAAGATAGTTGGCATTGTCAAGGATGTGCCCACCATAGTTGGGATTTGGCAGAATAAGATGGATCTCACTGCAATCGACATGGAAAACTTTGACTTGATCTTGGGTCAAGAGTTTTTTAGATTGGGTAATGTATTAGTCATTCCCCACTTGGAATCACTTATATTTATGGATCCCATGCAAAGTGGCATGGTCAAGACATCTGACAAAAGATAAAGTAGGAAGAGAAAAATAGTTTCGGCTCTAAGTATGAAGAGGGAAATGTACAAGTCAAGTAAGGAGCCACTATTCCTTGCAGCCCTAATCAGAGGGTGGGATGATGAAGAAGGTTCATCTGAGGCACCCATTCCACTAGAGATCGATGAAATCATTCTAGAGCATGAAGACAGAATGCCCCTCAAGCTCCTAGCTTAGTTACCACCCAAAAGAGCAGTGGATCATTGCATTGAGATAGTTATGGGAGCAAGGCCTCCCACCCAGGCACCATACAGATTATCTAGGCCAAAGATGGTCGAGTTGAAGAACTAGCTCAAGGATTTGATGGAATCGGGTTATTTTAGACCTTATCGCTCTCCATATGGCGTGCTAGTTCTATTCCAAAAGAAGAAGGATGGAACAATGAGACCTGGTGTCGACTTCAGGGCGCTAAATAAACTCACCATCAAAAAAAAATACCTTCTTCCTCTCATACAAGACTACTTCGATTGCCTAACAGAGGTGAAGTACTTCACCAAGCTCAATTTGAAGCAAGGATACCATCAATTCATAATAGTAGTTGGAGATGAAGAGAAAGCCAACTGTGTGACCCAATATGGATCTTTTAAGTTTATTGTCATGCCATTTGGCTTGTCCAATGTTCCAGTAACATTTTTCACTCTAATGAATGATGTGTTTCACCCACTCCTAGACAAGTGAGTGGTGGTCTACCTCGAGTACATCTTTATTTATAGCAAGACTCTTGAGGAACACAAGGTTCACTTGGTAGAGGTGTTTGAGTTTCTTTGAGACCACCAACTCTATGTCAAGAAGGAGAAATGTTCCTTTGCCCAAATGGAAGTCCACTTCCTTAGACATATTATTGTTGGAGGTCAAATCAAGCCAAACCCAGAGAATTTGAGGGCGATCAAGGATTGGGAGCCCCTACAAAATATGCACAAGGTGTGCCAATATTTGGGCCTTGCCAACTACTACAGGAAGTTTTACAGTGGGTACTCAAAGTGAGCACCTCCATTGATAGATATCTTGAAGAAGGATAGAAACTGGTTTTGGTCAGATAAGTGCAAGTCAGCATTTGAGTCACTTTGTGCAGTCAGATAGGTCCAACTGGCCTAGACTTTTGGACTCTACCTAGTTTAGTTACAATATCCAAAATTCTAGTTCGATTCAGTATTCGCCCTTCCATTTGGTGACAAGGAAAAAACCACTGACTCTTCATACTCTTCTCAGTGGGTACTAAGGCAAGTGTCCAAGTGCAGCTGAACATCTAAGGAGCTGGCAAGACAGCGTCGACCTGGCTCACCATAATTTGATCAGGCCAGGGGAGAGGATAAAGGGTTTTGTAGACTCGAGCAAGAGGTCTATGGAATTCAAGTTAGGTGAAAAGGTTTTGTTAAATTTAAACTACCACCAATTCTAACCTATGCATGGAATGAGCCATACCCTCATGAGGAGGTTTCATGGCCCTTTTGAGATCATAGGCAGAGTTGGAAAAGTCACCTACAAGCTAAAACTATCAGCTCACATGAGATTTCATAATGTTTTTCATGTGAGTCAACTTTGTCCTCTACATGAAGATAAAGAGTACATTTCAAGGAAAAAACCTACAAGGGGCCTAGTCAATGTTCTAGATCGGATGAACTTACAAGTTGAAGAGATCCTCACAATGAAAGAGAGAAGGTTCATAGACTATAGATGGAAATAGTTCTTGGTGCAATGGTAGAGCCAACCAAGAGATGAGGCTTCATGGGAGAAAGTTGAAACACTCTAGAAGTTTAAAGATAAGGTGTTGGAGTTCCTTTCAAAGGACTCCCCACCTCCTGCATAAGCCCAAAAGGAATTGGTCACATTCTCTACACACAGCCGCAAGGTTTGTGGTGCAGGCATCAAGGATGTCACCTATTTTTAAGTGGGGGAGAATGTTGTGGACTTGAAAGTCATCTAAGTTCCTAGGGCACAATTCCTAGGCTCATTTGATTCATCCAAGGTGCAATGCTTGGATCTGATCTAATACTCTGAGGTGAAATTCTTGGAGTTGACTCTCATGACTAGCATTTATTGTGTCGACCCACTTAGGTCACCTTGTACGCAAGTGCATGGGTATTTTGGATGACCATCGAGCTGGATGTCACGAGGGACATAGGAATAGTCCCAACCCACACTCATAAACTAGTGCACCACTCCCCACAAGGTGACTGCAAGTCAG
This sequence comes from Sequoiadendron giganteum, assembly GCA_007115665.2. Taxonomy (NCBI): domain Eukaryota; kingdom Viridiplantae; phylum Streptophyta; class Pinopsida; order Cupressales; family Cupressaceae; genus Sequoiadendron; species Sequoiadendron giganteum. The sequence continues at coordinate 359,680,995 of CM021101.1, forward strand.
ACCTGTAAAGGGGATGCCATGTTTGCACAACTAACATGGTGCACCCCAAGTTGCATCCTTAAGCAGGTGTGCACCAATCCGGACTCTATGGACAACACCAAGTCTAAACGATACTTGCATGGATCCAAGTTGGATTCATGGAGTAACTTCACACCAAGTTGAGGTCAAGGAGTGGTCTCGCATCAAGCTAGGACTAAGGATTAGTTTTGCAATAACAAGCCAGGACTAAGGAGTAGTTCTGCAATAACAAGCCAGGACTAAGGAGTAGTTCTGCAATAACAAGCAGGGACTAAGGAGTAGTTCTACAATAACAAGCTAGGACTAAGGAGTAGTCTTACACTGGGAGTTGGTTCCACAAAGGATTTTCTCCCATCATGGACTTGGACAAGTCCCCAATTGCCGATATTCTAATGAAGGACTCTGTAGAGGTTGTAAACTCTTGAATTCATGAATTGGGGTGTTGGGCGCATCTTGGGTTGCGTAGAATACTAGGGACTGATTCCCAACAAGCATGTTAGTAAGCAATTCATAATGTCAAAGTTTGGGGGATTGTCCCAAATTTGAGCATCATCCTACCATTGTTTGGGAATTGAACAAATAGCTTATATAGGGGAGTAAATACATCCTTGATATTGTTGAAACACAATGAAGCAATCAAAATTTCCAACCAACCCTCAAAGTGAATGATCATACTAGAGCCATACTCCACTCCAGATATTTGTTTAGTGCATGCTCAACACACCGCATTGAGGTTGACCTCATCTCAGAAAGTGAGGCTTGGGTTGTGGATAGGGTAATTCAACTTGTAGCTTGATTAGGAGAACGAGTCACCCTTCCTTTTAGTCAACACCGAAGTTCACAAGGAGATCAAGATCTTAGAGTCATGTGAAGAAGTGAGTCTACTAGGGATGAAATTTATCATTGGTAATAGTCTTCGAGGAGTGCCAAAGGTTCAGGGGTGGGTTTTTTGTTAGATTACTCAGGGAGTAGCTCGGGTAGGGAAGTATCTTATGCATCAATATATTTTTATTGTAACCTGACTTGGATTCATTGAATCAATAAAAGTTGACCTACTTTCACCCTACATAATTGTTTATAGTTTCATTGCTAGACCATATCTCGGTCTCTAATAACTTGGATTGTGAAAGGCGTAGTCCTAGAGGTTAGAAATGGTGCGGATCAGTATTTGGTCCAACCTTAGTATAGAAATTCTAGGTGAAAACAAGAAAAGCATAAAAAATTAAGTCACTTCATAAGATGATATCAATCACTATACTCACAAATCAATCTTACTCTTCTTGATGTGGGTTTTCAAAGAGTTTTCATTGAGAATTTGCAACCCAATATTAGGGATAATATCTTATTGATGAGTGAGTCATCCTTTACACACTTGTGTACATATATTTGTTACTATCAGAATATAGTTAGTCAATATGAAGAAGCATGTTCATCGACTCCCACAAAGAAATATGAATCCATACCTCAACACAATTACCAACCATTCAAAAAAAAAATAACTTTACCAAGATAAACACACCTCAAAAAACTAGCCATGTCAAACCATAAGTTGCAACCATAAGTTCAATGCCATATAGATAGATCAAGAGATAGAAAATTACCTAATTACCTAGTACCCTTTATTCAATAATGTTTCAACTTTTGGGAAAGAATTAATATAATTACCTCCAATTAGACCTGTGACACAACAAAACCTATAGCTCCAAAATGCAACCCAAAATCCTTTTGTCAATATCATCATACACATGGACATGATATGGAGTGATGCATACATCTTAAATTTCAAATTTAGGAACTCATCAATTCTAATCACATCTACTTGGGCGCTGTTTTTGACAAAGGAAACAAGTATTTTTTCCCCCCTAACCAAAACTTACAAATTTTCACCAAACCATTCATGTTAAGAATGATGATAAATAAATATGTGAATTAAGATAAGGATTATGATAATAGCAATGATGAAAATGGTATATATAATATGATTACTTTAATAGATTTTCAAGCTTGTAAGGGCCAAACCAATTTTTTACCCGGCATTTCTTTCACTCATATTCGCACATCCATACATACACTAGATTGTCCTCTCTATATCACCAGATGTATCAATGGAAAACCTACAATAGGGATACTCATTGATCGTGTGTGTGTAGAGAATGTGATCATTAAGGAATTCTTATTTGTGCATGAGATTTATCAAGATTCTTATGAACAATTGAAAGCATGGTTAAAAACTCATAATCATTTTTCTCATCCTATAATAGGTTTGATCACTCTTCCTCTTAAATTAAAACTGAAATAATTAGATGTATCATTCTCCATCATTCCAATGTAGTACCAATTTTATGTGAAGCTAGGCTATCCTTGGCTACACTCCACGATCATCGTCTCATTGGTTATTCACAAGTGCATAAAATTCTCATTTGAGAATCAATTTTTACAACACATAATAGTGGGTTTAATCCTTTTTCCTCCCCTGGGAAATTTTCATTAGATGTATTTTGGACTCAACCTATAGAACCAATCAAGCCTCATGAGGATTTATTTTTCAAATCATAAAAATATTTTATGTCAAAATGCATAATATAATTATTCCTTAACAATATTCCTAAAAATAACAAGGCTATGGTCATTCCTCCCACCCTACAAGTTGTGAATGAACCCATGCCTGAAAAAAAATCCCTTCCAAATTCACATTATTTATGCTAGAGTTCCTCCATCTATATCATACAAGAGACTAAAATACAATCAAAATATTACCTTTGTGTCATCCAAAGAAAAAAAAATTTATAGACTTAAAGAGAATGTAGATTCCCAACCCCTAGTAGTCCCATTAGTTCCACCCCCAAGGGAAGAAAAGAGACTAATGGTTGAGAAGCCCGCTCTTACACCTTCACAACTTGATAATAGAACAAGGAGAAAAAAAATGTTAAAGAGTATAAACGTAGACGTCATTTTATTTCTTGTCATTTGGAAGAAAATAATAAAACAACACCTCATGATCAAAAACTTATGCAAAAAAAATAGGATGAATTACTACTTTCACTCAAACATGGCACTGAACCTTACATGTCTCAAGCAAAACAAAAACTAAAATTAGAACATACAGCTGACATTATTATAAAACCTCCCATTGTGATTAACTTGGATGATGAAGATGAAATTGCTAAAATTGATGTACAAGTGTATAATGAACTAAATTTTTTGTTTTCAAATTCCATGAATTTAGATGGGGGCAGTTGTAGTGATCCTCCCGATGAGAGTAACGTATTGCGTGTTGAACCAGGTAATGCTCCTAGTATGACACTTATCATACTCCCTTTGTCTAATTATTTTCCTTCCATATATTATGAGCAAGATTGGGATGTAGACGACTTGCTTAAGGTCAGATCGCATGTGTGGTACTCCTTTGCATGTTTTTTCATGTATTATTTGTGTTTTATTGTACATGATGTGATCCCCCATGTTGTGCTACCTTGTGAGTACTTTTGTTTGTGAGTTTTCTTTGGATGACCCTTGTTGTTCTATTGGCACAAGGATATTAAGGAAACAAATTTTTTGTGACATTCTTCTATCTATATATCCATTCTTCTATATGTCATAAAAAAAAATTAAATGAAGAAGTCAACTAAGAGGGGGAGATGAATCAGCTATACCAAATTAAAACATCAAAACCCTCAACAGTAATCAGATCCACATGCATTCATTAACCCTTAATCTATTATAATATTCAAACATGAAAATTAAATAATAAAAACTAAAATAACCAACACCATACACAAGAGAACACCATATTTACGTGGAAAATGCAATGAGGTAAAAACCACGGTGAGGATTAGCTCAGAATAAAAGTAATTTCAAAATTGATACAAAGAGGCTCACTACCAAAATAGGACACACTATCCAAAAAGGCTCACTTTTGAAATAGAAAGAAGAAAGAAGATAGAATGTTACACATAGAATATTATCTCAATGCAACAAAGATTCCACCACAATAGTTCCACAAACACTAGAACTCTTCAAAAGATCAAGAAACCTCAAATTACTGCATTCAACAATCTTACATTGTAGATCACACTATAATTCAAACTTCTACACTTAATTTTGCATCACAAGAAAACCACTCTATTCCACACCTCATCTTGCATCAAATCACCTTGATTTTGTACCATCCACAAGTTTAAAAACATCTCCAAGTCAGAAACATTCTTCTCACACTTTACAAATTCAAATTAGGTCGGCACTAAACATTCCTACAATTGATAGGAATGAAAATTTGACCCAAAATTTTTATCTATGACCCAAATCAACTCTCACACACCATGTTATGCCTTCATTAATGCTTAAACATCTTTGGATGTAGTTTAAACACTCGGTCAGCCATTACCCATGCAAATATCATTAAAATTTGAATTACACAATTCCTAAAATCCAAGGATGACTTGCAAACCACATACTAAACTTCATCATAATCTAGAATATTCCTCTATTCTCTTAAAATACATCAAACTCCTTTGCAAAAAATTGTTCCATTAGAATGTACACACCAAGTACATTCAAACTACACTTTCAAACACTAAAATCCAACTTTTGGAGTACAAATGACAAATCCTCTTGACACAAAAAAGAGATCAACATTATCAACACACCTTCAAAACCGCAAAACCTAAAGAACAACTGCAAAGAAACGTGGAGCAAGAAAATTTCTCCCAAACACCTCTGTAAAAACCACTGCAAACCTAGTTCACACTGGTGAACATAACTTCCTTTTATCTTCAATCTAGAAGCCAAAATTATGGATATAGAAACCCTGAACACTTCTAACCTTCATATCCAAACCACACAAGCATATCTTCAACCTAGAATACATGTGAAGCAAAACCAAAAAACTTCTACAAACGAGAACATCTCTTAGCACCATGTTTCCTTTTTTTATCAATTTTCTCAGTATCCTCATCATATGAACCATAAATAGAATCTAATAAAAGAAAAACCAGAGGTTAAAATTAGCAACTTAACTAATGAAAACATAATGCAACTAATCAAAGAAACAATCTCTTCTTAATCACTGCACTACTATAATCAATAACAAAAGCTTGATGACATCAATGACAACACCTTCATACTTGCAAAACTCTCCCCATTTTCCATTGATGGCAACACAAGATGTGAAAACCCATCAAAGACACAATAGATCTAAACATACTTATTTCCTTTTGTATTTTCTCCCCCTTTTGCTCAACTAACTCGTTATACTCTCTCTCCCTTAGATACTTTTCTTTTTCACATGACTTCTTTTTCTCTCCCATGACTTCACTTGCTTTTTTCACATGACTTCTCTCTCCCCTTTGAAATAAATGGAAAAGGATAAAGTTTTTTGTATTATTCTCCCCCTTTGACATAGAACCAATAAAATTGCAACTGCTTTGAATAATCCCCCTTAGAAGTTCACACCAATCAAATCAACAACTTATGCATCATAAATTTCATACTGCAACAATGTCACTACCTACTTCCCCTAAGAGGTAGCCACCAACATCAGTAGGTAGCCACCAACATCAGTCTAGAAAAAGAATCAATCCATAGATCCACTCATCTAGTTTAAAGAAAGAGGAGCAATAACCCCCAACTTCTCCCGAAGATACTTAAAAGTATACTTAGGAAGAGCTTGGTCGAGATTTTAATTTCTCCCACTTTTGTGTTGTACATTTTTATTTTATCCTTGGCTCTAATTGGGTGGGTTTTTCTTTTCGAATGTTGACTTATCATTAACAGTGGCTGATCGTTTAAGTGTGGTTTTAAACCCTCTATGGTCATGACTTTACCGACCCCTCTTTACCTATCCTCTCAGTCTCTTGCGTTTGACTATTTTCTATTTGCCTTAGTGTCAGGTTAAAAAAAAAATTAGATTAATTTCTAAAAAAAAATTGGCCTCGAAGGTCTTTTCCCCATCCACCTAGTCAATCCCCCTTTTATAAATAACCTTTTCGCATGTGCAGATTATGTAGCCATCGAATGAAGTGACCTACATCATGGCCATTTATCGTAGACCTCGTAGGGTCTCTTGTTGATGTTATCAAACTTATTCGAGGCATGTGAGATGTCACCACCTATCACATATGATTGTGAAGACCACCTTTGTTCCTTGAACAATGATGGGTGCCAGTGTCGATAGTTGTTTCCTTACCAACACATCATGGTCGTTCCTCACTGACCTTGCGCAATTAAAACTTCAGTTATAATAAAGTCGTGAGGTGTGTGAACTGTTGACGCGTGGACGCCGATGTTGTACACTAGACGAGGGGTGGGGCTCATTCCGTGTTGAGGTGGTTTCTAGTAGATGTTTTCCTTTCCACCCAAAAACTAGTGAAGCAAACATGGCATTTCAAACCTTTTTGACCCGATCTAGGCCGTTCTTCTAGCCTAAATTGTTTACAATCAACGGTTGACATTTGAAATAGGTTGGTATTGTACCATAGTCATTTTATCGTGCACGAGTGAATAGTAATGGTTGAGTTTGACTCTCCTCCCATAATTAAATGCCAAAAGATTAGTGAATTGCTATTTTTTGTGATGTATCTCTACACTGAGGAAGAATTGCTCGGTGTCATGTGAAGTAAGGTTTTGTTGTGACTTTTCCAGTTTCACTACCTTTGACATTCTGCAAGTGAAACCGTAAGTAGCACGTACGCCATTTCTTGTGATTTTAGAATATTTTATTTTTTCTTGATGAAAAATTAGTGATTGTTTCTTGTTTCATTCCTAAAGAATTTTTTGAATAGATTTTCTTTTAAATATTTTCTAGATAATTGTTGTGGATTCTAGAATTGTGAAGTATTTTTTTATTAAGGCTATAGGGAGAAAATTATAATTGCTTTCCATTTGAAAATAAGAAAACCCTAGCTTGAGTTATCATCTATCTAATATAAATGGCACCCAAGGCCCAAAGCTCTGGTTCTGAAACCACTACCAGGTCTCTCTCCCAAGATGTTATTGATTTGTTAAATCCCTCTACTAATAAGAAGAGGGAGGCAAAGGTTTTTTTCTATGGGCCCTTACTCTTGGAAGGGTTAATAGACAAGAATTGTGCAATTCGAGATGCCAAGTTATCATATATCAAGTGGCAATTGTTCTCCAATTGGTTTGGGAACAATAATTTGTCAGTCCCTTTATGTAACCCATGGAGGTTGGACTTGGGTAAGCTGGTGGTGCCTAATGTCTACTTGGATGTAGATATTTTAAAGGATGTTGTTCGAGATATGACCCTGTGACTCGAGTTTTCAAAACTCATGCTAGTGTACAAATGATTAAGATAACCAAAGAAGAAATCACAGAGATTTTTAGTTTGCACGAATGGAGTCGAGATATGGTTCCTGTCAACCTTGAGGTTTTCAGAGAAGAGTATAGAAATACTAATGGTTTGTTCAGAGCATCCCTTTTGGTACCTCATTTGGTTGTCTCGGGTTAACGAAAGAATCAGAAGAAGGTAGTGATCGGTAAGAATGAGCCAGAACCTTTTCCTGTGGACTATTTCTCTAGTTATTTCAAGAAGACTATTTGTGCTTTATGTCAAGTTTTGGGAGTCAGTTTAAAGAAAACCCTGCCTACCGATATTATGTATATGGTTGTAAATCTCCAGCACCTGGATTTCAATGTGGTCTATGAGTTTTCCATTTACCTAGTGGAGAAAATGAACTCGGGTCTGCTGACCCTAAAGGAGGCGAAGAATCGGGTTCGATTCAAGTGGTTTTCCCTATTAATCCACATGTTTTTGTATAGGGGTCAAGTTGTGTTTGAAAAGGATATGGAATTAAATAAGAACGAAGGTAGTATTGAAATGCTTGTCCAATATTGGACTAGGATCCTTGACATGCATGATCACAAGTTTGACTATGTAACATTCCATATTGTCTTTGGATCCAAGTTAAGAAAGGCTCTGGTTCATGATCCCCCCAGGATTCCAAAGGAAATTCATGATTTCTTGAGGCCGATGGAGAGGAGACCTGAATTGAACTTAATGCACAATTGGGGAGACATTATCCCCTATCATAAAACAACAATTTTTAGGGTTTTCGGCTCCAATGTCAATCCAAAATTTCTACCAAGGGAGGTGCCCCTTAAAATTGGATTTCTAGAAATCATGAGCCAATTGGGAGGCGCTCAAGAACTCCACTTGCCAGCTAAATAGAAGGAAGGATCTTTCTTCCTTGAGTATACAACATTTTCCAATATTTTTATGGCAAAGGGAGGATGGAAAGAGTTACACATATTACTTAGGTCTTATAGGCTAAATATTGTACGCCCTAGGAATCATGATCCTAAGGGTTTTATCTCTCAAATGAAGGCAAAGCATCGGACCTAAACCTTTGTCCACAATTTCTACTTTCTTGAGGACATCATCAGGAATATTTTTGATTTGGATCTACAAGAGGAGAGAAAGGAAATGTACATTTCCTACTCTAAAATGGTAAAAGTTAAGTAGGAGAGAATACCTAGTTTCAATCCCATACCTGATGCCAAAGATGAGTTAAGAAGGGCGATATATGCCATTGATAATTTTGAGAGTTTGGTAGGGTTTTTTAAGATGAACGGGTTGTGGAAGAAAGGGGAAAATCACAAACTATCAAGGAGTACCCTGAAGTAAGATTAGAGAAGAGGCCTAATAATCAGCCCCAAAAGAAGATAAAGATTTTTTCTAGAAGAAGGGGAAGTAGAGCTGAAGATTTTGCTAAAAATATTGCACCATATTATTTAGGGCAGTGAGTGCCAAATATTGTTGATCTGGATTCTCCTCTAAGGTTTTCAAAGCAGGTCGGCCCACCATCACCAAAGAGGCAGAAGGTTGAAAGAACAAGGATGGTTGATTGTGATGGTGATGAGGATGACAAAATTATTGTGACTCTAGATGAAATGCATCAAGAGATGCAATCAGACCCAGTTGACACTGCAACAAGTTCAGGGGAAACTACTTTGAGGTTAGGAAAAGATGAAATCAAAGGAATAACAAGTAATGATGATTTGAGGATAGAAGCCTGCAAAGAGTTCATGATGGATGAATCTTTTATTCAAACTAACACTTTTAAAGACTTTGTATGGAGGGCACATCTCTCACTATATTATGATAAGGTGGCACATGAGAGAAGTCTACACCCAAAGCTCCCAGAGCAGGTAATCCAATCTAAAGTCGGGTTGAAAATGAAGGAAATATTCAAAGAAATAACACTAGAGAAGGGTCGAGCATTGGTACAAAAAAGTGGAGTATTGCTACTTCCTGAATGGGATATCGTTGATATTGTGGTGTTTGACACAATAAGAAGGACCGATAGGCAACTTCTTGCAATTGATGAGGAGGCTATGTTAGCACTCAAAGGATCATCCTCTAGTGAGGAATGGGATGCTTTGGAAATTTGTTCTCTATCCACTAGGTCTAAAAAACCAATTGTTGCAGAACCATCTGATTTCAGTGGTCACTTGGTAGTGAGGAGAGTTCTTGACACCCCAGCATTGGAAGCTAGTGATATGGTTGTAAATGTTGCCAAATTCACCAAGGCAACTGTTGAATATTTTACCAAGGACCGGGATACTTTCAAAGGCCAATATAATGACATTATTATTGAATATAATAAGAGTCAACAAAAGGTAGCAGAGTTAGAAACTAAAATTGCTTTATTGAAGCAACAAATGGACACCATGAGGTCTCAAGGGCAAGCTAGTTCTATCCACATTGTCTTCAACCCACCAGTAGAGCAGTCTCAACCTTCTGCACAAGCACAGTCTTTGGCTATTGTTTTGTATAATATGGGACAAGTACCTATTGCAATTGAGAGGGCTAGTAGCCCAAGAGGGGGAATCTCTATGGAGAAATTGATTCATCAGGTTGAGGAGTATAAGGAGATGGTATGAAAAATATGGGATGTGGGAGGGAGAAGCAATTCAGTGATAGTGGACACTGCTTTGAAACATTTAAACATAAGGGTCCAAGGTAAGCTAAACAGTGTTCCTGAAAATTATGTCCTAATGATGCAAATTATGCCCTAATGTTGCAAGCACTGAACATGTTTTCAAGCGATAGGGAATTGACCATCCCATTGTTGAACAGATGGAGCCCCAGAATGGAGAAGTTGAAGTTCATGACAGTAGGGGCAAAACAGCATGGGGATAAATATCCTACAGTTATAGCAACATATCAATTTGCAAAGGGAGTTGTTGAGTAGAATTTTCAGGGATTTTCCACCCCTATACAGTCAAAGATTAAGTTGTTAAAGGATGTATATGATGGAAAGGACTTGACCCCATTGCCACATATTTTACACAATCAGGATGAAGTCAATCCCCTGCAAGTTTGGAAGGATCAGATGAACAAAATAATGATTTCTCAAACACATGAGATATGAAAAAATGCTAACATCTGCATGCTGGAGAATACATTGGAAAAGTTGTCATTTATCATTAGTTTATTAGAAAACTTTGATAAAAAGGCCACATTGATAATGGTGAAGTGTGCACACTATAAAAACAAGGTTGATCAAGTTCTGGCTTTCAAGTGGCCCTTTGAGGAGGATTTTGAATTATGGAAAAAGGTGTTCACTGATGAACTTGAATTATGAATTTTATAGTTGATAATTCCAACTTGGTCGTGTATAATACAGTTTTCGCCTTAGAAGTTATATTTAAAAAATGCATTCTCCTTTCAACTTCAAGTAGAGGGTGTTAAGGTGGAATAAGTATTATAATGGTTACACATGCCTTTGGTGTAAACTGAGCGGCCTTTGGAGTGACAATTTCTTTCCTCCATATCAACTATTGATTATTCTTGTCTTTTTATTTTCCTCTCCAAAAAATGAATGATGTAAATGTAACTGATTTGGGATTAGTGGTCCGATAAAAAATGGACATGTGTACTCTTTGGCTTGAAGCTTGTTGGCTCCCTTGTTTTATAAAAGGAAATTTTGGGCTAAGAGAAAGGTCTGCTAAAATATCTGAAATATGAGAAATAAGAGTCTAGTGATATAGAGAGTATGAATTGTAAGTCTAAGTTTTAATTTTTTGAGTCAAATATGAGAAGTTAGTTAATCATGGGGTTCTTGAGCATGTTTGTATCAAGCTCGTTAATTTTTTGAGTTTATTTTCTCTCCTATTGTGATACATTGCATGGATTATTAATGAAATATTGATCCAAGATGATTTTAATTGATCTTCATTTGTTCTCTACTGTGAATTATGTTTAACTATAGCTTTGGTTCAAAGTATTGGTTAAATGCTTCAGTTAACTAGTAAGTTCATGCAAGATAACAAATAGGATTCATAAAGAAGTAATAAAATTAGGTATAGATCTATGGATTGTAATGTGATTCATATAGATCATAAGTGCTTAAGATGAAATTTTCCCTATAATTCAATTTTCTCTTTTGACTTCATGCTTTAGGATATGGCACTAGAACTCTTATCATGTTTTATCCTTTCATGTTTTTTGTTATGGCTTTAGGAAAATTTACTTAAACATTTCATATCATTCTACTTTAGTTGTATTAGTGGTTCTCTGTTAGTTGGGTCTGAGCCTTCCAAAGAACAACCAATTTCTTGAAGGATTTCACCCTTTTAGCATAAATGGGAATCTATCTCTTGTTTATCTATGTGCAAGCAAATCTTTTAGAATAGTATGTTAATAGCACATTTTAGGGAGCACCCTCCTGGATCTTACAGAGTTTGAAGTGTAGGATAATTATCATTTCTTATCTTTCTCATCAAGTTGGCCTAGCGCTTTCAAAAAAAATTACCATTGAACATGGCAAGTTCATAGAATCTCTTGGGAAGTCTGCTTGGGTTGTCATAAAAACGCCAATAGATCCTTAGTAAATATGTCAGCAATTTTATCCTTTTTGGGTACATATTAAAGATTTACTTCATTCTCCACAACCTTCTCTCTCAAAAAGTGATGCCTAATTGATATATGTTTTTTTCTTGAATGCATCATTGGATTGTTTGAAATGTTAATTACACTTGTGTTATCACAAAATATAGAAATAGGCTCATCATACACTACTCTGATATCCTTCAATATTTATCTCATCCATAATACCTATGGATAGCAAGATGTTGTTGTAATATACTTAGCCTATTTAGTAGATAAAGAAATAGAATCTTGTTTCTTGCTAATCCATGACACCAATCTACATCTGAGAAAGAATGCACCACAACTTGTAATTTCTTGTCATTAACACAATCATCCCAATCTGCATCTATGTAAGAGCTCAATATGAAATCAATATCCTTAGGATACCACAGGCCATAATTTGGAGTTCCCTTCAAATAACTCAATTACCTCTTCACTACTGCAATATGTGTCTCTTTAGGATATTCTTTAAATCTAGCCACAAGACAAACTGCATGCATCATATTTGGTCTAGTAGTAGTTAGGTATAATAGTCCACCAATCATAGATCTATACTTTCTCTAATCATCCTTAGGGGATTCAACATCCTTACTCGGTTTGTAACCAGTAACCATAGGAGTACATACCATTTTGGAGTCATCCATTCCAAACTTCTTCAACATTGCTTTGTGTAGACATGTAAAATGTACATTTCCGGTTTGACACACTTGATCTTGATTACTAACATCATTTTCCTCCAATTTCATACTCTCAGAATTTCATCATATTTTCTCTCTTAATTTAATGAATCATTATTCATTTAAATAAGTCTTCCTCTTCCAGTGATTAAATTAATCAATTTAATTTAATTAAATCTTACAATCTCTGTTTAATTAAATAAATCATTTTGTTTGATTAAAATCTCTAAAGTCCTCTTATTAAATAAAATAAATTAAACCTTATTTGATTTAATCTAACATATTCCTCCTTAGTTAAATAAATCAAATCATTTATTTAATTAATCATTTCCTCTCAATTATGATTTAAATCAATTCATCAATTTAAGTCAAAATTGTCAAATCATCTGATCCTTCATTAAGGTAATCAAAATCTTGATTAAGTTAATCCCTATCACTAAAATCCTCTAGAGAATGCAACTTGCACAATAAATCAATTACTTTGATTTATTAAATCTCTATTTTCTCTCAACATGGCATCAAAAGGGAATATTCCCTCAATTTGAATTCAAAATTCAAATGGGCTTGGTCCTTCCAACAAGGCATTCAATTCCTCTTACATGTCCTTGTGCATTGAGCCAAGTGACATTAACTCCACTCTTCTCTCCCCCCAACTTTCAAATTCGAATTTCAAATCTTCCCCTCTTTTGCACATTGACCAAAATGTGTTCATCCCTCAACCATTCACATCTTAACAAGTGGTACTTTTCCATTGGATGTTGAATGATCTCACATTGCTTATTTTCACTCTTCTTCCAATTTAAAAATCTATAAATGACAGACTCTTCCTCTCATTTAATCATCCACAATTTGAGTAGACTTACTATACTCAACTTCATCCTCATCCACAATCTACATGCAAAGTTACTCTCTTCAATTGAGAACTAATTTTTCTCATTTCATCCAAGCACTCATCTCTTTTCAAGATTTGCAACAAGGTTATGCTCAAATATCTTTGGAGATTTTACCATTGTTTATTCAATCCACATTGCAACTTAGGAATTGGGAAAGGGCCAATTGCAACACTTCATTGGCACCAATTCCCCCATGGGATCATCATACTATTAGCTTAATTAGGATTTAATTTCATTTATTGTATTGTGTTCTTCATCTTTGTTCCTAATTTTAGTTTAAATAGATGGATCTTATGGGGAATCTCTCATACTTGATTACATGCATTTGATCTAACAAACTTAACATGTTTGTTGCTCTTGTGCATTTGCAGGTTTAGGGGTTCACACTTTGACATAATTTGATTGTGAAATAAATATCCCTTTATCTATTTGATTGATTTGTATCCCAAGGAAGAAATTCATCTCCTCAAACATAAACATCTCATACTTTTTATACATCTCTTCTGCAAATTTCTTACACATATTTGTTTCTTCCAAAAATTATGTCATCAACATACATAACCACTACCAAGATTTGATCTTCCTCAACTTTAAAGTAAATATTACTATTTGTGGTGCCCTTATTGAATCCTTCCTTAATCAAATATTTTTCCAACCTTGCATACAAAGCTTCGGGAGCTTGCTTCAATCCATGTAGTGCCTTTTTCAATCTCCAAACCATATTAGGTATATCTGACTACTTAAATCCTTCTATTTTTTCCATATAAACTTCTTCTTCCAATTCTCCATTCAAGAAAGCAAACTTCGCATCCATTTGATAAAATTTAAAGTCTTTATTTGTTTCAAAAGCCAACAAAATATGTTTGCTTCCATTCTATCCACCGGACAAAATGTCTCCTCAAAGTCTATTCCTTCAACTTGTCCATATCCCTTGCACACAAGTCTTTCCATGTTTCTTACTACTCCATTCTCATTCAACTCATTTTTGAACACCCACTTAGTACCAATAATATTTTTGTTTTCAGGTCTAGGGGCTAGTTCCCAAGTTTGATTCTTCTCAATATGAGTAACTTCTTCCATTCCTCCATCCAATGTTCATTTTTACATTATTCACTTACTACCTTTGGTTGAGTTTTAGAGAGTAAACATAGATTTAGTTTTTCTTCAATAGCTCTTCTTCTTGTCAAAACTCCTTTTTCTTTGTCTCCAATGATTTTTTCTTGAAACTAATTTCTCCTTATATACTTAGAAGTCTTAGGGTTCTTATTAGGAGCTTCTTCCTCATCATTATGTACTTATTTTCTTTATCTTTTTCTTCGTCTTCTCCACAAGCAGGCTCATCTGACTCATATCCATCTATAACAATTGAATTATGTATGTCTTCATCAACCTTAACACCCGTAATTTCAATAATTCTTCTTAGTCTTTTATTTTAACATCTGTAAGATTTTCCTTTAATAGAATATCCAAGGAATATACCTTCATCAGACCTTAAATCAAACTCTCCCAAGTTTTCATCATCTCTTATGATATAGCATTTTCTTCCAAATACTCTAAAGTACTTGACAGTAGGAATCTTTTCTAGGGATGCTCTGTACTATTAGCTCTTTCTTGAAATCTATTAAGTATGTAAATAGTATTATGTATTGCTTCTCTCTAGTAGACTTCTAATATATTACCTTATCTCATCATAGTCCTTGCAACTTATTGAACAATCATGTTTTTCCTTTCAACTACTCCATTTTTTTGAGCAGTCCTAGGGGCAGACAAGTACCTCTTTATGCCATTATTCTCACAAAATATGTTAAATTCAATGAAGGTTAATTATCCACCTCTTTCAAACCTCGAACATTTGATCTTCAAATCCATTTCATTCTCAACCATAGTTTTAAATTCTTTAATCTATCTAGGGCTTCATATTTTCTCTAGGAAAATTAACCCATGTCTTTTACAATAATTATCAATCAAAAGCCTGAAATACCTGTCACCTTGAAGATTTATCACTCTTGTTAGACTACAAAGGTCTATGTGTACCAATTCCAACAATCTGATAGAATATTTTTCCTTTCCTTTGAAACTACTTGTTTTTTTTCCAAATTGACATTCTCTGCAAATAACACTGATAGGCTTTGTAATCCTTAGTAGATCTCTCATTGCTTGAACTAAACTAATTATAATCAGGTTATCAAAATTGATGTGGTAAATTCTCATATTCCATAGCCAACTATCATTAATGTGAGTCATAAAACAATGACCATCAACACCCTTGAGATGATAGATATTTCCATTTATCCTCTTTCCAACAGAAATTATAGTTTCAGACCATTTTTTGATCTCACATCCATCATCCTGAAACATAATATTGTATCCTTTTCTACACATTTTTCCAACACTCAAAATTCTATGTCTTAAACCATTAAGATAGTAAACATCTTTAGTATTATTCTTACCATCAAAATAGATTGAACCTCTTTAGATTCAATGAGAATTTAAAGAGGTTCAATGACTCAAGGGTGTTGATGGTCATTGTTTTATGACTCACATTAATGATAGTTGGATATGGAATATGAGAATTTACCACATCAATTTTGATAACCTGATTATAATTAGTTTAGTTCAAGCAATGAGAGATCTACTAAGGATTACAAAGCCTATCAGTGTTATTTGCAGAGAATGTCAATTTGGAAAAAAAACAAGTAGTTTCAAAGGAAAGGAAAAATATTCTATCAGATTGTTGGAATTGGTACACATAGACCTTTGTAGTCTAACAAGAGTGATAAATCTTCAAGGTGACAGGTATTTCAGGCTTTTGATTGATAATTATTGTAAAAGACATGGGTTAATTTTCCTAGAGAAAATATGAAGCCCTAGATAGATTAAAGAATTTAAAGTTATGGTTGAGAATGAAATGGATTTGAAGATCAAATGTTCGAGGTTTGAAAGAGGTGGATAATTAACCTTCATTGAATTTAACATATTTTGTGAGAATAATGGCATAAAGAGGTACTTGTCTGCCCCTAGGACTGCTCAAAAAAATGGAGTAGTTGAAAGAAAAAACATGATTGTTCAATAAGTTGCAAGGAATATGATGAGATAAGGTAATATATTAGAAGTCTACTAGAGAGAAGCAATACATAATACTATTTACATACTTAATAGATTTCAAGAAAGAGCTAATAGTACAGAGCATCCCTAGAAAAGATTCCTACTGTCAAGTACTTTAGAGTATTTGGAAGAAAATGCTATATCATAAGAGATGATGAAAACTTGGGAGAGTTTGATTTAAGGTCTGATGAAGGTATATTCCTTGGATATTCTATTAAAGGAAAATCTTACAGATGTTAAAATAAAAGACTAAGAAGAATTATTGAAATTACCGGTGTTAAGGTTGATGAAGACATACATAATTCAATTGTTATAGATGGATATGAGTCAGATGAGCCTGCTTGTGGAGAAGACAAAGAAAAAGATAAAGAAAATAAGTACATAATGATGAGGAAGAAGCTCCTAATAAGAACCCTAAGACTTCTAAGTATATAAGGAGAAATTAGTTTCAAGAAAAAATCATTGGAGACAAAGAAAAAGGAGTTTTGACAAGAAAAAGAGCTATTGAAGAAAAACTAAATCTATGTTTACTCTCTAAAACTCAACCAAAGGTAGTAAGTGAATAATGTAAAAATGAACATTGGATGGAGTAATGGAAGAAGTTACTCATATTGAGAAGAATCAAACTTGGGAACTAGCCCCTAGACCTGAAAACAAAAATATTATTGGTACTAAGTGGGTGTTCAAAAATGAGTTGGTGCTAAGATTTATTCCACAAATCTTAGCACCTAAATCATCTCCAAATTTAACAAGTCCTCCATCATATTTTTCAAGTTTAACAAACTTAATCTTGTCTCATGTCATATGATTTGAGCAACCATTGTCAATAACCCAATGATTCTTGTCTTGTCTAACATAAAAAGTAGATACGAAGGTACCTCCAATCTTATCCTTTTTCTCTAGGACATTTTCCTTCATACAACTCTTAGAGTTAGTAAAACAAAATTCATCTTTTCAACCCAAGAATAAGCATTCATTATCATCATCTCCATAATTAGATTCATCATAAGAAATACCAGCATCTTCTCTAACATAGTAGCATTTCTTGATCATTTTTTCTTTGTTTTCCTTTTTCTTATTATTCATAGTTTTATTTAGACATCTTGAAGCATAGTGACCTATATTTCCACAACTAAATAATTTGAAAGGTAATTTAACTTTGTACTTAACGGTGCCCTTTTTCATTCTTCTTACAAATTTAGCTTCCACATCATCAAGATCATCTTCATTTGAAACTTTATTTTTTTCTAATTTTCTAGTATTGAAAGCATCCTCCAATTTTGCACCATTTTTTGGACCAATTTTCCTCATTTCAAATGTAGTTAGTGTTCCATGCAATTGATCTGTAGTTTATGTATTAAAAACAAAAAATTCCTCAATAGTAGAAAAAAATTCACTATAGGAATTAGGAATATTTTTGATAATTTTCTTTACCACTTTAGGTTCTTTGACTTGTGCACCAAGACCTCTCATAGCACTTACCAGTTCATTAACCCTCTATATATAGCTTGTGATTGTTTCTTCATCAAACATCTTCAAAGTCTCAAATTTATCTTTCAATTTTTGTAACTTAACTTTTTTAACCTTATCATCTCCTTCATAGATACTTTCTATCTTATCCCAAACTTCTTTAGTAGTTTTTAAATCCATAAATTTTACTAATTTAGTATGTGCAAGACTGGTCAAAAGGAAAAACCTTTCCTTACCATCTATTTCATAAGCCTTGATTTCATCACTAGTGTGAGGACCATTCGTAGGCATGGTGTATATATTCTTTACTGCCATTGCAACTTCATATCCAAGATAAATCAAATAGCCTTCCATCTTCACCTTCCAAAATGCATAGTTTGTGCCATCAAACATAGGGATCTCCTTCTTGTTCACCATCCAGATCTACCTCAAGCTATTAAGAATTCTCTAAGGAACCTTTCTCTAATACCAATTGTTGAATGAACAAGAAAACTTAGAGGGGGGTTGAATCAGTTGTACTAAACTAAAACACCAAAACCCTCAACAGTAATCACATCCACATGAATTCATTAAACCTTTAATCTATTATAATTTTCAAACACAAAAATTAGATAACAGAAACTAAAATAACCAACACCATACATAAGAGAACACTAGATTTAAATGGAATATCCAATGAGAGAAAAACTATGTTGAGAATTAGATCACAATATAAGTAATTGAAAATGGTACAAATAGACTCACTAGCAGAATAGGACACACTATCCAAAAAGGTTCACAACCTAGGCTCACTATCAAAATAAAAAGAAAAAAGAAAAAATGCTACACAAAGAAAATTATCTCAATACAATAGAGATTCCACCACAATAACTCCACCAACACTACCAGTCTTCAAAATATCAAGATACCTCAACTCATTGCATTCAACAATCTTGCATTATAGCTCACACTGTAATTCACACCTTTTCACTTAATTTTGCAACACAACACAACCACTTTATTCTGCACCTCATCTCGCATCAATTCACCTTTCATTTATACTATCTACAACTTGAAAAAAATCTTGAAGTTGATTTCATTCTTCTCACAATTTTCAAATTCAAATTAGGTCAGCACTAAACATTCCTACGGTGTATAGGAATAAAAAGTGGACCAAAACAAAAACTTAGCTATTATCCAAATCAACTCTCACAAACCGCGCTATGCCTTCATTAATGCTTAAACATCTTCGAATGTAGAGTAAACACCAGGTCGACCGTTACCCATGCAAACAATATTAAACTTTGAATTACACACTTCCTCAAATCCAAGGATGACATGTGAACCACATACCATGCTTCATAATGATCTATAATATTCCTCTATTCTCTTGAAATACAAAAAACTCCTTCGCAACAACTTGCACCATCAAAATGTACAAACCCAGTACATTCAAACTACACTACCCAACACTACAATCCAACTTTCAGAGTACTTAACCAAAAATCCTCTTGACACAAACAAGAGATCAACATTATCAGCACACCTTTAATCATAAGACCTAAAGAACAACCATGGAGAAATGCGGAGCAAGAACATTCCTCCCAAGAACCTCTATAAACAACACTACAAAAAATAGTTCACACGCTTGTCAACATAACTTCATTTGACCTTCAATCCAAAAGCCAAAATTTTGGACATAGAAACCCTGAACACCTCTAACCATCATATCCAAACCATGCAAGCATATCTTTAACCCAAAATATATTTGAAGCAAAACTAGAACACCTCTAGAAACAAGAACACCTTTGCAAAACCCTACTTCCTTATATTATCAATTTTCTCAGTATCCTTGACATATGAACCATAAATAGAAGCTTATCAAAGCAAAACTAGAGGTTAACATCAGAAACTTAATTGATGACAAAATAATGCAACTAATCAAAGCAACAATCTCTTCTCAACCACTGTACTAGTATCATCAACAACAACACGAGCTTGTTGACATCAATGACACCTTCATACTTGCAACAACATTCTCTTGTGTTTTATTTTTGGGGATGATGCAAGGTGTTGAGACATTTAGGTCTCTTCCATGTTGACCAAAAAAAGTTATTTCTCTATATGTGTCATTATTCCATTATGTTCATTGTTCCATGAGTATTTGGGGAATGATTTCAGTTCCAAACTCTATTATATCATTGTAGCAAAACTGTATATTGACCCTAAATTCGTGGATCCCTTCCATGTTAATATTTTGTGTTATCTATGGAATTGCATTAGGGGAAACCCCTTATGATGACTGTTAGCAATCAGATATGCACCCTCTCATATTTGCAGACAATCCTGACTATCTATTGCAACATTGAAACTCTTTCCAGAAGTGGGTGGTCTATGAGGAAAGAGAATCTCCAGAGCGAGCTGGTTCTCTGTATAATGATCCTATTCTAAGATCTTCTTGGAAAAGAGGTAGAGAGAAAAATAGAACTTAAAAATTTATGATCTTGCAATGACTTTTAATATTGAATGATGAAAACTGACTATTCTAGACTTTCCTCACAAACGGTGCTCAAAAAAACTAACAATGATATCACAACCTCTCACAAAACAAACTTACATAAGTACTTTACATGAAGGTTTATCCAAAAACACAATATGCAACCTGTATTTTGCACTTTTTTGCATCAAACTATAGCCTAGGACATAACAAGGATCTCAAACTGAAAATCACAAGTATAGCATCAACTGAACTGTAAATGGACACAAAATATGATAGGTAGGAATGTTGTTCTTCTATTCACTGTAGGAGCATGCCAAAACAATCTCTCTTAGTCTTGAAAACAGTTTTAGCTCAAAAATGTCTAAGAGCCAAAACACACTTAACTCTCCCCAAAACCCAAAGTTTTCTCCAAAGATATATTCCTCAAAATCCTAATCCAAGCTCCAAAAAAAAGCTCAAAGAAAAGGTTCCAAAAACTGTGCAACAAGTCAGCATAAAAGTGGAAAGTCACACTTTTTGCATGCTTCAACTATCTAGCCTCTAAAAAAAACAAAAAATTGCTTTTAAAGCAATGAAAACACCTTATCTCTCCAACTGAAAACCCAATTTTGACCAAGGAGAAAATTCAATGCATGCAATTGCTAAAAAAAAGCAAGAAAACAAAGCAATTTATAAAGTATTGTTTTGCTTCTGCTTTACATGATGCAGTTTTATAATTACTCTGCTTTTGCAATTAAAGATTTCAAAATCTTTAGCAAACAATAATCATAAGGCTTTCTCCATTGTTTGAAAAGAAATATTGGTAACATTAAGGTCGCAGCTTATGCATGTATTATCTTTGATTTCCTTGCACGTTTCATTCTTCTGTGTCACTTCATTTGCACAAAATCACTATCTCCAGATTGGTGAAAATATATCCCAAAATATGAACTGGGTCGGTAAAATATTTAAAGGGTTTTTTCGTCTTGACGCTTTCTAAATTCTCTACAAAAATCTCACAAACCTAGATTGTAATTTTTGAGATATGATGAAAACTCGACTGCTCCCACTGAAAAAATCTATATTTTGCATTTTGAAACAAACCCTCATGGGTATCTCCATTCTCTGAATGAACATGCTTATTTCCACATTTTTTTATTGTATTTTCCATTAATGGAAAGACCAATTGAAATTTTGAATGTTCCCTCACGTACTTCTGGAAACCTTTATAAAATATGTGAAGTCAGCTCAAAGCTGAAACACGCTTCTTGTATCTGCATTTCTTTCTATAAAAGCCCTGTAGCTGCATGATTATTGCATCTCTGGAAATTGGTCCACTTCTCATTGTTTGTTCATTATGTCGCAGGATGCTTTAGCAGAACTGTATTATGCTACAGGAAGTTAGAAAGTTTGCTGCAGGAAGCTTTAAATAGAGATTTATTATGTTGCAGGAAACTTGGATAGTTTAGATGAGCATGATAATCATACTTCTTTCTCAGCCCACTTGTCAACTTAAGGGGCAACATGCCGAGCTCTACCCTTGTGGGAGCCCATTTTTTCCCACATGCTTGGTCATGTACTTCATTTGATTGTAAAGCATTTAATAACAAATTTTGAAACTTTGATACCTCTTTTCAAAGCATAACTGTCACTTAATGAACTGAAACAAAGTGCAAAATAGCACTCAGGCATATTCAAAAATAACTGCATTTCACTTTTAAATATAACAACATTTAAATCAGCTCCACCATTTGAGTTGTAGCGAAAAATTGGTAACAATGACATAGACTTATTTGGAAATATATCATTGGCATAGGGCTTTCCAAATAAGCTCTCATGACCTTTATCACATAGCATTTATCATTTTCTACCTTAAAGAAATTGCTCACAACATAGTGTTCAGCAATTTCTTTAAGGTGGGGGCATACATTGGCATTTTTTATTCACTTTGTTCACATGTGTTGGCCTTGTAGGATTTGACAAATGCAAATCCACAGCTCACCAAGAACACCTGCATGCAAATACCTGAAGCTGAATAGAAATCAAAGAGACAGAAGTAAGGGTTTGCAAAATCTCAGCGGAGTGAGAGAAAAATTATTATTTCCCAAAAAAGTGAATTACAATAATTACAAAAGCAGCATATAAGGTGAGAAACCCTAAAGCTGGAGAAAGCTAGGTTTGTGCATTTAATAATTAATAAACATATTAATTATTATGCACCTACAGATGACAAGCTTAAGTGAATAGAATAATAGTTAGCATTAATAATTAAACCAAAGTGATTTAATTATAAAGGCAAATGAACTATTACTCTAACACCCCCCTTAAGCAAAGCTCAGGAGGAAGCAAACCTAGCATAGCTAAGAAAGCAGGAAAAATGGGTCCCGACAATAAGGCCTGATCAGGTACCCAGCAACAAAGAAATCTCTATAAAACGGGGAAATAGAGAAAACCCAGAGGGAAAAAATTCTACCCCAAAAAGAGATACAACATGCTGAAAAAAAAACATGAAGGAAGCGCACTAACTTTCTTCCCTTAGGAAGAGAACAAAGATCCCAAGTATGATTCTTCATCAAAGAAGAATACTCCTCCTCCATAGCATTGTCCCACTCAGTATGTCCTACTGTTGCCCCAAATGTCTGAGGATCACCACAAATAGCATGACTCAGAAGACTAGAACCCACAATATGAGACCAGGTGCGACGGGAAGTGGAAGGGTCACCAGCCAGAGAGCCTGCTGCATCAACTGTAACACGAGCCCATCTAGGCATATGTGGAGGATCCTATGGTGGAGGTAAATGGGGATCACCAAGATCATCATCCTCATCATCCTGAAACAAAGTTGGAAGAGAGGAGGGAGTAGTGGAAAGTGAAGTAGACTCTGGAAACGGGGTATCTACTATAGGAAGGTGCTCATCAAATTGGACATCCCGTCAAAATAGGACCTCTCTGGAATAAGGTTCAAACAACATGTATGTCTTAACATCCTTGCAGTAGCCAACAAAAATGAGGTGTCAACTCTTCTGCTCCATCGCTCTCCTCTGAGCGTCAGGCACAAATGCCCAAGCTTCACTACCAAAAACTCGGAATGAAGATATATCAGGCTTGACATGAGACCAAGCCTCCTCAGGAGTCATATGTCGAAATGCCTTGTGAGGCATTTGATTCTGAATATAGTTGGCACAATTGACTGCCTCTGTCCAAAAAGACGAATCCATGGACCTGGACCGTATCATACAATTAGCCATCTCCCAAAGTGTTCTGTTCTTTCTCTTTTCCACACCATTCTGCTAAGGGGTGTAGGGCACTGAAAACTAATGCTAAAGACCATGTTCAGAGCAAAAATCCCTAAAATCTTGGTTCACATACTCCCCCCCATTATCTGTGCATATCCGACGAATAGAAAGACCAGATTGCTTCTCCACAAATGTCTTAAAGACTCGAAATGAGTCAAAGACATCAGACTTGTACTTCAAAAAGTAAACCCATGTGCGCCTAGAGAAGTCATCAATGAAAGTAAGCACATATCTGGCACTAGAAAAAGAAGGAGTAGGAAATGAAATGAGGTCACTATGAATCAACTCCAATGGTGCAAAAGTACGAGTAGCTCATCCCTGAGGAAAAGGATCCCTATGTTGTTTGCCAAGAACACAACCCTGACAAACCCCATCAGTGCAAGTAATCTGTGGAAGCCCAAGAACAAGTGCCTGTGTGCTCATCTGCTGAAGATATTTGTAATTGACATGGCCCAAACACTCATGCCAAAGTCTGCTCACTGAATCTACATGTGCTATAAGATAGGAACCTATGCCAGCAGAAGACTCAAATCCATCAAATCTGTATAGTCGGGATGCAGTGTCAACACTCCCAGTAGCCACAATCATATCAGAATCATGTAAGTCCTAAATAAACACATCATGTGGTGAGAAGTCAACTATCTTACCACAGCCAGAGTGACAAATCTGATAGATAGACAGTAGGTTCATCGAAATGTCAGGGACAAAGAGAACATCCTGAAGAGAACCCCCAACCAATGCAACAGAACCAGAACCCAAAACAGAAAGATGAGATGAGTTCCCAACAGCAATCTGTGAAGTAGCACAAGGAGCAAGTGAGGTGACCAACTGCTAAGTGTGGGTCATGTGGTGAGAGGCACCGGAATCAAGAATCAAGGTGGGCCTAGAATTCATAGCTCGTGCAGTAAGAGCATGACCTTTCCCTGCAGGGAAGGATGTGGACTGAGGAGCTGAAATGTGATGCTCCTACATGGCTTCCTCTAAAGCCTCCAAATGTTTCCAACACCGAGAAATGGGATGTCCTTCCTTTCCACAAAAGCTACAGGTCTCAACTGATTTCTTCTTAGTCTTGGAGGTAGACTCAGTAGACTTCGAAGAAGATTTACCCTTGGAAGGGTTAGCTGGAGGTTTTGAATCAGTTTTCTGTGCAGGTTTGGAGGAAGACTCATTGCCTACGGAATCTTTCTTCGGTTTGCCTTTCTGTTTTGGTTTCCCCTGTGAAGACTGAGCAACCAATGCTTGGCTAGAAGAGCCAGAAGCATCCATCTATTGGATCTTTGCCTGTTCCCATGTCAACCGATCACAGAATGTCTCAAAAGAAGGCATGGTGTGTCTAGCACCCAAAGCATCCATGGTGGAGTAGAAAGTGGAAGAGAAGATCTAATATTGTCCTCACAACTTTGAGAGTATCAAGAAGATACACTCATCATCTGTCTTGGTTTTCCCACATCCCTGCAAAACTGAGCGCAGAGACTTGAACTTCATCAAGAAGTCCTCAATGGTGGGAAAGCTGGTAGGTGTCAAAGTAGTCAGCTCTGCATCAAGCTGTAGTGCCCGAAATTCATTGATAGTGCCAAACAAATCTGAAAACTTGCCCCAAATGGCCCTAGGAGTGGTCAAACCATCCAGTGAAAGAGGAGACTGTCGGAAATGTTCAGTGCAATCAAGCCCATGGCTTCATCCATTTTATTCCTGTGCTGAAGAATCTCAAAAGGATGTTATAGGATAGGTTGATGTTCATCTAGGCATGACCATAAGCCATGTGACATGAGTAGCCTGGTCATGTGTGCTTTCCAGGTGTGGTAATTGTGCGGTGTCAGCCGGGCCACAGAGGGGTCCGACATTAAGAGAAGAAAAAGATAGAAGTAGAAGGGTCATTTTCTGAAAGTAAATGACAGAAAGAAAAAGTACCCCCCCACAATGTATGATTCTAACCCTCGTACAACAAATAATCAAATACTGAAAGTACAAAAAATGAGGAAAAAACCTGAACGCCAGATGCAGAGAGAGAGGAAAACAAAGCCTCTACTTCAATGCCAAAAAATAGTGCTCAAATGGCTGAATCAGCAAACAAGATAGCATAATCACATGTCCGTCAGAAACACCTTTCTGACGATATTTTGTTTTTTGAAAACGGACACCGTATGCCCAAGATATGGCCAAAAAACCACAGGTACCCCCAAAAACAAGCTCTCTAGAAAAACACAGTCCCGACAAATAATTTGACGGATGTATGGCCATCACGGGACGTCGGCGGTGGCTAGTGGGCAGCGACGCTGACAGAGGTGGTGGCCGAGCAGAGGGGTGGTGGCGGTCGGTGGTGGGCCCCGGCGACGACGTGGTGGCCGCAGGGTGGCGCGCAGGCCAGCGGTGGGCACAGGTAGTGCGGTGGTGGCATGGGCTGGAAGTGCCCAAAGTTTTGTTAAAAAAAATGATTTTTTAAAAATTTTTTTTTGAGTTTTGCCTCGATTTTTGAGCCCGTACAGCCCTGACAGGCCAAAATTTTTTGCCTGTGGTCACTGTAACCAAAATAGTCGAACTTTATATGTATTTTGACTCTCCCGGGCCTTCTGAACGCGATGGTGGAGTCCGTTTTTGCTCAAACGGCTCTAGAAGAAAGCACCTCCTTCAAAGTGACTGAAAAAACCCCAGAGAAGTTGTGGCTGTTGTCTTCGAATCGTGGCCTCAAACACCTTCAAACTAGGCAGCGACAAGGTGGCTCTGATACCATGTAGGATTTGACAAATGCAAATCCATAGCTCACCAAGAACACCTGCATGCAAATACCTGATGCTGAATAGAAACCAAAGAGACAGAAGCAAGGGTTTGGAAAATCTCAGCGGAGTGAGAGCAAAATTATTATTTCCCAAAAAAGTGAATTACAATAATTACAAAAGTGGCATATAAGGTGAGAAACCCTAAAGCCGAAGAAAGCTAGGTTTGTGCATTTAATAATTAATAAACATATTAATTATTATGCACCTACAAATGACAAGCTTAAGTGAATAGAATAATAGTTAGCATTAATAATTAAACCAAAGTGATTTAATTATAAAGGCAAATGAACTATTACTCTAACAGGCCTTAATGTTGCATTCAATTTGAATTTTTTTCTTCACTTTTTTCACATGTGCTAGACTTAGTGATGTGTTGACATTGACATTGGCATTTTCTTTCTTCATGTTTTTCACATGCATTGAATTTAGTGATGAGCTAGCATATTATTTTTGTAGCACCTTATCAAATTTATCAGGGAATATAATTCTTGGTATGCTTATGGGTACATGCGTAGTGACTATCTAACTTCACTATCCCATGGTGCCTTTAGTTTGTGATTCACCTAGCAAATATCATACTTTCCTATTCTATGATCCATGAGTGCCTTTGGTGTAGATCCTTGGATAACGTAGCTTGCTAGTATTCATACTTCTCTTCTACATTTCATGTTTCCATTATGTATTTTTTTCTATATTGTCTTGTTGTATTTCATACATGTGTGTTGCTTTGTGCTTATGTTGTCTTTCCATGGGATCTTTGATCCTGGAGGGCTTTTGCACTCTAGCCTTGATCCTTTTTCATCCTATCTCTTCAAAATTTGTATATTTAGACCCCTCTTGAGATATTTTCTACTTTAGTGCAAGTATAAGCATAAGTTCATACTCTCACTAAAGTGGGGGTAAATGTAGCATCAAAAATTGTTACCCTTGATAATTTCACACTATGTTTCTCTCCCCCTTAAATTACTGGACCCAATTGAACCCCTAATTTCCTAAATTATGCATTCTATGGCCCATTTTTTATAATTACCGATAAATTGCAAGCTGAAAATAAATACATTTACCTAATACTTTACCGTTGACACCTTAATCTTCAAAAAATAGGGTTGTGACACATACAGCCTAGGTGAATTATTCCCCCCTATTTTGGATCCAAATTCAAATATGTTAATGTCGACACTTTATTATTTATAATTCAAAAGTATAAATTCAACTATCAAGATTTAGTTTGTGAGAAATTAGAATAATTGCATGTAATATCTAGTTATCGCATTGTTTGAATTCATCTAGAAACAAGTGAAAGAATAAGAAATTATTGGAGAAATTATTGTCAAGAGAATTTTTTTAGTGATTTATTGCAGAAATTCAAGATCCAAGCATCATGTCAAATCTTATGTGAGTTTATGCATATTTATGTTATCATTATTTGTGAAGGCTAAACCCTTTGTAGGTCTCCAAGCAATTCAATAAAATCAAGAAAGCAAGATTCGAGCGTTGAGGATATGTGTATGACTTAAGTCCTTCAAGGAAGCCATTGAAGGGTGGTGAGTTGCTACACTTTTTGGAATCATTCCTTCTTATCATTTATCCATTTATCATTAACATTGTTGTGATGTCATAAAATTTCACCCCTTGCACTTTCACTTACATTTTTGTATCCACTTTAGTTTCCACTTCCTTAGTATTTGTGTAGGCTCATTTTATCCTCTGCATCAGCCTTTTTCCCTCTCAGGATGCTCAGGATCCCTTTTCAACAACTACCTTGTGCGTCAACTTTCTGTCAAACCTTTCTACTTTCCTCATTCTCGTCCTTTTGTAACATGATTTTCTAGAAATTAGTAAGGACATCCACATGTTGCACTAGCATCCCATGAAATTTTCACATTAAAACGACCATTTTTTAGTGTCTTGCCACTTTTCAACTAATTTTGTCAGCAATAACGGCCTGAGATGCCTCATAATGGCTCGAGAAGATTTGTTTCCCTCCTATTATCTCTTTGAAATCTATTCTTTCACTTTGTTTACTCTCTTTGGCCTCTCTCAAGCTTCTTGGGTTCTATCATGAACTCTCTTCTCCTTTCTTGGATGTTATCTCTCTTTCCTTACTCTCTCAAGCTTCCACAAATCTCTACAGCTTTCAATAGAACTCTCACGTTCTTATAACACTCTTTGCAACTCTCTTGGCTCTTGCAGCTTTGTTTCTCTCTTTGGCTTCCTCAAGCCTTGCAAGTGATATCTATATTTTGCCTTGTATCTTTGAGAATCTTGGGATTTCTCACATCCCCTATCTATTGCATCTCTATTTTTTTATATGGTTTCTCCTCCTTGAGTGGGGTTTTATTTTATAGCTCTTGTGTTTATTTAATTTTTGTCTATTATTTATCTTTATCTATCTAGTTTTATGTGGAGGTGGGAACACCGAAATGGGGGTTTCACTATGGAAAACCCCTAAACATCCCCAAATTTTTTCCCTCAATCTTATGTGTGCAAGTGTTGAAGATATCCACTTGGTTGAGGCTTCATCACTTGGGTTGTTGTAAGAATTATCTTTCTTCCCCTTAGCTTTATCAATTATGTTTTACTTAGTTTACTTTATTTTACTTTCTATTATTTTCTTGCATTTTGAAAGTTCTTGGTAATCAAACCATTAGTAGTCACTTTTTGGTTTTCTACGATATTCTTAGTTTTCAATCTATATGAGATTCTAGTGCACCTTCGTGACTCTAATGTGTCATGCTAGCATCTGTATGCTGCATTTTCATCCTTGGCTGAAAACTTGCTAGTTTGTTTAGAAGATGTTTTTGACCTACTCATTTTTATTTTGAAACTCTTGCTTTGTTCCTTTAGGTAGTCTAAGGTCGTTTAAGGTAGTTCATTCCTTGGGACTCTCTTGAGAATAAAGACTCATGAGAAAAAAATCTCCCTTCTCTACAATTGCCAAAGTGGAAGTGGAAACACTAACATGGGGTTTGACTAAGGCAAGCCCCAAAATGGCATAACCCTTCCTCTCTCTTTGAATGAGCAAGTTTCAAGTTTGGAGGAGAGTGGAAGAAGTATGAAGATCAATTATCCATTGTTGCAATCAAAACCCTATATCTTGACAACTCATGAAAACTCACTTATAGAAGTATCCAGTAGTGATCCAACAAATTTATAGACACAAATTCAAAGCTTCGATCTAGCATTAGAGGACTACGAAAACATATCTAAAATCCCTCTATAAGGACACTTGCACCCTAGGAAAATTAGTCCTCCAAAATTAAGGCTCAGATTCATACCACAAGTGAATAGTATCCTGCTCTATCCATTTCAATTATTTGAATTTATCTGTGACTTTTTGTGTTTTTTGTATTTGCATCAAAACAAAAATTTACACCACTAGCCTAGTTAGATCATTACATTTCATCCCTAACTTCATCCTAGATTTGTTCAAGGTTTGGTTGACTCAATTTTTAGGTTGTAAGTCAATCATATACCTTGTCCAAGTCCTTCAAACCCCCACTACTGTCCATCATCCATTGTCGCTATTTAATGAAATCACATTGAAAAGGTGTAAAACCCTAAAAATAGAGGTCTCCCCTAAAGGTTTCCCTTTTTCTAAATTTCAAGTTTCCTTCAATTAGAATTGATTTTGTTACTTTCCCATACACTATTAATTAGGAGATTTTAGGATTCTCATTTGCACATATAGTGTCAGCATCATCTCAAGATTACAATTCCCTAGATGATAATTTAAATGAAGCACCTCTAAGACAATTAATTTTTTAATAAGGGATTTGTTCATCGGTTAAGTTGTATGTATGCATTTTCTATATCAATTAATTTAACGTAGAGGGAGCTCTACATTTTTGGCATCATTGTTAGCGATGGTGCTAAGTTCAGAATTCCTAAAGCATATTTTAGTTCATTTATATTTTTTTCTTAAATTGAAAATTCTCATTTACATTAATTAAGACCAGTAGAATTTATAAATCAACCCCAAACTACTCACTAACAATGTGCAATAAAATATCTTAAGCTCAAGTTACTATTACATGTGGTGGTAGAGAGACACTTTGGGAATATTTCTCCACTCAAACCAAAATCAAGAGGAATTTGAGGATATTGACACAAGCAAGGAACTACCACTATTAGAGGAACTGACTAAAGGAATCAATGACATAGAATACCCCTCACACCTATAGTTTTTTTTTACCTTGGGAGGGTCCCTATAAGACATCTTGACATCATAGAAAAAGATGCATTGGATAACCCAACATAACCTATTATGATCAAATTCCCAATCACAAATCAAGATTGAGCGGCTACCTTAAAGAATATATCTCCTTTACCCATGTCCAATTTTTATGATTTAATTATAGAAGACCTAGATACATTTTTATTTGATTTTTATGTTCTATTTAGAAGCTATGGCTATACCATATTTTCTCATAAGTTGGAAATCTTCTCAGCCATGTTGAAATATGTTGCTTTGTGGTGGTTCATAGGGCTAGGAAGAAATGCAATTCCAAATTGGGAAACAATGAAGGATAAATTCTTGCAAAATTACAAAGATTATTGTTGGGGGGTAGACATGAAAAGATATGACATCTTCAAAATTCCACAGAAGGAAGAAGAACCACTTGAAGAGTCTGTGGAGACGTTCCAATTTTTCCTTAAAAATTTACATCAAAATAGGCTCCCCCTAGATTCTTTTAAACTAGTATTTCTATGAGGGGTAAATCAATATTACATGTATGCATTAAACCTAATTGGAATAGGGGATATTTCTCAATTACCTTTTGATGAAATCTACCATGTGTGTAGAGATTATTCAATATCATCTATGAAGAATCATAGGGGTGCTTGAGCCTTCTCTTACACCAAAACATCCATAATTATTTCTAGGGTACAACTCACCAACCTTATGTCCAACATGAATTAATATATAATTAGCCATCTAGAAACCCAACTAGACACTTTGCACATAAATAAAAAAAAAAAGAGGTGGAGGTTTCTATCACTAAATATTGTTCACATTGCCACTAGAAAATTGTTAACTATAAGTGCAAAAAGATTGCTAGCATTTTTTAAGAGAAGCATGGAAAACCTAAATTTGTATCCTAAAGGATGAAGAAGTCCAAGTTTTTTATATTTCTCAATGCAAACCATGGAAACAAAGAAAAGGTATGCTTCAATACCTTTTGTCTTAGAATATGTCCTTTCTTGGGTTCAATACAAATTTCCCTAACTACAATAACCAACATTGGAATAACATGCCAAATCAACCATGGCCAAATGTTCAATCATCTAATTGGACTCCACAGTAGGGGATGTGGCAATAACCATATCAAGCCCCAAATTACAATTCACATTAGTATCCCTCTCAAAACCAATGGCCATCACATTGTCATGGAAACCAACAATGGTAGAACCCAAATGTTAGCTACCTACAACCACATCAATCTTTACAACAACCAACCAACCATATCTTCCCCAACACAACTAAGAGTGCCACAATTTCTTGCTCAACTTGTATCAAACCCTAACAATAATCCTATTCAGCAAGCTTATACTAATAAACCTATCCAATGCCCAATCTATGGGGTTGAGGTTAGTGATTTCTACCTATGTTCAAGAAGAATACTTGTTAGACCATCATCTCCTTGTATTATATAGATTACTAATAAGAAACCCACAATAGAAACTATTGATAATTAATGATGGAAAAATAATGTGGATCGAGACTTGGGATCAAATTTCTATAAATTCTTTACATTAAATTCCTCTATTTGTTCCTAAAATTTCAATCTGGGGATCATAGACTTGTGAAAGGTATTGTGACTATCTATCGAAGGGATGAAAATGGTGAGCTGAATGGGGATGAAATGCAACTAGAACACATGAAAATTTCTTAAATAAAAATCTCATTTAATTCCTATTTTGTCTTGTTAGAATTGCACTAGGAACTGTGACAGACACTATCACCACCTGCAACAGTTTTAGTAGCAATTCCCTATATAAATTATAGATTGCAAGATTGTTGTTAAATTATTTTAACCACTAAATCATAACTCAAAATAATACTAGTAAATGATTTAACAATAACATTTAATGACAAATAATGCTTAATTAAATTGCAACCATAATAAAACAATAATCATGCTTAATCAAGAATTAAAAACAAAACACTATGCTACAGAAAACAAATACACATTACTGTAACTACGATAGGAAATTTGGAAATCACCAAACGTCCCTAAGAAGTGCCCCCCCTCCTTAGTTCGAGTGGTGAGACAAAATAGAACTTCTTCATTGGTCTGATTAGTAGAATATTATTTTATTTCTTAGTGATAATATAGAAAAGATCTTCTTTCTAAATTTTTCCTTACGCTGCTTATATATACACATAGCCTAGATAACAACTTTGTACAAGAATAGTCTATTTCTTTTGGCTACCAACAAACTAAATAATATAATGTTTTATGTGGAACCTTCATCTCTGCTAGCCATGAATTAAAATTTGTTTGTTTACAACAGTAGATGGAAATAGGAAATAGAAACATTTCAGTTTTGGCCACAACAATAAGCAATAGATTTGTTATAACAACAGTTGAAAATAACAAATGGGAAGATCTCAGTTTCCTTCAATGACCAACAAATTGATTTCTCATTAATTAGATCTGATGGTAATGTTGAGGTGGCCAAATTCTATGGCGGGAATTGTATTGTGTGTAATGTACTTTCATCAAAAAACAATGTGAATAGATTCTTCAATTGACGTAGAATAATGTGGCTAACATGAGTTATGGAAAGAATGCCTATAGAATACATGTGTCAAAAATCAGACATGGAAAACTCCATATGGTAATGATGGAAGAAAGAGAAGAATGATAGGAAGGTTCCTATCAAACCGGTGATAGGAAGTCTGCATGCTACAAGGAAACATTTATTAATAAACAATCAGTAATTATTTTTCATATTTTAATCCAAAAACTATATTAAATCATATGCAACGTGAATGGTAAAATAGTATGGAATGACACCAAAATGGAATGTTAGAATGAGATTTAAGGAATATGAAGAAGGCGGAAATGTGGCATAAAATGAGACATGAATAGATCTTATCAATTCAACAATACAACCTGTACAAAACAAGCTACATCTAGACATCAAAAATAAGGAACCATAATTTCTAGAGATATTGTAACACCCAAAATATTCATTTTGAACCTGAATTTGATTTCTTGAGTCAATTTAAGAATGATTATGTCAAAATACCCTTGATCCAAGCTATTAAATAAGTTCCTATCTATACAAGGACTATGAGGGAATTATGCCTCCAAAAGCTAGGGAGGAAATGAAAAGACACGTAGACTATCCATGTTATAAGACACTTGACTGAAATTATGTTGGGCAACTTAGTGATCCCAAAGTATGCAAACCCTAGTATTCCTATTGTAGATGTGTAGATTAATGACATAGTCATCAAGAATACTCTGATTAATGTAGGAGTAGCCGTCAATGTACTAATAAGAGAAACAATGCAAAAGATTCAACTGGTGGATCTAAGACCTACACCCACAATTCTATGATTATCAAATAGATAAAAAGTTAAGAATGAGGGTATTATTGAGGATTTGGTTGTCATTAAGGATTCGTGGGAGTATCCAAAAAACCTTATGGTTTTTTAGCCTAAATTCAACATCAAAGGATATCCTTTAATCTTATATAGACCATGGCTAGCCACAATAGACACATTTATTGGATGTATGTCTAGTAACATGATCATTTCTAATGGGAATGTGATAAAAAAAATGGTTCCTCTACTCACCTGCACAACCACATGAAAAATTAGAATAGCCTATTTGGCCATACTTGGAAAAGAATGACCAATATTCCCTACAAAAACTTATGACCATAGAAAAAATTCTAATGGTCAACATTTAGGATGGAGATAAAATTATTTCCAATATCATGCAAAACTCTTATGGAAGGTACCTACAAGAATATGACTGCTTAGCATACTTTCATTTCCCCTTGCACAATATTCTACCTACAACAACCTTTGAATCCCCTTCTCATCTATTCCATACACTACTCCCACAAAGTTGCAATCTTAATCTATCAAGGATGGATGTTGCTTTTGTCATGACTTCTGTCACAACAATGGAAATAACACCAAGAAGAACACTCAGTATAAATAACCAATTGATATTCTCCCAACAATTTGAATTACTTATAATGTTGCAAGCTCACACACCAGTATTCGCCTAGGAATAAAATAAAATGAGAGCATAGATCCTAGTCTCTATATGCATAAAATCTACATCAATGAGGGGTACAAACTAGTCAGTCAACCACAAAGAAGGATGATCCCAGCTATGTGAGATATAATGAAGATAGAATAGCAAAAAATTGTTAGATGCAAGGTTCATATATCTAATCTTATATCGTTAGTGGGTTCGCATTGGTGATAATACCTAAGAAGGGAGGAAGGTGGAAAGTATGTGTGGATTATAGAGAGCTAAATGCAACCACGAGGAAGGATCATTTCCCTCTTCCTTTTATTGATCAAGTGTTAGATTCATTAACAGAAAATAAATACTTTTATTTCCTAGACGGGCTTAGTGGATACAACCAAATAAAAATAGCTCCAAAAGACCAAGATAAAACCAACTTCACATGTCCATGGGGTACATATACCTACTTGGTTTTTCCATTTGGGTTGTGTAATGCACCTAAAATATTCTAGAGAGATACACTCATAATATTTTTAGATTTTTCACATTACTATGGAAATATATATGTATTACTTCACTACGTTAAAAAATTCCTATGAACAAGCACTAAAATTTTTGGAGAAAGTACTCCAAAGATTCTAGGATCACAACCTCTCTTTAAGTCATAAAAAATGTTTGATGATGATGATTGAAGGAGTAGTTTTAGGTCAATTTGTGTCTAGTAGGTAGATTCAGGTGGATCCTAACAAAATAGAAGTAATCTCCACTCTACCTACCCCCTAGAAGAAAAAATATGTGATGAGTTTCCTTGGCCATGCAGGATACTAAATGAAATTTATTATGGATTTCAATAAAATAGCATCTCTCATGTTTGTCCTCCTATTCTAAGGATATTAAATTTGAATGGACCACTATCTTCCAAGAAGCTTTTGAAGCTCTCAAAACATCTCTCAAAAGGACTCATGTTTTAAGAGACCCTAACTAGACAATTTCCTTCCACATACATATAAATTCTTCTAATTTCACCATAAGTGTTTTTTTAAGACATCATAAAGGTAATTTGGAGTATGTAATTATTAAATAAGTAAAAGTCTTTAATTTTTTGAGCTCAATTACATTATCATGAAGAAGGAAATGTTGGTAGTAGTATATATCATTAAAAAATTCAGACACTAAATCACTAGATATTATGTCTTTTTTCATACTAATCATACAAAATTTTGATATTTGATTAACAAACCAATGGTTTCTGGATGAATTTTTAGGTGGTTGTTATTGTTGTAGGAGTTTTATATAATTATTCTTGATTATCAGGAATACTGAGAAGGTTCGAATCAATATTCTCTAAAACCATTCAGTTGTAGATCGTCCAATTATTAAAGCACATTTAACTATAAACAAGAATGAGAACATTGAAATGAACATGACACCATAAAACACATCAACACTAGATTAATGTGGAAAACCTAAAATGGGAAAAAACATGGTGAGCATTAACTCACAATATATTATATCTAGATACAATATATTATAGGGCTCACTGTCCTTAAAATGGCTAACAACCATAATACATAATGATATGGCTAAGCACCAACATAAAAAATGATATGGCTCACTACCAAAAGTATGAACTAATGGAATACACCTTTTATGTGCAGATTTCAGTTCTAATGAGGCTTTAAATATGAAGTATTGCCTTTCTTAGTAGTCACATAACAATTTTTCTCTGATTCTTAACTTCTACCACTAAACACCACTCGCATCTAATAGATCATTTAAGCTCACTCATTCACTTATCTTGCATGCTTCTTCACACACCACCATACTCTCTTTCAACTCCAAAATTTCTCATATATATACAAGTATATTTCAGACATTAATTAGGTTGGCCTGATTAGATGTAAACAAACCAATCAAAAATAGCCCTTGTCAACACCATATAAGATTTAAAACATATTTTCACCCATGTAATATTGAATTTCAAGTCGACGTAGATCTGTAAAGGATTCAACTAGTATCTAAAATGCATAATAAATCTTCTCAACACATATCATATATTAGGTCGGCCAAGAATAGCACCTAATCACAAAAGATCCAAACCAACACATGCTTCTCAAAATAAACACCTTCCAGAACTGATATTACTTTAGTTTCTCTCCACATTAACATCAAAGAGACTATCATTAGAACCATAACATCAAAGAATACATCTCAATAAAATGTGGAGTCTCCCACATTGGTATACTTGAATAGAAAATGACTATAGTATACAAAATTGAACTCTCTCATTGATAATTTTTTGTACACAACACAAAACCTCTCAAAATTTGGAATATAGGTGTATGAATGATTTATAATAATATGATTAAGAGAGAAGAGTCACATTTCTTCTTACAATGAAGTCTGTGTTAGTGTAATTAATTAATTATTACACTAGCATAAGTTAACTTAGGTCTTAATTAATCATATTAGTCCTAGGTTGCATTTAATCATTTAATAAAGTTGTTGAGATAAGATTCCCTTCTAGAAGATGAGTTGTCTTTTCTAGAACTTATCTCCATCTTTTCATCATTCCCTAGGTAGTTGGTTAGGGTTTCTTTTTTTCATATGAAGTGTGATTTGAACACTTGGCAACATCTTTTGCATTCTAGGTTTAGCACTTGCCTATATAATCAGGCATATGTACTCTTTGTAAAATATCATATAGATAATTCTATAATATTATTCTGGTTTTAGCTTGCACATATTAGCTCTGATACCATGTAGAATTTGATAAATCTCAACCTCACAGTCCCCAAGAATCACCTGTTATCAGTTTAATATCTAATACATGGTTCAATGAACCACATGATATTAAATTAATTTCTTGAGGGGGAAGCCTTACAAGGTAGCTTGCTATTAGAGACTTGGAGAGTAGAGAAGTTATTGCTATTGGGGTGGTGGATCACTCATCTCGGTTGTATTCCTTTGCAAATTTTGCTACTTCTGGTGCTTCTATTCCTACAGCTATTCATCACACTTCTAGTGTGAATCATCATTCAGAGGAGACATTTGGCTACTTGAACATTGGAGTTTTCACTGCAATTCCTTCTCTTGAGCCATCCATTCCATCTCCTCCACCTACTGTTGTAGTTGTTGATACTTCTATGACTATAGATGTTGTTTCTTCTATTCCAGTGTAGTAGGATCCAATTGATCATCCATCTTTGGAGGTTCCTATTCATTCTTCACCTACTTTGAATTCTTCATTTGTTGAGGTCACACCTGCTTCTGTGGAGACATCTTGGGCTACACCTACTTCACCTTCATATATTGCTTTCATTCGGCCTCTTCCCTCTCACTTCTTTCAGGAGATGCAGTTTCTTCAATTCTTTTGGGGCTACTTCATTCCGGGTGGATTTGTGGTCTCTTTCTTCCTCTCTTCTGGGGGGCCTCTTTCATGTATCTTTGTGATGGATGGTGTTCTTGGGGGGTCTTATGGAGTCCTCCATCTTTCATCACTTAGTTTCTCTTTGCATTCTATTTTGGGGAGGAGTTTTTTTCCCATTGGGTTTTCTCCTTTGCCCCAATTAGTTTAGTTTGCATTACATTTGTACTTGGGTACCTAAAATGGCCATCAGTCGAGACCCATCATTATCATGCATAATCATTGCATTTTTCATTTCCTCCCTAAGTTGCACTTATGGGGGGTGTTAGTGTAATTAATTAATTATTACACTAGCATAAGTTAACTTAGGCCTTAATTAATCATATTAGTCCTAGGTTACATTTAATCATTTAATAAAGCTGTTGAGATAAGATTCCCTTGTAGAAGATGAGTTGTCTTTTCTAGAACTTATCTCCATCTTGTTATCATTCCCTAGGTAGTTGGTTAGGGTTTCTTTTTGTCACATGAAGTGTGATTTGAACACTTGGCAACATCCTT
Source organism: Sequoiadendron giganteum (assembly GCA_007115665.2). Classification (NCBI taxonomy): domain Eukaryota; kingdom Viridiplantae; phylum Streptophyta; class Pinopsida; order Cupressales; family Cupressaceae; genus Sequoiadendron; species Sequoiadendron giganteum. Next base: position 359,719,726 of record CM021101.1, read on the forward strand.
TGCATTCTAGGTTTAGCACTTGCCTATATAATCAAGCATATGTACTCTTTGCAAAATATCAAATAGATCATTCTATAATATTATTCTAGTTTTAGCTTGCACATATTTGCTCTCAGGGTTTACAAAATATCTTCTGGTTTGTTCTGAATATCTGTTGCATGTGATAGGTGATTGTTTGCAGGTGATTCTTGGGGACTGTGAGGTTGAGATTTATCGACTTCTACAGTCTAGACCCAAAAACCAATGCACTGGATCATAACATTATCAGTAAAGAATACTTAACCAAACTTTTGATAGATCAGCTTCCTGTATAGATGGTATTGTACACCGAATATGCTTCTCATAATGTTGACATCAATGACAACATTGGATCAGCCAAATCAACCTATGTGCACTCCATGCTCATGTTGCTAGTATCTTCAAACTTCCAACAATCTCCCCCTTTGGCATTGATGGCAACATGTGTATCAAAAACATTTTTATCCCAATACAAAACAACTCAATACTGTCCCTTTCAAGGTTAATGCTCCTTACAAAATTGTTCTTGACAAAAAAAATGTTTTTCTTCATACTATCTATATCTCCCCCTTTGAAATCAATGGAAAAGTTCATGCAGGGGTCCGATATATTTCCCTTGAATATGTGTATTTATCAAAAATATATGAAAATTTTAACTTGAAGAAGAAGATCCTTTGAGTTTCTTCAAGATATCCTACCATGTAGCTTTTCCTTCTTCCCACAATCCTTTTGCACTTCAAAGAGTCTTGTATAGTAATTCAATCTTTGTTAAAGACTTTATACCTTCTTCCATAGTGTTGGGGCTAAGATTAATTTTTTGATATAGGAATGTGCCTAATTTTTACCAAATCTCTAAGTGTGGCATACTACTTGATCACTTATGTTCTCTAACTTTGTAGGAAAAAGCATTTATCTTGTCATTGCACAATGTAGGACCATCTCTAATTTTCCCTATCATTTTCCAAGATATAAACATCTCCTTGAGTGCTCAACCAAATTTCATTCTATTTATTTCATCTCTTGCATTTAATGTCCTATTATACCAATTCAGGCAGAAAGATATTAAATCTTGAGCTTCTTTTTCGCAAACCTGAACATCCTTTAATTCCTTCAAAACTCTGTGGTGTGCATCTGCATATTTCTTCTTGATGTCTTCTAGACTTTCTTCTGTAGATCTTGGTTCAGACCCATTTCCTATTTTCTCTTCCAATATAGAGATGTATGCTTTTAGTGATTCAATCATATTCCTAATATTTTCCAAGGTGGATATAGATGAATCAAATCTACCACCGGGAATCACTTCCTATAAATATTTTAATGCTTCATCGAGTTCTTGAATGTTTTTTCTTTCATGCTCATGTTGGGCTATCTCAAATTGACTTCCTTCTTGCTTGATGATAACACTTTTTCTCTTTTTTTTCTTTTTGTACTACTAAAGGCTTCATTCATAGATACTTCTACATCTGCTCTATTAGGGTTCTTGGGACTTTCAAGAATCACTTTTACATAATGATCAAATTCTTCCTCAGTTACTTCATCATCCAACTCAAAAATCCACACAAGTAAGGATTCAACTACTTCCATGTAACAAAAATCAATAGAGACAAGGAAATTGATGTCTCCAGAGTATTTTTCCATCACACTTTCTACAATTATTGTTCTCTTATTCATCCTCATCTAAAATTTCTAAATAATGTTGTAAGAGAAGTTTCTTGACTATCCACACCACCGAGATTTGTCATGAGATTCCTTAACTAGTGTGCAATTAGTTATGTGTTTGTCCATTCAACCTTTCCAATTATCGGTAACTCCTTCATAAATTAAAAGAGTAAGAACATTGTTAAAGTGTTTTAATTGAATGTACTCTTCTTATTTATTTCAAAATCTTCAATAGGTGATGTCGAAGCAGCTCACAAAGATCACAATCCATATCATTCTTAACCATATCAAATGAAATGTATATAGTAGTAGTAGAAACTATGTAGTCATTACTAGGTATGCAAATTTATGTCCAATAATCATTGCAGCATATTGAATGACTAGATCTTTAATTGTACTCAAGGAAAGTTCTTTTCCTTCAAGAGTCACACCAATCATTTCTATTATCTCTTGATAATTTATAATCTTCCATCTAAGAACTGGTCTGAAAAACCACAAACTGGTCACATCCCTTATAGATTCTCTAGTTATCAAGTGTGCACCATCAATCCAAACAAATTCACCATGAATCTTGTATAATTCCATTCATATATACTTCTTGTCAAATTCAAAAAAAGGGAACTTATGCCATACATCCAGTTTCTTTTCAACCAAGTTTTATATGCATTGTAATTTTCTTCCAATTTATTCTTCCACAAAATACTTAATCAAACAGGTTGCATTTCCTCAGTTTTTCCATAAATGTATGCATAAATATCTTCAGTAGGTAATACTCTAAGAGGAATGCTAGAAAATGCAACTGTTGAATCTTCCAACATTTTTTTTTAGAATACTTCTTTAATTTTATTTACAATTTGTCTAAAACATTCACTATCTTCGAACCTTCCATTGCATTAAAATGCAAATTCTAAAAAAAAAATATTTACTATAATTTTCTCCAAAAAAGAATGGGGTTTTCATGTTCAGCTTCCTAAGCAGGCTTCTCCTCTTTCACAAAAAAATTTCATCAAATATGTTCTCCTTAACATATCTGAATTTATTTCTTTCATCCCAAATTCTTCTACTATAAATTCTTCAAATCGCAAGTAGATGACCTCAAAATTAGTGTACACTTTCATCCTTTCAAATTCTATGGAATTCATTCTTCACAGAAAAAATCCTTTCGCATGAAATATTGAATTTTTAACCTTCATAAATATATTTATGCCATGATATAACATCATATATCAAAGAGGGGCTTTCTTAATATATTATTCCCCCCCTTAGCCACTAATTAGATTTTTTTTTATAGGAGTACTTGCACCGGGAGACGACATAGATAAAATTGATGATTTTAATTTTCCTTGCTTTTCAGATTCTCCTTCCTTTCTCCAAATCCTTTCCATTTCCTTCTTAACTTCTATCCAATCAATCTTTATGGTTGGTTCATATCTCTTTTCTAAATAGTCATTTTTCATACTTCTTCTTTTGCAGTATCTAGTAAAGTGTCTTGATTTGTTGCAATTATAAAAAACAATATTCTTCCATCTGAATTATCTTCAACTCAATCTATATTTGCACTAGTTAGCCTTATTTCCAAATAAATTGTAGTGATAACAGTACCCATTGAATGAATAAATCATCTTATTCAACTTTTGACTTCTATATTCCATAACTTTATGTCCAATCCTCTTGCATTCAAAACATTATCAAGATAATGATAAATTATTTTCATTCATTCCATCATTCTATTTTTCTTTCTTTTCACAATCATTTTCCCTATGTCCAAATTTATTGCAAGCGACACCATTAAAAGATCAATACCTTTGAGCATTAGGTTGTCTGACAGAACTTCTTTCAGTATTGCTTCTTTGGTGTTTTAATTGTCCACCATTTCTTTGATTCTTCATGTCAAGAGATTGATTCACCTTTTAAAAAATCCCGTCTTCAAATCCCAAACCACTTTCATCCTTAGAGGGTTTTTTTCCTGTAATCAGTTTATCCAGTATTTTAGAGCTTGCCAAAAACTTATCTTCATGTCTTCTAGCCTTTTCCAAATCTGATTTCAGAATTTCCACTTCTTGTTCAAGCTTTGCATATTCATCCATCTTCCTTTGTGTTTCAAATTTATGATATTCTTAATTTTTTCTCTTTTCTTCCAATTTCTCTTTTAGTCTAGTGATTTCCTCATCTGCTTTATTCAGTTGATTATTGAATTCTCCATATTTTTCTTTTAGCTTCTTAATGCACGCATTTTCTTCCTTTAGTTTAACCTTTCAATTTTCATTTTCTTATGTATGCTCAGTAGAGATCACTTCTAGAGGAATAAGAAATATTTTATCTTTCATGTATTAAAATTTTGAGACCTTCCTCAAGCTATTAGACTTCTTCAGAGGAACCAATCTCTGATACCAATTGTTGATTTTTTGGAATACTAAGAGGGGTGGTGAATCAATATTCTATAAAACTATTTAGTTGTATACCATCCAAATATTAAAGCACATATAACTGCAAACAAGAATGAAAACATTGAAATGAACATTACACCACAAAACACATCAACACCATATTTTTACATGCAAAACCCAAAATGGTAAAATCCACAGTGAGGATTAGCTCACAATATATTGTATTTGGATATAGTATATTATAGGGCTCACTGTCAAGACTCATTGTCCTTAAAAAGGCTCACAGCTGAAATAAATAATGATATGGCTAACTGCCAAGATACAAAATGATATGGCTCACTGCCAAAAGTATGAACTGATGGAATACACTTTCTATGTGTAGATTTTAGTTCCAATGAGGCTCTGAATATGAGGTGTTGCCCTGCTTAGCAATTGCTTAACAATTTTAATTTGGTCCTTAAATTCTACCACTATACACCACTCGCATTTGATAGATCATTTAAGATCACTCATTCACTTATCTCTCATGCTTCTTCACACACCACCACACTCTCTTTCAACTCTAAAATTTCTCATATGTATAAAAGTACATTTCATACATTAATTAGATCATCCTAATTAGATGTAAACAAACCAATCAAAAATATCCCTTTTCAACACCATATAAGATTTAAAACATGTTTTCACCCATGTAATACTAAATTTTAAGTCAATGTAGATCTGTAAAGGATTCAACTAGTATCTATAGTGCATAATCAATCTTCTCAACACGTATCATATATTAGGCCGGCCAAGAATAGAAAATAATCACAAAATATCGAAACTAACACGTGCTTCTCAAAATAAACACCTTCCAGATCTGATATTACTTTAGTTTCTCTCCACATTAACATCAAAGAGACTACCATTAGAACCATAGCATTAGAACATCTATCTCAAGAGAATGTGGAGCCTCCCATATTGGTATACTTGAACAGAAAAATTATTGTAGTATACAAAGTTGAACTCTGTCATTGATAACTTTTGGTACACAACACAAAACTTCTTAATATCTTAAATATAGGTGTATGAATGATTCCTAATAATATTATTAATAGAGAAGAGCCACATCTCTTCTTGTGGTGAAGTCCGGACCCAAAAACCAATGCATTGGATCATAACATTATCAGTAAAGAACACTTAACCAAACTTTTGATAAATCAGCTTCCAGTATAGATGGTATTGTACACCAAATATGCTTCCCACAATGTTGACATCAATGAAAATATTGGATCAGCCAAATCAACCTATGTATGTACACCTCATGCTCATGTTTCTAGGCTCCCAAGCTTCCAATAATTATCATGGATAAATAAGTTAAAGAAAATGTGGTAGCTGATTTTATTTCCAAGTTACAAATCAAAACAAAAGAAGAAATTGTGGATGGTTATTTCCAAATGAACACTTGTTTTCTTTAATAGTGTAAACACCTTTGTATGCAAATATAGCTAACTACTTGGTTGTAGGCAGGACACCCCCATCTCTCACCTAGAGAAAGATGTTAGTTAGTTTAATGTAGCTTTCTATATTCATGGACCTAGTTGGTTATATATTCCATACCGAACCAGAGAATATAATGAGAAGGTGTATGAGGGAAGATGAAGTATATGATATCCTTAATGCTTATCATGATGAGTTATGGAGGAAACTTTATAGCCAAGATAAAATATCTCTATATTTTAAACATTGGCTACTACTGGCTAACACTCCATAAAGATGCAATCAAGTATAAAGGAGGTGTGATCAATATCAAAGGATGGGTAGACCTACAAGGAGCGATGAAATTCTCCTACAACAATAATTATTCATTGCACCATTTGATAAATGGGGACCTATATTTCATTGGACCAATAGCTTTCACCTTTAATAATAAGAAATACATACTAGTCTGTATTGACAATCTAACAAAATGGGTGGAGGTTGCAACATTGCAATTTGCTAGAGATAGAAAGGTTGCAACATTCATTTATGAGGAAATATTTAAAAGGTATGGAGTTCCTAGGGAAATAGTCACAAATCAATTACCACAATTTACTTAAATTTGATTACCCATCTAATCAAAGAATATGAGATTAGACATAAAAATTCAACTCCCTACCACCCATAAGAAAATGGGAAAGTTCAGGTCACAAATAGGGATATTGAAGCCATTCTAATAAAGATAAGTCCAATTGCATCAAAAATTTTGGGTGGCAAGGCTACCAAAAATTTTTTGGGTGTATTGGATAACCTAGAAAATAACCACGGGATTTACACCATATTTATTAGGATATGGGAAAAGGTTGTCCTTCCCATTGAATTTGAACACAAAATACTCAGAATAGTGATACAAATTGGAATGGATCTCTCTAAAGCTTGGAAAGATAGATTATGTACAACATAAATTTTCTAGATGAAATAAGAATGGGAGTAATCTATCATATGAATATTTTACAAAAATATAGAATCAAATGGCATGACCAATTTTTCAAAACTAAGGAGTTTCATAAAGGGGATTGGGAATTGCTTTATGATTCAAGGTATAAGGACCACAAGGGTAAATTATAGACACAGTGGTAGGTTCTTATGAAATAAAACACATATTTCAAAATAGAGCAGTATAGTTAACCATAATTGACTCAATAAAATTCTATTTAATGGTCAATGGGCATCACCTCGATCTTTATATAAAGACATTGCATAAAGAATATTTTCTACAGGATTTGTACAAATAGTTTATACCACTCATAGATTCAACATTTCTAGCAAATTATGAAGACAAATTTGAATCACCAATTGCTACATTTGTAGATGAGCCAACTAGCTCACCTACTGATATATAGAAAGTATGATTCTCACTCAATAATAAAAGCTCAAATGCACTATATCACCAAAAAATTGTACCACTATAAATAATTGTTTTTGGATACACACAACAAGTTACAAGCACATATTTTCATGGGACCTATAGCAACATCCCTGAGGCATTTATACAAGAGAAATTTTCTATTGCTACCCATAACAACTACCTCCAACTCAATATCACTCATGTAGAAACTATCACTTTTAGTTGTAAATCATTTTTGTCATCTCTACATATAGCATATCACTTCATTATAAATAAATTGCATACATGTGACAGCTTTCTTTTCCTCTATCAAGCCTTTTTTTAGACATGTACCATCATTTTGATAGTTCTCTATATGGAAAGCTACATGTAGTTCCTCCATCTACTTACATCATTACATCTATCTCGATAAATTGCATGGTGGAATTCAAATCATATCACATGCACTATATTTCCCATCACCACACCCATTCTAGGTATTTTTCATATTATAAACAATGATTACCATTAATTCTATTTTTTATAGAATCCATGTTCATGCAGAAATTAATTTATATTATATGTATATCTGCAATACTTTTAAAAAATTATCCTCTCTATAATTCTCCTACTTTGTCATTTCAAGATAAATAGCAACTTTAAGCTGGGGGGACTGGCTATCTTGTCATTGTCAAATTTATTGTTGAAAATTCAAAAGATTTGCATAAACTAAATTAAATTTTCTCTGTAAAGTCATAAGAGTTACAAATACAGAGGTTATAGTATTTAGAGAATCATGGATTAAGGCATAAACAAAAAGCAAATTAAAGCATAGATTGAGGCAAAATTTATGCAACAAAGGTTGTAGAACTTCAAAATGGGGGGAGACATCTTCAAACAAGAACTGGTAGCCTATAATTCATTATTATGAGACCAACTGTGTTTGCCTATCTTTCAACAAGTTGGATGGTTGGATTATTTCCTTCATCTTATAGAGTTTGATGAGGTAATGACACAAAAAAAATCTAGTACATTGCAGAAGGATGAAGCCATATTCATAGGTTTAAGAGTAGATGCTTCAAAGGAAGTAGTTGTAGAGGTCTCTAGATTACCTATGATTGGATAAGTGCTTCCAGTATGAGTAGATGCAATAACAACACAAAATGAATTTACATGGCCAAGAGGAGAATTGGACTCCTTAATTCAAGGTACAAAATGACTTTACCTACCATGGTTATGGGCATTCATTGATAAATATATAATTAAATATTTAACCTGATATGGTAGGTAATATCTTTTGTACATAGTACATTTTAAACTCTTGATTCACCTTCACCATCAAAGGTTAGTGAATATCTTGAATTTATTATTTAAATTTTTTTAAACGATGTCTACCAAAGACAAAAGAAAGAGGAATCAATATTCCTTGTATCATTACTACTTTGTCGCTTTATTGGTAAAAATAAGCCTTAAGACCTAATTCCCTACTGTTTCTAGGAAATCTTTCTACCATGTAACAATATAAATGACATACTTTTGAGGTTTGGTTTTGATGAAGAAAATAGGTCTCAGGAGGTGAAAGAGTCATTTGTAGAAAGGGAAGAGGAAAATAAACCCTCTTCCCCACATGTTTCATCACCTACCCATAGCAATAGCACACAACCAAAGCCAACAACATAGGAAACACAATCTATAGCCTTTAGGGCATAGCCTGTAGCACCTATGGAGTCATAAACCCCTATTTCCACTAAAATCCCTTCCATGCATAAGAAACACAAACTAAAAGGTACACCTTCTTCTTTTGCACCTAGAAAGTAGAAAAATTTTGTGCAACCTAAAAGGTAGTCACACCACTTTATGAAAAAGGGAATTGCAAGAGGGAAGGCTTAGTCTCGGTAAGAAAAGTTCATGATAGTAGAGTCCAAAGTAGACTCATAAGAATAAAATTTACCTAGTGATCAAGAACAATCCAAAACCCTATAGTTCATGTATCTGAGCATCAGCTCAGATTATGAATCTGAAGACTTATTAGCAAAGAAGAAACCCACACCCTATAATAGTCAAGTTGATCAAGAGGAATTTTCTTCACCAACTCGAACTGAGGAATAATTATTTTTGGGAGATGAGAATGAATTTCTTTTGATAGAAAAATATGAAAATAATGAGTTGCAAGAAACTCTACATAAAATAAAGGAACTAGAAGAACAAATAAAAGGTTTCCAACAAAAGAGATTAGGTTGGATCATAAGGTCAAAGAATTGGAAAAACATCTCCACGTTTATGAACAAAAAGGAATGGGATTGGCTACCAGTTGGAAATCATTGAAATAAATTTAAAAACTCCAAAACCTAAAGAGAAAAATGATTTCCAAATAACATAAAAAAACATATCATCTTTATCCTTGGAATAGAATTGTGGAACAAATTGGAAGAGTTATCTTAGTCACAAATAAAATGGGATAAGGAAAAAATTTATTTGATTGTGACACATAATAGAGAGATTGAAAGGAAGGATTCAGAGATTAAAAGGTTAAAGGTGAAAATGGAAGAAATGGTTGATAAGCCAATCCAACTCCTAAAATGCATACCACCTACTAGGGTCTACACCCTATTTTTGTAGGAAAAAATTTTGAGTTTCCAATTTAGCCATTTAATTAGTGATCTCCAAATTTCTTTATCATCACCCACATTATTCTTAAAAGTTTATCAAGAGGCCACTCCAAATATGTAGGATCAATTGTATGATTTCTATCTGCATAATTTGACCATTCTATATGACACTATCTAGAACCCACTAATCTTTGTGGGATATATTTAGATAAAGGTATTAGCCTCATTTATCATAAATTAAGATCAAAGAGGTCACTTGTGACAAGATCATCGTGTGAGGGAGAAGTCACTTCCCCTCCATATTAGAGAAGAGTTAGATGATCCCAATGGGATAGTGGAGGAATGGATTGACCTCATGGGAAGATGTTGCGTGGAAAATAAAATTTGATAATGTAGAGAAAGAGATTAAAAAATATTCCAAGAACTGGCAGCTAGAACAGGAAGAGAGGCACTTTCTTTCTCCAAAGACAGATAGAGAGAGTTGACTCAAGGACTAAAATAGAAAGAACCCCATTCAATTTTTAATTACTTAGGAGAAATTGTAAGGGAACATGAGCATATTAAAGCCTCCCTACAACATCAAATTACCTAGTTCCCTCTAACCTTTCATCCTCCCCTTATCATATACCTAATTTCACATTAGACAAGAAGAAGGGAATAACAAGGGACATAAAGCAAGCCGAATGGGAGAGGATATCTAAAAAAAAGGTATTTTACCTAAAGTAGGTAAAATGAGTCACTAAAACAATTGACTATAGAGAAGTTTCATTATATTATATTAGATACCCTAAACTACTTGAGGACAAGCAAAGATCCAAGTTGGGGAGAGTGATGAGCCTTAGAATTGTCCTATTTTCCTTGTTTTAGTTTCATACTTTTCACCATTATATTGACAAATGATTGTGTGAATCTTTGAATGTCTACAAAATTTAATGGATTTTTATGATTGATTATAGTTATTAATGATGAAATATACCTTTAGAATAAGCTAACCCCTACAACGAAGGATTTATCAACTAATAGAAAACAGACTTTATACCTACAGAAAATGGATGTCATTTGTTGCAGTCAAAGGGGGTGATCACCTATAGCACGTGCAATTTTTTGAACTCAATGCAAGCAATGGTTGGAGGGTGTGAACATTGTTAGAGTAATTGGACATTTACTTTATTAATTAAACAATATTTTTTTAATTACATAAAGTTCCCTTTTACCTCTTTTTCACTTAAGCTAACATTAGGTGCATAATAATTAATTACTTTATTAATTATTATTGTGCAAGCCTAGGGTTTTCCTTTTTAGGGTTTTCATCTATATGTAGTTGAAAACTATCTTTTGTATCATTATTCATTTTACATTTTCAGGTGAATACATTGCTCCACATTCTTGAGCATTTCCTTTGTTGCTTCTCTTTGCTTCTCCTTGTAACAGGTTATTTGCTTGCAAAGATCTTTTGGGCTTCTATGGTGTTGTATCTTCTCAACTCCAACAAACATTATTTATTCATGGATCACTCCAACTTTTCACTTTATGCTATTATCAAATCATCGAGGAAAGAATATACTTATACTAACAATGGTTAGAAACCTGCAATAAGTTTTACCCTGTTAGGTACATCTTTAGTTATAACCATCTTCTTTAAAGATGTAGATTCCTGATAATATTCTTACACTCTTATCTCCAATAGCTTTTATTCATTGTTTGAAATAATACCTATTCCTCTTTCTATATTTTTGAGAGTCGACAATTGTTTTCAATTTGTTTTTAGTCTAAGAATAATGGAACTCACAAAGACCTTGTATATATGTCTGATCTTGTGAGAGATCAAAGCTAGCTAGATATTTTGTATGAAATATATTTTAATATTTTTTTTCACTCGAATACTCTATTGTTAAGTTTTTGTATGTTCAAATTACAATAAAGAATAACATGGTCTTTCCATGAATCTCTGAGTTGGGACTTGAAGAAGGATACTATGGGATTATAGTAACTCAAGCAAGGGCCACTTGAGGTACTACAATATCTATTGTATTTTAGATTATTAGTTGCAGTAGAATAAATTCCTAAATTGAATTTCCTAATTTGTAGTTTTTTGAGTTGTTGAATGAACAATTAATTATTATTACATTAAGTTGCAACATAGTTGAAGTCATTAAGTTACTATCTTCATAATTGTTGTTACCCATGGAAATTATTACATTTACCCATAGTAATTTTTATTTATCTAAATCTATTTAGTTGAACCTATTTTTAGATAAAGTTATTTCAATTAGAATTTCTTTTGTTACTTTCCTATACACCATTGATTAAGAGTTTTTAGGATTCTCAATTGTACATATAGTGCTAGCATCATCTCAAGATTATGATTCCCTGGTTGAAAATTTAAATAAAGCACCTCTAGTAAATTGAATTTCTTACTAAGAGATTTGTTGGTTTGTTAATTTTTCTGTATGCATTGTCTACATCAATTAATTGAACATAGAGGGAGCTCTACACCAACCAACCAAATTTTTTATACCCTTTCAACAATTTTGTTCCAATAACTATTTTACAGTTTCTTAGTAGACAAAGGAAGCCCAAGATAGATAGTAGGAAGAGTAGCCTATTGATAGCCCAAAATTATAACAAACTTATTTTGAAAAGAAGCCTCTGAGTTAAATAAATAAAAAAGACGTTATAATTTATATGCTATATTGAGGCTCTAGAAAAAATTTCCAATTTTTATCTTCCACTATAGAAGTAGCTCCAAACGTAATAGTATCATCCACAAATTGTTTATGGGAGGAGGGAGAGAAGGAAGAAGTATCTCTGACCCCCTTTATAATTTTGGAATCAGTCAACCTCTAGAAATTCCTACCAAGGACCTTAGCCACAATTATGATCAAATAAGTGGAAATAGGATCCACTTGTATCATAAGAGAAAATTTTCTAAGAATACCATTAACCACCATAGATAACTTAGATGTAGTAACACATTCTTTAATCAATTCTAGGATCCTCCCTTACAAGCCAAACTTTTGAAGGACAACAAGAAGAAAAGGCCAAGACACTCTATCATAAGATTTTTAAATGTCAAGCTTAACCAACATACCCAAAAAAATATTATTTTCCATAGAATGAATATATTCATGGGTTGTAAGAACATCTAAAATATGCCTTCTCAAAATAAATCTTTTTATTTTATTTTGGGAAATCATCATATGCAAGAAAGGCTTAATCCTATTAAAAATTAACTTAGAGAATATTTTATAAATAGTGTTACAAAGATTTATGGTACTAAAATCCAACATAGAAGTGGCTTCTTCCTTTTTTGGCAAAAAAAAAATAAAATTAGAATTAAGTTGTTTGAAAAGTTTACCTAGCCTGAAGAAATATCTTGCAACATCAACAAGGTATTACAACTGATCTCCCAAAAATCCTATAAAAAAGAGGGTGAAAACCCATCAGGTCTCGGAGCTTTAAAAGCTCCAAAAGAGATGAAAAAAACCCTCACTTATTCAATAGAGGTATCTTTAGATATTTCCACATTATTTCTTTCACTAAGCACATTAGGAATAATATCTAAAATATAGTGAGTACCATGCATATACCTAGAATTGTCTCTAAAGGTATACTAGAAGAAGGAAGAAACAAAATTACCAATTTCTATAAAACATAAGTTGTCATTGATGTAAAAGCCTGAGTCAAAAGTTGGAGTGCTTTGAATTATCATTATATTCCCCTTGACTTAAAGTGTTGTATGTCAGAAGTTTTGTCTATTCAATCTTGGCAATTTTACAATCATGATGCAAAATCAAGAAATGTATTATCAGTTGCTAAGGAGTGTTTGTATGAATATTGTATGCTTGCATTTATTATTTATGATAGTGATGGTTTGGAATTTTGTATCAATGTGGTTTTGTTCGAGGATATATTTTGGGTAGAGATATTTCTTTGGCAATAGAATTATGGTTAGAATTTCTTTCAAAAATGCATTTTTCTCTGTGGTTTGGAAGGAGAGTATATATACACTAGTAGTGTTAGTTTACTAAGTTTTTGGAGGATATGTTCAGTATGCAAAAAGTTTTATATGAAAAAAATTTCTCTATATCTATCTATCAACTAGTTATAGTTCAAGTCATGTGCGGTAATGGCTAGTAGTTTTCATAATTCAAATCTTGCATGTGGTGTTAAGATAGGACTTGCTTAAGTTTCATGTGGTGGCACATGACATCAAGTTCTTTTGGTGGCTAAAAATTTTATTTTTGGACCAACCTACTACACGTTTCATGTAATTTAAATTTAGGTCCACCTTATGTTGTCCTAGCTCTTTGCAGGTCCCTAGTTGACATGAAAGAGTGTTAATGTAATTTCATGTATATATTTCAAATTTTCAAATGCATTGTTAAGTATTGGTGTATGTTTGTATGAATTAGAATTACACCTATGTGAAAAATAGTTGGTCGCTAGTGCAGATTGAAGAGAAGGTGTTGAAGATAAAAGGGAGAATTACATTCTAGTGTGTGTTCCTATATCAGTAGATCATATGCAATAAGGAAGAGTGATAGTTGTTTCTCTGGCATGTATTGAGTTACATTTTAGATTGACAAGCCTTATCATTGTAATCTAGTAGGACTGGTGATCTACTTGTTGTATTGATTCATTTGGGGATTGGTGTCTCCACTAGGTTGGTGCCTACTTACACTTCAAGGGATTGGTGTATTTGGCAGGTTGGTACGTACTTCAGTGTGTAAAATTTACTTGAGTATCTCTACTTTGTGAGGCTAGATTTGGATAGTAGATCCAAGTAGCTTTACTCATTGTGGTTTTTCTCATCTTTGGTTTCCACTTACAACTGGTGTTCATGTGTGTGCATTATACTTTTATTTCTTAATTTCTTATGTGGTAATCGCTAATTAAAATCATATATGTTGATAATTGTAGACAAATTTCTAAGTTGCATGATCCACTAATTTGTGCTGAAATTGAGAATTTTGAATAAAGTGGATCTACTAATTCACCCCCCCTCTCAGTAGATTGTGTGCCCTTTAATTGGTACCAGATCCAAGTTCCTTTGAAGAAGCCTAACAGCTTAAGGTACTTCTAAGATGGCATGGGCAAGTTTTTCTAGAAACAAAGCACTAATATTTCATGGATCCAATTTTGCATTTTGGAAGGTTAGGATGGAGTCATATTTAATGGCTTTAGGAATGGACATCTGGAAGTTAGTTATATAAGGATATGATCCTCCTGAAAACCCTGCTAGGGATTAGGCCATAAAGAGGGCTTGTGAACTCAATGCTAAGGTCAGAACAACAAAAGACATATGGGATAAACCTGAGACAATCTATAAAGGTGATGAAAAATTCAAAGAGGAAAAGTTGCAAACTTACAAATTACAGTTTGAAGGTTTGAAGATGAGAGAAGATGAGAACATTGCTACGTTCATGCTTCATTTTGATGAATTTTTCAGCCATATCTGAGGTCTTGGTGATATTTTGAAGAGAATATTTTTGTGAAAAAGGTACTTAGATCTCTCCCCATAAGGTTTGACCCTAAAATCTATGGTATTGAGGAAGTTAAGGATGTGAATAATTTAAAATTTATTAACCTACATGGAAATTTGACTGCATTTTAGATGAAATTTGAAAGTGAATATTCTATAAGAAAAAAAGGTACTTTTAGAGTTTCTATAAAGTAGGTTGATCAATATTCTAATTTTGGATCAAAATCGGAAGAAGAAATTTTTTTAGGAAGCTAAAAAAAGGCTTTGGTAAGTACAAAGAAAAATTACAACTCAAGTTTTTCCATTATGGAGAAGTAGGATATTTTATGGATGTGTCCCCATAAGAATACTAATAGTGTTGAGAAAAATAATGAAAATAAGTCATTTCAGAGAAATTTTAGAGGCCAGAGGAAACATAAAAAATTTTACACTAATGAGGAAGAAGACTACTCCACTAAAAAAGAAGATGAAGACATCTCTAGAAATGAAAAAGATAAATCTATGTACATTACTTTTGAGACTACTAATGGAGATGTTGAAATGGATTCTTGAAACAATGAAGTAGAGGTAGATCTTATGAAAGAATTGATCAATTCTGGAAAAGAAATCAAAAGACTGAAAATTAGAATTATGGAAGAATTGAGAGCTAAAGAAATGGTATCTTAGGATTTGAAGAAAGAAAAAAAGATGATTGTTGAACTAAAAACAAAAACAGAAGAGGAAAAAAGGATTGAAGAAGTCCAAATAGAAAAGTTGCTATCAAGAGATAAAGACTATGAGAAACTAGAAGAAAAAATTATGACGGTAAAAAGACAGTTTGAGAAACTGAACTAGTAGTTGCCGATGAAGTTTGCTAAAATTATAGAAACCCTAGATCGGATTTTGGGAATTCAAGGAGCTCTTCATGTTAAAACTAGAATAGGTTTTGATGATCAAAAAAAGAAGGTGATAGAACATTCTGACAAGACTACTAAGGCAAGTCCAAAAGTGATAGGCTCTAAAAGTTCAAATTCTGAAAGGACCATGGCAAGTAATGAAAGCATCGAAAAAAATGATAGATTTATTCAAGTGTTGAAAAAAATAATAAGATCTAGAAGACATGGATATAATAGTAGGTTAAACTTTCCTTTCTCTGGTTATTGTTTCAATTACAATAATTTTGGACATAAGGTTGTGGGCTATAGGAAATATCTAGTAAGAAGAAATAACTATGTCAACAATAATGAATTTTCACCTTTATATAATTTTAATATAATTTGTTTTAAGGGAAAAAACTTTGGACACATTGCAAGGAACTATAGAATCAATTTTATGACTCCTCCTTTGTCAAAAATTGGAAGAAAATGATCAAAAAGTGAAATTCAAGAATCAAGAAAGGCTTGGAAGAAGGTTCCTGAAGAAAAAAAGTTTTAATAGTCAATAATTGCTCAAATTTCACTACATGCTCAGAAGGAGAAGAACCTATGGCTCATAGAAAATGGTTTCTCTAGCAACATGATTGGATATAAAATAAATTTCATGAATTTCAAGAAATTTTAAGGTGGTTCAGTGACCCTTGGAAACAATTCAATTACCAAAATCTCTGGTAAGGTTACTTTCAGTCTTGATGGTGGTAAAACAAAGAATCATGATGTTTTGTATGTTGAAGGTTTAAAGAATAATTTTTTAAGTGTCAGTCAGATGTGTGAAAAAGAATACAAGTTATATTTTAGTGTTGAAGGTTATGAAATCAAGGAATCAAGTACTGGTGAATTGATTATAGAAGGAAGCATGAGAGATAGTGACATGTATCATCTTAGTAAGCTAAATGAATAGAATTATCTCACATCATAGAAAGATGAAAGTTGGCTTTGACATACAAGGTTAGGACATATGAATTTTGATGATATTGCAAAGATTAGTTCAAGAGGGCTAGTCCAATATATGCCAAATATTAAGAAGCCTCAATCAATCAGCTACAAGCCATATCATAAAGGGAAGCAAATAAGAAGAAAATATCATGCTAAGGAGTACTCCACATCAAAAACATTGGATTTGGTTCACACATATTTGTGTGGACCCATGAGGACTAAAATTCCACAAGGAGATAGGTATTTCATGATGCTCATTGATGATTTCACTAGCATATCTCGGATAATATTTCTAAAAGAAAATTCAAAAGCATTTGATAAGTTTAAGGCATTCAAGGCATTAGTAGAAAATTAAATCAAAAATACAATCAAAGCTTTGAGATCTGAAAGAGGTGGAGAACTCAATTCTAAGAAGTATGACATATTTTGTGAAGAGCATGGGATCTAGAGGTAATTCCCTACTCCTAGAACTCTGTAGTAAAATGGAGTTGTTGAAATAAAGAACTAGATTGTATAGGATATGGAAAGATCTATGCTATTTCAAGAAAATCTACTAGATATGTATTCAAGAGAAGCTACACAAAATATTGTATATATTCTAAAAAAAAATCAGATTAGGTGCAAAATTGAGAAGACACCATATGAGCTATGGAGAGGAAGATCAACATTAGTAAGATACCTTATAATATTTGGGATCAAGTGTTGCATCAAGAGAGATGAATAAAATTAGGGTAATTTTTATTTCAAGTCAGATGAAGGCATTTTCCTTGGTTATTCTTAAAGAATTAAAGCCTACAGTTGTTATAAAAAAAGATTGAATAAGATAGTTGAAAGTGAAAATGTAAGAGTTGATGAGACTATTAAATCTACTAAAATTTTGAAAGTAGAATATGATGAAGAACCAATTCACAATAGCATTGAAGATTCAAAAGAAGTGGTTACAAAGACTCCAATAAAGTATGTTCAAAAAAATCATTTTAGAACACTAGATCATAGGAGACAAAGACAGTGGAGTTCAATCCCGAAAGGGACTTGAGAAAGCAAGTGAGGAAGTACACTTTTCTTTACTATCAAAGATAGAACCTAAGTAATACAAAGAAGCAAGAAAAGATAGAGGTTGGATAGAAGAGAATTGAGGAAGAACTGAATCAGATCATGAAGAATGAAACTTAGGAAATTTTCCCAAGACCTAAAGACAATAATGTGATTGGAGTCAATGGAGTTTTCAAAAACAAGCTAAATGAAAAAGGAGAGGTAACCTAGAATAATACAAGATTTTTATGTAAAGAGTATGCTCAAGTTGAAGGCATGGAATTTGAAAAGACATTTTCTCTAATGGCAAGACTAGAGACAATTGGGATTTTCTTAGCTCTTTTTTCATTCAATAACTTCAATGTGTATCAGATGGATGTGAAGTCTACATTCTTGAATGGACAGCTAGAAGAATAGGTTTATATTGAACAACCGGAAGGATTTCAATGTTCTAAAAATCCGAATTATTTTTTAGATTTAAGAAGGCTTTGTATGGACTCAAGCAAGCTCCTAGAGCTTGGTATTCAAGTTTGGATGGACTTGAACCAACAAGGATTCCAGAGAGGAAGTGTAGATAGTAATTTTGTACATAAAAACAAAAGGAGAACAATTGTTGATAATTATGGTCTATGTGGATGACATTATATTTGGAGGTAGTAGTGATGACATGTGTGAAGAATTTTAGAAGTAAATTTATAATGAATTTTATATGTTAATGCTAGGATAATTATCCTTCTTTCTTGGGTTGTAGATTATACAATCAGACAAAGGTATTTTCATTTTACAACACAAGTACAAAAAGGATATTTTGAATAAGTTCGAGATAGAAGATTGCAAACCGGTTGGAACACCTATGGTTATAGGATGCAATTAAGTAAATATGATAAATTTTCACTAGTAGGTCAAACCTTGTATAGATCTATGATTGGCAGTTTGTTATATGTAACAGCATCTAGACCAGATATTATGCAGACAATTGGAATGGTTGCTAGATTTCAAGAAGCACCTAAAGAGACTCATGTTAAAGCAATGAAGAGGATATCTATATATTTGAAGGATATGAAATATTTTGGACTATGGTTTCCAAAGAGTGAAATTTTCACTCTAACTGCATATATAGATGCAGATTGGGCAAGATGTGTTGATGATCAGAAAATAAAAAGTGGTGGTGCATTATTTCTTGATGACAATTTGGTGTCTTAGTTGAGCAAGAAATGAGAATCAGTCTCTCTATATTTATTAGAAGTATAATATATTGTTGTAGAATCATGCTGCACTCAATTACTTTGGATGAAGCATAATTTTAAGGAAATGAAGATTGAGTTTGGTGAACCTATCACTATTCTTTGTGATAACACTAGTGCCATAAATATGTCAAAGAATCTATTAATGCACTCAAGGAAAAAAAGGGGGAGATTGTTGAACATAGGTTGTCATTGATGTCAGAGTTTTTAGCTAGAAGTTGGAGTACTTTGAATTAGCATTATTTTCCCCTTGACTTAAAGTGTTGTATGTCAAAAAATTTATCAGTTCAATTTTTGAAATTTGACTATCATTATGTAAAATCAAGAAATATATTATCAGTTGCTAAGGAGTGTTTGTATGACTATTATATACTAGCAATATCATGCTTGCATCTATTCTTTATGATAGTAATGATCTAAAAGTCTATATTAGTGTGGTGTTGTTCAAGGACATCTTTTGGGTAGAGAGATTTCTTTGGAAATACACTTATGGTCAATATTTTTTTTCAAAATGTAGTTTTTCTCTACGATTTAGAAGGAGAGTATGTCTATACTAGTTCTATCAATTTCCAGAGGATTTGTTTAGTGTGCAAAAAATTTGAAGTGACAAAAGGTTCTTTATGTTTCTCTATCAACCAATTACAATTCAAGGCGTGTATGGTAATGGCTAGTAGCATTTGGAAATAAAATCCTATATGTGGTGTTAAGATAGAACTTGCTTAAGGTTCTTGTGGTGGTGCACAACATCAAGTTATTTTGGCGGCAAGAATTTTTTTTTGGACCAACCTACTACATTTTTCATGTAATTTTAATTTAGGTCCACCTTGTGTCATCCTTTCCCTTTACGGATGCCTGGCCAACATGGAATATTTTTGATGTAATTTCATGTATATATTTCAAATGTTTAGATGCATTGTTAAGTATCGGTGTATTTTCACATGAATTAAAATTACACATGTGTGAAGAATAGTTGGTTGTCGGTACAAATTGAAGAGAAGGTTGTGAAGATAAAAGGGATAATTGCATTCCAGTGTGTGCACATGTATCATAAGATCATATTCAGTAAGGAAGAGTGACAATTGTAACTCTGAAACTTATTGAGTTACATTGTAGATCCGCAAGCCTTATCATTGTAATCTGATAGGATTGGTGTTCTACCTATTGTATTGATTCATTTGGGATTGGTGTCTCCAATAGGTTGGTGCCTACATAAAATTTATGCGAGTAGTGTCTCCAATAGGTTGGTTCCTACATACACTTCAGGGGATTGGTGTGTCTAGTAGGTTTGTTCCTACTTCAATGTGTAGAATTCACTTGAGTATTTCTACATTGTGAGGTTGGGTTTGGATAGTAGATCCAAGCAGCTCTTCTCACCGTGGTTTTTCCCATCTTGGGTTTCCACGTACATCTGGTGTTCATGTGTGTGAATTATGCTTTTATGTCTTGATTTCTTATGTGGGATTTACTAATTAAAATCATATGTTGATAATTGTAACAAAAATTCTAACTTGCATGATCGAGTAATTAGTGTTGAAGTTAATAATTTTGAATAAAGTAGATCTAAGAATTCTCAATAGATTGGGTGCCCTCCAATTTCCTCGTCAAAGCTTAAGATAGTACCATCTAGATTAATCAAGTTTCTAATAATATTTCTCTTTTTTTGTTTAAGAGTGGATTGAAAAAAGAACATAGTACTTTTGTCTCCCTTAGTGATCCATTTAATCTAAGATTTATGTTTATGGAATATCTTTTATCCTCTCATTAATCTCGGTCATTCCTATTTTAAAATTTTATTTAGAATAGGTCTCCATATCATAAGCACCACCAACCATTATGTCATTTTATTCCATCCTCTTACTTTGTCTTTCCCCAATTTGATTTTTTTAGCAAGGAAAAACATGGGAGTACCCTGCACAACATTATTCCACCAATTTCCAACCATTTTCCTAAAATCTAGATGGGAAGCCCACATTATTTCATACCTAAAAGGGTACAAACATTTCCTTACTATACTATCACACTACAGAGGGAGAGAATTATGATTTGATCCCATCCTAGGCCAAGCTTTAAGAGTGAGGTTAGGAAGGATGTTCCAAGAATTTGAGATTAAAAACTATCAAGATTCACTTGAATAAGGTTGTTTCCCATTTTTTTAATAGAACAAGTAAAAGAGGTTTCCTATAATTCCACATCTAAGAGACCAGTGATAGTGAAAATTTTGGAAAAATCAACCATACTATGAGACTAATCCTCAAGACCTCCAAGATTTTTTGAGGATAAGAGATGGGTATTAAAATACCCTACAATCATCCAATTCTAATTAGGTTGAAAAAATATAGTATTAGTGTGTTGAACACCCAAAATACTGAGAGGAGGGGGTGAATCAATATTCCTCTAAACCAATCAAACACAACCCATCCAATTAACTGAATATAAATAACTGTAATGAAGTAGGAAAGCATGAATACAACCACAGAATCACCACACATGAAAATTGATACTTTAATGTGGAAAACCCAAATAGGATAAAACCACAGTGAGAGTTAGCTCACAGTATATTATATCTAGATATAAGATATTAAAAAGGCTCACTACCAAGATGCACTGACCAAAAAAGAGCTCACAGCTCACTAAGTACAAAGAAGGGTTGGCAACACTACCTATTTGAACTGATACAATAGTATCTATCATATGCCAAATTATAGCTCCATTGAGGTACAAAATGATTTTCACATAGTTTTCGTATTACTATATAACAAACATGTAGGTGATTCATAATACATGTATGCTCTGCCACATTCATATATCATATATTCCTTTCACAATTTTTTACACCATTCTTATTCACCATGCTCTCTTCACATATTTCCCTAACACTTTGGTAAAGATCTCACAAGTATACCCACATTAGGTGAAACTTAAATTAGGTCAACCTAATTAGAAGTAACACACAAAAACTAAACATTTTGTCCTCAAATTATTTCATCCACACTTAGCACCTATGAACCCCTAAACCTGCAATTGCATAGGAACAACAAATAAATCAAGATGTTAGATCAAATTCAAACAAGAATGAAGGATTCCCCATGAAATCCATCTACTCAAACTTAAACTAGGAAAATGAAGAACAAACTAAATAAATGAAATTAAAACTTAATTAAGTGAGAAAACTAGTAATCCCATGGTGGAATTGGTACCAATTGAAATGTTGAAATTGGCCCTTTCCCAACTCCTAAATTGTAATGTTGATGATTGTAGATTGATCATAACCTATCTATGAAATTGTGAAAATGGTGAGTATGTGGAACGATGTGCACAAAATTAGATCTCAATGTCAAGAAAGTAACGTTGCATGACATTGTGGATGTTGAATGAGGAGAGAAGCCTCCAATTTATAGATTTGAATTTGGAAGAAAGGGCAAGATTTGGGCAATGTAGGACTAACTTTCACCCAATGGCCAAACGCCACTTGTCACCATGTGAATAGTTGATTGTTGTGCACATCTTGGCCAAAGTGCCAATAAATGCAATTAGGTGGAATTTGAAATTGAGGAAATGACATGTGAGAGGGAAAAAGGAATGAAATAAATGCCACTTGGCTCAATGCACAAGGACATGTAAGAGGAGTGAATTCTTTGTTGGAAGTACCCATCCACTTCGACTTTTTGAATTCAAACTTGAGGGAGTATTCCCTTTTGATGCCATGTGAGGGAAACTAGAGATTTAATAAATGAATTAAATCTATTTTCATGTGCAAGTTGCATTCTCTAGAATATTTTAGAGATAGGGATTAAATTAATCAAGGTTTTGATTAATTTAATGAGAGATTAGATGATTTAAAAATTTTGACTTAAATTGACGAATTGATTTAAATTAGAATTGAGAGTAAATGATTAATTAAATAAATGATTTTGATTTATTTAACTAAATGGGAAAATGTTAGATTAAATCAAATAAGGTTTAATTTATTTTATTTAATAAGACGACTTTAGAGACTTTATTCAAATAAAATGATTAATTTAATTAAACAGAAACATAAGGTTAATTGAATTAAATTGATTAATTTAATCAATGGAGGAGAAATACTTAATCAAATAAATAATGATTTTTTTAATGAAGAGACGGAAGGTGATGAAAAGTTGAGAGTATGATTTAGGAGGAAATGTTATTAGTAATCAGGATCAAGTGTGTTGAATCAAATTTGTACATTTTCCATGTCTATATTTTGCCCCTCTTTGAAGCAATGTACTTGTTGCATTGATTCAAAGAATAAACTATTGTGATCAAAGTTTAAAATTTCTTGATTTTTTCAGATGCCCCACTACTGCCCCAGGGGAAGGATTATTCCGCTATAATGCCCCCTCGAGAGATTGGATGAAAATTTTGATTTTTGGATGATCTTGTGAAAAAAGGATGACAAGGTACCTGATAGGTTCAAAATGCCCCAGATTGCTAAAAAACACCTTCAAATGCCAAAAAAAATATGCAAAATGGCCCTCGATTGGACAAAAACGGGATTGTGGGACCAAAACCCTAGCTGGAAGGTCAAATTAGGTCAAAAAACCTTAATTTTTAAGCTTAAATAGACCTTAAGAGGTCGCTTTCAACACATTTGCATAATTAGCCTTTAGAAAATTTCACACTTTTAGCTTTGAGTCTTGGTCGAAATGGTGCAATGACAGCTTCATAGGCATGTGTCAGAGAGAGTACGAGTGCACCAATAGCCAATCGGTGCAGGACCCGTGGTATGTACAGATATCCAACATTTAATTTTTTCATTTTATGTGCATTAAATAGGGTAGAAGTGTCTTTTAAGTTGAGCGGCACTATATAGTGCCACTCAAAATGCTTTATCGATGCTGCTAGGGCCTGTATTGGACCGCATGTGCAAACAGTATCACATGTCTTAGTTTGGAAACTAGGGTTTTCCAGTCAAACTTCGTCATCTGTGAAAGTTTAACTGCGCGACGCAATTAGGGATTTCGGGTTTGCCACAAATTTGGTCACATATGTGAATAGTGTCGCGTGAGTCACTTTGGAACTAAGAAAATTACAAACTTAGTCGTGGCGTGCAGTTTGCAACTTTCCACACTACGCCGCATTTGCAAATAGCATCGCAATTGTTGTTTTAGATGCAAAAAATTAGCATGAGATGTAATTTTTTCTTTTTCTTGATGTGATGGCTTCCCTTGTATAGGAGGAGCTTGATTTACTTCACTCGTGGGAGCACAAATGGTCGGTGCTCCATAGATTGTAGGATATGCATGAGTTGGTCCAAGAGTAGCTTGGTGCTCTTAGTCTTTGGTATATTGCATGCGTTCGTCCTATTCAGGGGCACTTAGGCATGATGACAGCCTTGGACGAGCGGTGGCACAACGACACTTCTTCATTCCATCTTCCTACTAGTGATGCTATTGTTACCCTTGAGGATGTCTAATGCATCCTCCGATTACCTATCCATGGGGCCAGATTCATCTATGATCCAGATGTCGGCAGAGATGCTTGATATGGGGTTATGGAGTTTGATGAGATTCAGTCCTCTAATTGGTAAATTGATTTAGAGAGATACTTTGGCCACGTACACATTTATAGGTTCATCATTGTGGCTATCATTTCAAGTCTTGTAGCACCCAATCGATGGGGTCGATACTTTAGTCCAGGTTGGAGACTGGCATGGGAGCAAATGGTTCACCGCAGGGAGTGCTTTGCTTGGGGACCAGTATTACTAGCATCCCAATATAGGGTTCTTCATGAGTTTTCATACTTGGACAGCAGGTCCCTCAGGGTCGAAGTTACTTTATTACACATCTGGGCATGGGAGCGGATCCCAATTCTTTGCCCAGATGTCACACCAATTATTCTTGAGATAGATGATCATGTTGTTTGGTGGTACGGTGGGGCATAGATATACTTTACTTATATTGGCACAGCTGGTCTTGCACACTAGCGACGAGTTCTTGATGAGACGAGAGAGTTCGTCTAGAGACCCTAGATGGGCATTGGCCCATGGTACGATGATGTTCAACCGTTATTTTATTCCAAACAAGATAGGTGGATGTAGGGTCGGGAGCATACCATGAGAGAGCGGTATCTCCCAAACAGGTTGGCCAAATAGTTTGGAGAGGTACAGGATAGGCCAGATGATTAGTATGTGGTGATCTTTTCCCATCTGACTAGACACATAGCATGGGGCCAACCCATTCTCTCAGTTGAGGAAGTGTCCTCTTTCAGACAGTTGGTGGTCTGACCGTGGTCATATGATCAGGGGCCAACAGATATAGGGGTTACTCAAGCATAGAGAGCTTGGTTCAGGCCTCCCATATGATTGACAGTTCCTAGTTCAGTGATTCCATGGAGAGACCTAGAGGTAGGATAGTGGGAAGAGGCCACAGACAAGGCAGAGGAGGAGGTGGACCACCTCCTAGGGATCTTGCATTGAATTTTCCTCCTTGAGTAGGGGATCAAGATGGTCAGGCAAGAGTGGTCCCTCAGTAGCAGCCAGCATCGCAGCTAGCAGCACAACCTGATCATAGAGATGCACTGATCTGGAAGTTGCAGGGTCAAATTCAGGTGTTGACAACAGAGAGAGATGAGGTCAAGCAGTAAGTTACGATAGTTACTACCGAGATGGACCAGGCATGATCTGATAGGGATCAAGATATTGCTCTATGTTAGAAGCTAGAGAGCACAACTTCCTCATCTTAGGGTCGATCAGTTGATCTATAGGCATACAAAGAGGTGGTTAGGGAGGCCAAGTATTATCGATAATAATACAGGCAGGCAGTGCCACCAGCAGGCAGAGTGCCAGAATTCTCCTAGCAGATAGGGATGCGACCGCCAGAGGATCATGGTGACACGCAGATGGGAGAGGGTGAGGGGCACAGCTAGCAAGGCTAGCCCTTGATCACAAACAATTTTTTCATTTTTGACTCATGGGCTGCATTATTGCCCCTATTGTACCATGTACTTTGATGTACACTTGATCCAATTTTGTATCATAATAGTTTAACATTTGATGATATATATGAGATGGTTCTCCCTTTTATGAGATGTTTTTCAATGTATGATATGCATTTCTTACTTTCCTATATGCTATGAGATGTTCCTATTTCTTATGTTCATGCGATATGATGTATGTTTCTACTGGATGCATTTTATTTTGTATATTTTTCATGCATTTTAATGATGATCCTATGAATGTAATGTATGGTAATGATGGCGTATTGATGTGAAAATGGTAATGGATGCTAATTATTATGTATGATGTAATGCTTTCTTAAGATTCTTAGAATAAAAAAATTATATTATTCCTCATAACTCAAGATAATGATATGATGCAATATGCTTTTTATGCTAATGATCTGGTGGATGCAGAGTGTATGCACTGGCGTTGTTCCAATTGTTGTCATGATACCATGTTAGTATAGAAATAAGATAGAAGAACTTAGAAACAATGAGTTATTTAGGATGAAGATGACTTGCCTTTCCAGGAGTTGGGATCTTCAAAGGGTCAATTACGTTATGTTTTATAACACACCTAGGTACAATGCATCAAGTTATAAAGAACCAGGATGGAATTGTACCCAATATGATGGAATTTGAATTGACAATTAGATAGGAGTATTCTTGTTCACACTTAGTATGCATACTTCATTTAGGATGTAGTTCAAACATTCTAAACATCTCAGGCCAAAACATAGGAAAGCAAGCTTTCTTATGTGGTCAACAAGACATCTAAAACATTTGCTCCACAAACCAAAAAATGTACATATGACTAAGTTATTTTACAAGTCTATCCCACAAGCATAGTAGATAAAAGAGATGAAAAATCTTTGCCCCATTCCTTTCTCTCTAAACCTATTTTTTTTAGGCATCATTGAGAGATCTTTGGAATGAGCACAAAATAAGATAAGCCAATAAAAGACCAAATAAAGTAAACAAACAAGCTAATTTTCTTCATACCGCTAGCCAAGACTAAAATACTGTGAGGTACCTGATGCTTATGTCCATGGTGGGAAAGTTTCATCCTAGGACATGTTGTGATCAAGGTTTTGATGGGACTGATTGGATGATAAGCTATTGAGACTCTGAGTTGACCGAATTGTTTGCTTACTGACTTAGACTTTTGAGACTCTGACAATTAGGTGTTCACTTCTGAACCTGCTAGAATTTCTTCTGACTAACTCACCAAAGGGTGAGAGTGATGACTGATTTTATTATGAGTGATGAAAATTGTGAGAGAAAGTGAGATGAGATGGATGCACCATTTTGGATTTTTTAGATATTTTGAGGTTTTTTTGGTATTTTGAAATGTTTTACAAACTTTTTTGGTATTTTTGAGATTTACAGCAAGGAGACCAACCTAAAGACCTATTCTAGGGATCTCAAGAGCTGATCCATAGATTATCCTTGCCTACGTTATACATGCAAAGATCACGTAGTTTGACTAATGACAAACTTGACTCAATGATGGGTAAACAGATTGCCAATTTATTGTGACAGACGCCTAAGGACTGACCTAAGTTGTCTTGCGGGATGATCAAAGATCAAACTTTCCTACGTTCAAGCTCAAAGATGGCATAGTTTAGACAAGGTGGAAAACTGACAAGACTCAATGATGAATAGTTTTTGAAGATTTCTGAGACTTTCGACATTTTTTTGGATTTTTGATAAATTTTTG
This sequence comes from Sequoiadendron giganteum, assembly GCA_007115665.2. Classification (NCBI taxonomy): domain Eukaryota; kingdom Viridiplantae; phylum Streptophyta; class Pinopsida; order Cupressales; family Cupressaceae; genus Sequoiadendron; species Sequoiadendron giganteum. The sequence goes on from CM021101.1 coordinate 359,747,535, forward strand.
AATGTTTTTGGATTTTCTGGTGTCGTGGGAAGAGCACAAAAGATATACACAAATCCGATCCAATGCCAGTTTCAAGGAAATGTCCCCAACATTAAGCGTTAAACTACTTTGATAAAGACGGGACGAATTGAGCTTAGGAATATGCAAAGTAGTACTATGATGGAAATTGATATGGTTATCAGCTCAGGCTTTGGTATGGATACGAGCAGATGGGTGGATGGAGAATTAATGAAATGTGATGGAATGGATGAGTGAGTCATGCAGATCCTTGTGGATGAGGAGTGTTTTATTTACGCTTGGCACCTATTTTCTAGGTTTTAACCAAGGTACTTGTCCAAAGCACCACCGAAGTGGTTTTCACTAGAAGACGATTTTTTTCTTTACTATTTTCGATCCTTTTTCTGATTTTTTTGGATTTTTTGTATTTTTTGTATTTTTATATTTTTTTGCTATCACCAAGACGCCTGTTTGCCAAGTTTTTATCAAGACAACCATTTTTTTAGGTCATTTTCTAATTTTTTTGTATTTTTTGGTTCTATACCTTGCAAGTTCTTAAGCATAAATTTTTTGGGGATGGGAGTTGTTCAAAGGCTCTTGCAGAGGCTCACCTTCTAGTGTTGCTAATTGATATGCTCTTGATTTATAGTTGGTTGTGATGATGAAAGTTCCTAGCCAGTTGGGCTCAAATTATCCTTTTCTCTCTAGATTTGGCACATTCCTATGGTTCCCCTTTAGCACAAGGTCACCGACTTGGAAGGTGTGTTGCCTGATCTTCTTGTTGTAGTTGTGTTTCAGGTGATTCTGATAGACCTGTAGATGGTTGAGGGCATCCATGCATTGATCATCTAGTAACTCCATCTCGTTTAGTCTTGTAACCCTGTATTCTTCATATGTGATGAGGTTTTGAAATGATATCCTTAATGACGGGAGCTCGATCTTGATTGGGAGGATGGCTTCTGATCCGTAGACTAGGGAGAATGGGGTGGTGCTTGTTGGCATGCGGATGCTAGTGCAGTAGGCCCATAAGGTGGGATTTAATTGTAGATGTCAGTCATGACTTAAGGATTTTCAGAATGTTTTTGTTGGTAGCTTTTGTTTGGTCATTGCCTTGTGGGTAATATGGAGTGGAAAAGCGATGTTGGATTTTGAATTTTTTGAACAAGTAACGGACATCCTGATTCTCTGATGAGGGTGCAACCCAAGACACAAAAAAAATCACACAGAAAAACTAACAAATCTTATTATTTTCAAAGTATGAAATTCTTACATGCAGAGGATCTCAAATCCTCCAGTTTTGCAATACATGCAAATTACAGAAAGAAACTACAGAAATTCCCCTATTCGCAGCATGCGATCTTCTTTCCCCAAAAACTGCCTAAAAGAAACAGTAACTCGCCCATAAATAGCCCGTTTCTTTGTTTGGAGCCAAAAACGGGATTCAAATTATGCACCAACTTTCGGAAGCCCTAACTCAAGATCTAACCGTCAGATCTTCAATGATAATACCTTTTCGGAAAGCTCTCGCGAAGATCTCTTGCCGGAAAGTGGGGCCTAAAGGCTAACCACTTTCGTATTCCGCCAATTTTTCAGGCCCATCCGGAGCCTCTAAGTACCTCAAAATTAGCTCCGAAGATTTCATAAGGCAAAAAGCAGAAATTGAAACTTGAATAACTTTTGAACCGGAAATGCTCTTGATCTGATTCTTTCACCAAAGTGTTTATTATTATGTCCTGAAGCTTCCCTTAAATTTTTGTCTCCTCACGCCTTCAAATTCATACCTGCTAAAAATAGCAGTTGAGCAGAAAAAGCAGAAAAGCAGTTCTGAAAGTTGGGAATTCTTCTTCGACGAAAAGGGTATCCAGAAATGCAAAAACATCTACAAAAAAAATCTAAATGAAAGTAAATATATTTTTGGGTGATGTAGGATTGCCCTTACACCACTGGATGCTCCTGCATCAGACACCCAGGGTAATTTGAAAAGTGACTCCGTCACTTCTCAGATGGTTGAGGAAAACCCAAACGGTCAACCTCTGCCTTGGACAACCAGGATGAATCTTCCACAGGCCTTCCTTTCCACTTCACCAGATATTCTTCATATTGCCTATTTCTGGTACTCCTTCCTACACGGCTATCCAAGATTTCTTCAATCTCCTCCTTTTCTGAAGTAGGTGCTGGAATACCGCACTGTTCCATTGCTGGTACTTCCTCTGCGCCACCCTCATGATATTCTATCAAATCTGCAATGTTGAACACAGGGGAAATGTTGAATCCATCCGGCAACTCTACCTCATATGCGTTCCCTGAATCATGCCTCTTCAAAATTTTACAGGGACCGAACTTCTTCATCTTCAATTTGTTATAGGTTCCTACTGGAAACCTTTCTTTCCTCAAGTGGACCATGACTTCATCACCAATCTGAAACTCCTTATACCTCCTCTTTTGATCTGCCTTAGCCTTATACTGCATATTCATCTTGTTAATGTGTTCTTTTACCTTCTCATGCATATTCTTGATGTGTTCTACAAAGTCTTCAGCTTCAGCACTTGTCTTCTTCTCTTGGTCCATCTTCCTCAATTCTGGAGCAGTCCTAGGACTACTTCCATACACAATCTGGAACGGTGATCTACCAGTGCTTCTATTGACAGAATTGTTGTAAGCGAATTCTGCCTGGGGTAAGATCAAATCCCATCCCTTTGGTTTATCTCCTACCAAGCATCTCAGTAGGTTACCCAAACTCCTGTTCACAACTTCAGTCTGCCCATCAGTCTGGGGATGGTGTGCAGAACTAAACTTCAACTCTGTTTTCAACTTCTTCCACAAGGTCCTCCAAAAGTATCCAACAAATTTTGTGTCACGATCTGAGACTATACTCTTTGGCAAACCATGTAGCCTCACCACCTCTTTGAAGAACAAGTCAGCAATGTGGACTGCATCATGGGTCTTCTGGCATGGGATGAAATGTGCCATCTTCGAAAACCTATCAACCACCACAAATACTGAATCATTCCCTCTCTGTGTCCTTGGCAAACCAAGAACAAAGTCCATACTTATATCCTCCCACGACCTCTCTGGTACAGGTAAGGGCTGATACAACCCTGTATTCTGACTCACTCCTTTAGCCATTTGACATACCCTACAACTCTGCACAAACTTCTTCACATCTTGTGATAATTGAGGCCAATAATAATGCTCACTGATAATGGAAATGGTCTTATCCCGACCAAAATGTCCTGCCATTCCTCCACTGTGCTTCTCCTTTATCAGATTCTCCCTCATGGAACTCCTCGGAATACATAATTGACTTCCCTTAAACAACATGCCTTCTTGAATTAGGAAATCCAACCACTTTGTCCTGTCAACTGTAACAGGTTCCTTGCAAGCTTTCCAAGCCTCTGCAAAATCAGGATCATTCGGGTACAATGTCTTGAGTTCACTGAACCCAACCACCTCAATCTGCATTTCTATCAACAATGTATGCCTCCTACTTAAGGCATCTGCAACCCTATTTGACTTCCCACTCCTATGCTTTAAAACAAATGTATAACTCTGCAAAAATTCTACCCATTTCATATGCCTCTGATTTAATTTTCCCTGACTACTCAGGTACTGCAATGCTTGATGATCAGTATACATAACAAATTCCTTCGGCAACAAATAATGCCTCCATTTCTTTAATGCTTGAACTATTGCATAAAATTCTTGGTCATATACAGAGTACTTTCTCTTTGCATCATTTAACTTTTCACTGAAATAGGCAATGGGCTTACCTTCCTGGCTTAACACTGCTCCAATGGCACAACCACTGGCATCACAATCCACTTGAAACACCTTATTGAAATCCGGGAGAGCCAAAACAGGTTGTTCTGTCACCTTCTGCTTCAATAGATCAAAACTCCTTGCTGCTCCAGTGCTCCACTTGAACTCTTTTCTATCCCCTCTCATTGTTTCAGTTAGGGGTGCACAAATACTACTGAAGTTTCTAATAAACTTTCTGTAAAAACTGGCCAAACCATGGAAAGACCTCACCTCAGTAGTAGTTCTTGGGGTAGGCCATTCCAGAATAGCCTTCACCTTCTCTGGGTCCATCTTGAGACCTTCTGTCGAGACAACAAACCCCAAGTACACTAACTCCTTCTTCACAAAACTACACTTCTTCAGATTAATCAGCAATTTCTCTTCTCTTAACTTCTCAAAGACTCTACCAATATGCATTATATGCTCATCCAGTGACTTACTGAATATCAAAATATCATCTAAATACACAATAACAAAGCTTCCTAGGAACTCTTTCAGTACCTCGTTCATGAGCCGCATGAATGTGCTCGGTGCATTGGTTAGCCCAAAAGGCATGACTAACCACTCGTACAGGCCCTCTTTGGTCTTGAAGGCGGTCTTCCATTCATCTCCCTCTCGAATCCGAATCTGGTGATATCCACTCTTCAGATCAATCTTTGTGAAGTACTGAGCTCCACTCAAACAGTCCATCAGGTCATCCATCCTTGGCAGGGGAAATCTATACTTGATTGTTATCTTGTTTATGGCCCGAGAGTCTGTACACATCCTCCACTCCCCATCCTTCTTTGGTGCTAGTACTGCAGGTACTGCACATGGACTCAAACTCTCTCGAATCAAACCCTTTCTCAACAACTCCTCAACTTGTCTGTTTAACTCCTCATTTTCTGCAGGAGTCATTCTATGAGCTGCCTTATTCGGCAAACTGGCTCCTGGGATCAAGTCAATCTGATGACTGATCTTCCTCATTGGTGGTAAACCCTCAGGTACATTATCAGAAACAATATCCTGAAACTCATTCAATAACCCAGAAACTTCTACTGGAACCTTCTCACTACCCTCCTTATCCATTTTAGGAATCAATGCATAACACACACGCTCATGTTTTATGCCTTCTAAAAATTTCCTTCCATCGACATAACAAATTCTAGCACTACTGCATACCTTTTCTTCGGCCTTCTTCAGGGGTTTCAACTTATGGCGGACTCCACCCTTCATCAGGGAATAAGTGTTTGCATGGCCATCATGTACAGCTCGCCTGTCAAACTGCCACGGCCTTCCCAACAACATGTGACATGCATCCATGGGGATGATATCACAGAGTACCTCATCACGATAGCTTCCGATCTTGAACTTCACCAGGCACTGCTCATTGACTAGAACTTTGTGGTCTTTCTGCAACCAGGCAATCCGATATGGATGTGGATGCCTTTCCCTCTTCAGCTTCAACTTTGTAACCATTTCTTCTGACACTAGATTATCAGTGCTCCCACCATCAATAATGACATCACAACATTTGTCTTCACACTTGCACCTTGTGCGAAACAAATTCTTCCTCTGTTCTGGCTCCTTCTCTTCAGTCACCAAGGCTCTTCTAACCACTAGGGCTTCTCCCCTTTCAGCATCATCTGAATGCTCAGATTGAGCCTCCTCATCTACATGCACAACTCTTGCACGACCTTCTGGCCTTTTGTCTATCCTTCCTTGGTATTGTGGACATTCATAGGCTCGATGCCCTTCTTCACCACATCGGAAACAAGTTCCTCTGAAACCACCTCTTCCAGGTCCTTGCCCAAATCTTCCTTGTCCTCTACCTCTTTGATCACCACCATTCTGATCACGTGGGCGGTAGAAGTTATCATTCCTCTGGCTTCGACTGGTACCCACATCTTCATTTTTCTTCTCATCCTCATTTCGGCTTCCAAAAGATCTTCCGCTACCCCTTCCGCTTTGACCTCCTCGTCCTTTTTGCTTGCTATCAAATCTCTTGTTCAGCTTCTCTTCAACTCTCAGCGAAAATTGGTAAGCATCCTCAATGGTGGCCATTCTGACCAGGCTTAACTCCTCTTGAATGCTCGGCCGTAACCCATTAAGATAACGGGCTACCTTCTCCTTGTTGGCCTCTGCATGTCCCGTTCTGATGATCATCTTGTGAAAATCTTCTGTGTATTCTTTCACAGATCTACTTCCTTGCTTCAACCCTTGCAATTTCTTCAATAGATCTAACTCATAGTCCATTGGCATGAACTGCTTCTTCAGTTTCTCCACCATGCGATCCCATCTGGTGATCTTTCCCTTTTCTCTCTTATTTCTTTCTAGTTGGACCTCTTTCCACCAGATACTGGCGTGGCCCTTTAGCTTCGTTTTTGCAAACTTAACCCGATCTGGGTCCTCTACTTCTTCATACTCGAAATACTCTTCCAACTCATTGATCCAATCAATCAACTCTTCCGGGTCTAGACTTCCGGAAAAACTGGGAACTTCTACTCTAGGTCTTTTTCCGATCTTCGAAATGGCCCTTATCAGCCGCATTTGATCTTGATCAATAGCTTCTTCTTCCTCTTCTACATCTGAATCTTCCACCTCTTCTTCATCCTCACTTTCTTCTCCCCTTCTCGGGTTTACCCCTCTTCTTAACTCTCTTTGTAATGCATTTATTTGTCTCTGGAGGGCTCTGAAACCCTCAGCCGCTAATGGATCTCTTCCACCAGCATTTCTGGCACCACCTCGCCTACCACGTGCCACTCTTGGAGGCATCTTGAATATCTTGAACCCACAACCACAGTCCTGGTGCGAACTGCCTCACGATCGGCGATCTGTCCACACGCTCAAGAAAACCCGCTCTGATACCACTTGATGAGGGTGCAACCCGAGACACAGAAAATCACACAGAAAAACTAACAAATCTTATTATTTTCAAAGTATGAAATTCCTACATGCAGAGGATCTCAAATCCTCCAGTTTTGCAATACATGCAAATTACAGAAAGAAACTACAGAAATTCCCCTATTCGCAGCATGCGATCTTCTTTCCCCAAAAACTGCCTAAAAGAAACAGTAACTCGCCCATAAATAGCCCGTTTCTTTGTTTGGAGCCAAAAACGGGATTCAAATTATGCACCAACTTTCGGAAGCCCTAACTCAAGATCTAACCGTCAGATCTTCAATGATAATACCTTTTCGGAAAGCTCTCGCGAAGATCTCTTGCCGGAAAGTGGGGCCTAAAGGCTAACCACTTTCGTATTCCGCCAATTTTTCAGGCCCATCCGGAGCCTCTAAGTACCTCAAAATTAGCTCCGAAGATTTCATAAGGCAAAAAGCAGAAATTGAAACTTGAATAACTTTTGAACCGGAAATGCTCTTGATCTGATTCTTTCACCAAAGTGTTTATTATTATGTCCTGAAGCTTCCCTTAAATTTTTGTCTCCTCACGCCTTCAAATTCATACCTGCTAAAAATAGCAGTTGAGCAGAAAAAGCAGAAAAGCAGTTCTGAAAGTTGGGAATTCTTCTTCGACGAAAAGGGTATCCAGAAATGCAAAAACATCTACAAAAAAAAATCTAAATGAAAGTAAATATATTTTTGGGTGATGCAGGATTGCCCTTACACCACTGGATGCTCCTGCATCATTCTCAAAAGGTGTCCCATTATTAGAGATAATAGATTGGGGAATACCATATTGGAAAATGAGATAGTTCAAGATGAACTTGGATATCTTCTTTTCGGTGATGTAGGTCATGGGAATTTCTTCGACCCACTTTTTTGAAATAGTTTGTGGTGGTGATGATGAACTTGTGGTTGTTAGATGAGGTGGGTGTGATTTTACCTATGAGATCAAGCCCCCATTGTGAAAAGGGCCATGGTGTGATAATAGGATGTAATTCCTAAGCTGGTGCATGAATAAGGTCTTCATTCTATTGGCATTGTAGACACCTTCTGACAAAGTCATGTGCCTCTCTTTCCATTTTCAGCCAATAGTACCCAGCTATTAGTAACTTCTTGGCCAAGGTCATACCACTGGAGTGTGAACCGCAAGTGCCATTATGTACCTCAGTCAAAGCAATCAGGGCTTCCCCAGGTTTTAAGCAATGTAATAGGGTTCCATCAATGCTTCTACGGAAAAGGGTTTCCCCTAGGATGACAAAATGTAAGGACCTTTAGACAAAGGCTCGTTTGAGGTTCAGGGTAATATCGGTTGGGAGAACTCCTAGTCTCAGGTAGGTGTAAATGTCGTGATACCAAAGATCACTATGACCAATGAGTTCGCATGCATTTTATAACTCTGGTACCTCGAAAGTGGGTATGAGAAGCTTCTCTATCAAGAATTTATATTTTGAGACATTGTGAGGGATTTCTATCAAGGATCCAATTGTTGTCATTACATCAGCCACTCTGTTGTTTTCCCTCGTTATTTACTCAAAGGTGATAGCAATAAATGATTCTTTGAGGCTTTCAACTAATTTCTTGTATGGTGTGAGGTTATCATCCTTAGTTTGGTATTCACCATTGACCTGGTTGATAATAATTTGTGAATCTCCATAGACCTTTAATGCCATGATTTTCCATTGTGCTACAATTTTGAGACCTATGGTTAAATCCTCGTATTCTACAATGTTATTAGTACAAAGGAATGCCAATTTGTAAGATCTTGGTATGTAATCCCCATGTGGGGTGATAAAGAAGACACCGGCTCCTGATCCATGTTGTGTGTGGGAGCCATCAAAGTAGAGTTTCCAAAGATCGGCTATGCTGATATTAAAGATGGACTCATTTGGAAATTCCAATATGAGTGGATTCTCTACATACATGGGAGCTTTTTCCAGTTGGTCCACAATGACTTGTCTTTTAATTTCCTTTCACTCCACATACTCAATTTCATACTCTGATAGTATCATGACCCACTCAGCCATCCTTCCTGTGAGCAAAATTTTTGATAGTAGATACTTTAATGGATCTATCTCGGCGATGAGTTTGATTTTGTGTACCAACATGTAGTGTCAGAATTTTTGCAAAGAAAAAACTACTGCTAGGTAGGCTTTCTCAATGAATTTTTAGTTTAACTCATGGCCAACCATTTTTTTGCTGATATAATAGATCGCCCTTTCTATCGCGTTTTCATCGTGTTGAGCTAAAAGAGCACCTAGAGCTACGATTGTTGCTGAGATGTATAAGATCAATGGTTTCTTGCAATGAGTGACATCAATACTGGTGGTGTGAGAAGATATTCTTTAATTTTTCTAAATGCTTGATCACATTTTTCATCCCATTTGTATGCTACTCCCTTGTGGAGTAGATGTGAATATGCAATTTGTTTGTCCGCAAATTGGGCTATGAACCTTCGAATGGACTGGAGTCTGCCTTGCAATCCTCTTAGTTGTTTTAGTGTCCTCGGTGCATCCATATCGAGGATTTCCTTAACCTTTGCAAGATCTACCTCTATTCCCCTCATTGACACTATGTATCCTAGGAGTTTACCTAATTATACCCCAAAGACACACTTCTTGCGGTTGAGCCTGACCTTGTACTTCTCCAGTCTATCAAAGATGTCACTTAGGGTTGCTATGTGGTTTTTTCTCTTCTTTTCTTTTTCCATTATGTCATCCACATAATCTTTGATGGTTTTGTGTAACATGTCATGGAAGATTAGTGTCATGGCCCTCTGATGTGCAGCTCCTTCAATTTTTAGCCCAAATGGCATCATATTCCAGTAGTAGGTGCCCCATGGACATGTAAACGTTGTCTTATGCTAGTCTTCTTTTTCAATCATTATCTGGTTATACCCTGAGAAGCCATCCATCAGTGATACCATCTCATGTCTGGCTATCATGTCCACTATCATGTCAATGTTAGGTAGTGGAAAATCATCCTTAGGACATGCTTTGTTGAGGTCTTTGAAGTCTATGCAAATGCAAATGCCCCCATTTGGTTTTAATACTGGTACAAGATTTGATACCCATTCTGGATATTCAATCGAGCATATGAAGCCAATATCCAAGAGCTTCTGAAATTCCACCTTGACTAGCAAGGCTATCTGGGGATGCATTTTTCTTAATTTTTGTCTTATCGGCTTTGCTCCAGGGTAAATAGCCAAATGATGAACCACCACTTATGGATCCAGACCTAGCATGTCAACATAGTTTTATGCAAAATTTTCCATCCTTTCTTTTAGAAATGCTGCTAGTAATTCTTGTTCTTCTATTAGGAGAGACTCAACATAGAAATTGACTTGTGGTGTTGTATTTGTTCCCAAGTTGATAAGATTACACTGCTATGCTAGCACTACTGATATTTCTTGATGTATTGTAGTAGGGGGGAGATTTAATCCTTCATCCTTTGGTGCCTCAGAGAGGTTTTCACCATTTGATGCATCCTTTATTTTTACTATTTTGTGGTTAGAGAATGCCACAGTGTGGTTTTCACTCAATAACTTCAATCTTATTCTTGTTCTTTTTCTTTTGTGACTAAAGGTCTCAATCGTCTCCCCATAATATGCTTGAATGTCTAATGTGATTTTGAAACCCGCCTTGTGATCCCCACACGGAACTGCATCCCTTAGTCCCATGAATTCTGAGAGGGCCTCATTATTTTCAAATGAGTCTAGAATTGATGGTCCTCGTTGGTCATGATCAATAAGTTGAGGATATACTAAACTGATTTTTTGGGTAGATTGGTTTGACTCAGTAGGTGAGGCACTAATCATTAGTAAGGATGAATCCTCAAAGAGCATGGGAAGGCCTACTATGGCATCATCATCGTCACTACTGGGGCAGACATTAGTTATGTCAAAGGTGAAGTTGTCAAGTAGTATACATGTGCATACGGGTGGTCTAAGGGTGGTTGTTGATACTTGGGGAAGGGACCTGACTGACCTACTAGGAGTACCGCTTCCACGTACAGTTATACTCGGGGGAGTACATCTAAGGCCAAGGTTTCACATTCTTATTTCTACAATGATAGGCTCCAACCATTTATCAATGTTCCTTCCAAGGCTTTTGTTTCTATTGTAGCTCATGCCAAGCATTATTTGTTGCCCTCTATTGGCTTCATCCATAGGTAATGTGGGTGTGGGTTCTCCATCACGGTATATTGTGCTTGAAATATCTTCCTCATCAACATTTTCCCAACTTAGGCCTCCCCAATGGCAGAATCCAGAGGGGTCTGCCCTAAGGGTGCAGATGGATGTTTCAATTGATCGAGGTTGCCCATATGACCTAGGAGAATGTGGTAACTCTCCTACAATAAATGCACTCTTCTTCATTTTGTAGTCTCTACATCCGTTGTCATGGATCATGAGTTTGATGTCAGAAATATCAAGGATGGCGGGTATCTTTGTTGAAGAAGTGGAGGCGAGGTTAGCTAGGTTGATGTATGCAGTGGATGGGCCTTCATCATTTTTCGGCACTTGGGGGATTTTATAAAACTTGGCTTCCAAGTTTTTGCAATAGGCGAATGGTTCAGGATCCCCGTGTATAGTGACTTCCTCATTTTGGTACAAGAATTTGATGCATTGATGATATGTTGAGGCCACTTCTTTCATTCCCTGGATCCATGGATGTCCTAGGAGGATTTTATATGGTAGGTCAAGGTCAAGGACCTGACAGGTAGTCTCCATGGTTGTTGGTCCCACTTGGATTAGGATTTTAATAGTACCCTGAGACACTCTTTCTTGACCATCATATGCTCTTATAGTGATTCTCTTGTTCTTGTTAATGGAATCCTCGATGAATCCCAAGTTCTTTATAATTTTGAGAGAGAAAATGTTTAAGGCCTACACCTCCATCCACCAGGACCCTTTTAACTTTCTTTTTGTGGACCAACACTTGTAGGTTAAGCGCGTGATTATGAGATGGTTGGGGAGGGAAATCTTGATCGGAGAAAGTAACAAAATTTGGGGTGATGATATTACCAACCATATCTTGAAATTGTTATGTATAAAGAGTGGTAGAGATGGTGGATGTTGCTAATGCTTCATCAAGAATTTTCCTATGGGAAGCAGAAATTTGTAATACTTCCATGATGGAGATCTGTGTGGGAGTTCTTTTCAGCTGGTCGATGACACTATAGTCCTAGGGGATGGATTTTGTATTTTAACTAGGGGTCTTAGATGGTTGTGGTGCCCCTGCAATGGTGACCTTGGCGCCACATGTGGTGACTCCACATTTGGTTTTGGCACCCTTGACATTAATGACCATGACCATTTCATCGACACATGTGACTATCTCTTCATATACTAGATTAGCACTAGCATATTATTCTTTACCTTTGTTGTTTCCTTGACTATTTCCTTGATTATGATTTGGCATCAGATTTGTGTATATCTTAAGGTCGTGGTTTCCAGCAGGTTGTTCAACGTTTTTGATCTTGTCCTCCATAAGTTCTTGGATGATATTATTCAGCCTCATGCAATTTTTGGTCGTATGTCCCTTGATCGTATGAAAATCACAAAGGAGGTTTTCATTGTACCATGGTGGTTTGGTCATGGGTTCTGCAAATTGCTTGGAGTTGGAGACTTTGATTAGCTTTTCCTTGACCAATTTTTTCATTATGGACTCAATGGATTCCCCAAGAGACGTGAACTTTCGCTTGGGAGGGTATTTGCCTCAAGGATGTAGTCCTACTTGATTTCCCAAGTTATTGACTTGGTTGGTGGGAAGTGGTTGTTGTTGTGCTACTACTACATTAGTTTGCACATTATTGCGATTGTGATTTTGTGGTTGGTGATGAGTTTGGGTGTTCAGTTTGGGAGAATTTATGACCACTTTAGCATTGACCACACCATCATTTTTCATATTTTTGTTCCTCAACCACGTTCGAGGTTTAACATTATAATTTTGGGACGAGCGGTTATCCTGTGGTGAAGTAAATGTTGATGCGCCTCCTTGCGTAGTAAGGTCTCTTTTGATGTTGAGCTCCTTTGGGATCAATTGATTGTATGATGTGATGCATTGCATTTTTAAGTAGAATGCCAAGTTTTCATCTAGATTGGATATGATCGTGCAAAATTGTTGCTCTTTTGGCCTGGTCCACTTGCTCTGATTGGCCTTAGATTGCCATCTTTACAAGAAGGATGTGAATATCTCTCCTTTTCTTTATTTGAGCATTGATAGTTCTTCCAAACTAACATCTGCACCCATGTTAAAGGCATATTTTTTAAGAAATGCTTCCATAATTTTCTGGAATGTTTTAATGCATGTGGGTAGGCGAGAAAACCATTCAATGGCAGGACTAGTCAGACTTCAGGGGAAAAGTCACATTAGATATGTGTCATTGTATGCAACTTCCATTCAATGCACCTGAAATTCCCTAATGTGATTTTTAGGGTTTCTCGTTCCATTATATTTATCAAATTTGGGGATTTCAAATCCCTTTGGGAATGATATCATTGTGAGATCTATGTTGAACAGATAGGGACACAAGTTCCCTAGTGTTCTAGTTGTTTTTTCTACTTGGAGTTCCAAAACCTACTGCGAGAGCAGTTTGATTTGTGTTGCAACATCTTTGTGCAGATTCGGAGGTGGGATGAATGTGTTTTGAGGTGTTTGGGGTGTTTCATTGGTGGGAGGAGTACTAGTGGGAGTTTTTTGCAAGCTCTGTGTGCGTTCAAGGCCTGTTGATATGCCTACATCTGTTTCAACATTGCTTGTTGTTGATCTTGTTGTTTTTGTTTCAACAGAGCTTTTTGTTGATCCATCTATTGTTGTTCCCATAAATCTTCCTATTGGTCTAGTTGTTGTTGCACCAACAAAGCTTGTTGTTGGTCGAGTTGTTGTTGTGCCAACAAAGCTTGTTGTTGTGCCTGAAAGTCTTGTAGGGCTTGTTGGTATGCTTGTTCATGAATCTGATATAGTTGTGCTCAGTATTGTGATTGCGCCTATTGAGCCTGGTGTTGGGCTTGAGCTTAAGCTTGTGCTTGTTGAGCATCTTGACCCACTTGTGTAGCTTGTGCGGCTTGTTAGGTAGCTACTTGTACTTGTGCTTGTTGAGCATCCTATTGTGCAGCTTGTTGGTTTTGTTTTAGTACCCTTTGATGATTGGATTTTTGGATGGTTTGGATCAGGGTGGTGAATTAATTCATCACGTTAGATTTTGGTGGGATTGGTGGTGGATTACGAATGGTGCCAACCATTGTGATAGGTGAAAGGGTTATGTTGGTGGTCAGGATTTGAGTTGTTGGAGGTGTGGTTGAGATGCTCACTCCTTGAGAAGGTATGTTTTGAGAGATTTGAGGACTGACTAATGTATTGGTTGTGGTGGCTTGATTGGTTGCCACTTGTTGTTGTGATGTTGCTGGCAAAAGGAGAGGATTCGATGTGATGCTCAGATTTCCTAGATTTGAGAAACTAGATGTGGGTAGGGGGGGAAGACCCAATCCAATAGGTGATGTGGATGTGAGTGGTAATGGAGGAAAGGGTGGTAAGTTCCCTTGGATGAATAATGGGTTAGTGACTCCTGTTGTTTCAAACAAACTATCTTCTCCTTGCGGTAGAGAATTTTGTATGTTTAACAGGTAGGTTGGTGTTGCATGAAACGAGGATGAACTCATGGGATTACGGAAAGTGAGTGGGACGTATGGGTGTGATGGATTCACTGGGAAAAAAAAAATTGGTGTTGTGCTGACATTTACCTCTTTGTTGTTTACAAGGCGATGTTGTTGTAACTTATGAAACATTGCACTTTCCTTATTCACAATTGGTGAGATTGGTGTGATTTTTGATATGCTTTGAGGCATTTCTTGAGTGATATTTGGAGTTGACATTGGGGATTTGTTTGTAAGAGGCATTTCCATACTAGTTCCTACATCAAGGTCAGAAGGGAACTAGACCCCTCCTTTCATTAATGTGCGTAAGTATTTAAACATGGTGTTGACAATTTTATGATTCTCTAGATTTTGAACCATTTCTAGCATTTCTGATTGTTTCATCCCCAAGTCCTCGTTTATGATGTCCTCTTCATAGCTTTCCTCTTGAGGAATTTGTGATGGTAGAGAATATTTTCTTGTTGGATTGATTGATCCCGCAAGGTTTACTTCAATGGTTACTTGACCCAAGTCACCGGAAGTTGATATTTCGTTGATGTTTTCCATGTTCCTCTTGTGTTGTGATCTTGTTTGGACCATAAAAAAAGAGATCGTTTGATCTTAATATTTAGGCCCAAAAGAGAAGAACTAGGGAAAGAAAAGGATTAAAAAGGGGGTGGTGATGATGATGAGATAAATGGATGAATTGAATGAGTGAAACTTTTGAAGAAATTTTTAGGGGTTATGCTAAAATTCAGGGCTTGGATTTGATTGTGATAGTTTGACTAGGTGTATTAAGTCAAACAAGATGGTAGTGAACTTCTAAACCTTAGGAAGTTGTGTTATCCTAGGGAAAACTCACACAAGAGGATGGATTGGCTAAGTGTGTTAAGCCAATCAAGGTGTTCATGAACTAGTAGACCTCAGGAAGTTGTGTTATCCTAGAGGCAAATTTGTTCAAGACTTTTGACTATTTGGCTAGGTGTATTAAGCCAAGATAGAGTGATGTTGATTTAACCTTTAAGTTTAGCATGAATGATTTTTCTAGAGTTCTTGAAATTTTGTTGATGGGATGAGATTTGATTGATGGAGAGACGGATGAGAGTGATGAATTTGATCCTAGACTTTGGCCTAGACACGACTCTTTTTTACAAAACCTCGGTATTGAAGAACATGCTATACTTCCTATGTGAGGAAAGAAAACCTTTCAAAAAGCTCAGGATTTTGTTGATAATAGAATGCATACAAACTTGGGTTATTCCTTGAAGCCTTCTTATAGAAATTGTACACTAGTCTTTCTTTGACTTCAAGGAGCATTACAAGATGTTGTTTGTGGGATCTTAGACTAATCCTTTTGAATCTTGGTTTTGGGATTTTGACTTTCTGGGAAATCATTTGAGACAACACATGTGAGGTCCAATTTGTCTTTTATCTTTCCTTAGTGAATTTATTTTTACCAAAACCACTTTCTTGATTATGTTTCAAACTGTATGTCTAATGTCCCACTTTCTTTTCATCCCACAAGCTCCATTTATGTGGAAATCAAGGAAATTAGGGCCAAATTTTCCTAGGTTGACCTTAGTGAAAACAAATTATGATTAAACCCAAGCACTAAGAAACCTCTAAGGATATGATCCCTAGGGAAAGCAAGAGTACTTAGATTTTTCAAAGGATATTTGTTTCCTCCAAGGGGTTTGAAATTTGGAGCTCTTTGTGAATGTTTATTTTTCAATTGTTTTGAGGACCAAGCAATGTATTTTTCATTTCCAAGCAAATGTACAACCCTAGGATGAAGAGACAATATTTTATTGGGTTCCCACTTATACGGATCCATCTACGCATATTCTGTGTGGATGACTAGATGCTTGACCACACAGGCTCCCCCTTATAGTGCACACACTTCTCGAGTCAACCAAGCATCAGTACCCATGAATCTCCCATGGCATACTTTTCATCTCTACAACATAACCACATGTATAATGTGGAGCAGCTTCAAAGGACATGACCTTTTGCACCAACAAAAGAGATAAGGATTTGGCCTTCTAAACAAGGTTTTTAATTCAAAATTTTTATTCAGGAAGATTGAACCATGCGGCAAGAGACCATTGCTTCCCTTCTCTTCGGAGCCAACCGCACGATACTGGCTTTTGTTCCAGTACCCACTTGTATATCCTAGCTAGAAATACAATTGTCCTCAGTGTGTTATCGGTTGGGTCATTCCCTTGGGTGAGTAGTCTTTCCCACAAATTAGGCCTGCTAAGATTTTTAAAAAAATCAAGTAAACATATTTGTAGTTTGATCAGCCTTTGTTTAGAAACAAAGGGAGAACACACGCAATAAGCCTACTCACACTCACAAGATGTTTTGTTCAAATTTAAACCTAAAAATGAAGTGTGCAAGTAATTCTTTTGACAACTGAATATCTTAAAAATACTTTTGATTCTCAAGATCGTCGTGAGGTGCGAGAGAAGCGCATATGCCTTTTAAATGATATTACTTTGTGAAAAGGATTACAAAACATAAAATGCACATGTTCATTTTAATCCTCAAAGCAGAAAATGAGTTCTTCTTAAAGCACCAACTTTGAAGTGTGAGAGTTTGCCTTGTTCAATTTTTAAAACTTAAACCAAATCTAGTAGATTGTTTCTAAGGTTCTTTTTAGCCTTTTTTGCAAACTTTTGGAAAAGAAAAACTTTTTGGTCTTTTTTAAAACCCAAAAGAAAATTTAGTGTTTCTAAGGCATGAAAGTAAACAAATTCCTTGTAAAATAGAATTAAAAATCCTTTAAAAAGTGTTGAACAACACTACAGTGTTTTAAAACACTTTTTGTATGATGAACATGATGCCATGATGAAACCTCCCATTTTTCTTTCTCCCTTGTTCTAACCTACAAACTAACAAAACCAAAAAGAGCACAAAAACAGCAAATAGGTTAATAGTTAGAAAATCTAAAAAATCAAAAAGCATAAGTTAAAATTTAAATTCTGATTGTTTTCCCCAGCAGAGTTAGCGGGTGTGGCATAGTATGAAATATAATTTGTGCTATATAGCATCACGCATTTGACTGGGTGCGACGCTCTGAAGAAACAGAGACCGCGGGTGCGACGTAGTTTTGTAGGCAACACATTTTGTAATTAAACTTCGCAACAAAGTTGGCCAAATTTGAAATTTTTTGAGCAATAACATGGGTGCGGTGTAGTTTGGAAAACAGAGGTGTGATATAGCATCGCACCTAAAAATATGGTGCAATATAGAGCCGTGGGAATAGGTGCTGAGAGTTTGAAACTGTGGATCCGCGGCATAGTTTGCAATTTCAAAAAATAGGTGAGGGAAACAAATGCGACAGAGTTTGGAAAATATGTGGCACAATATAGCGCCATGCTTGCAAATACGGTGCAATATAGAGCCATAGACTTATAACCTACAAAATAAAATGAGAAAACCATGGAATTTTTTGAAAAACATGATTAAAAATTGCTCAAGCCCTCCTTCTAGCGCCAAAATGTGAACCCCTAAACCTGCAATTGTACAAGAACAACAAACAAATCAAGATGTTAGATCAAATGCAAACAAGAATGAAGGATTCCCCATGAAATCCATCTACTCAAACTTCAACTAGGAAAATGAACAACAAACTAAATAAATGAAAGTAAATCCTAATTAAGTAAGCAAGCTAGTGATCCCATGGGGGAATTGGTGCCAATTGAAATGTTGAAATTGGCCCATTCCCAACTCCTAAATTGTTATGTTGATGATTGTAGATTGATTAGATCTCCTCCATGAGATTTGAGCATAACTTACCTATGAAATTGTGAAAATAGTGAATATGTGGAACGATGTGCACAAAATTAGCTCTCAATGTCAAGAGAGTAACTTTGCATGAGATTGTGGATGTTGAATGAGGAGAGAAGCCTCCAATTTATAGATTTGAATTTGGAAGAAAGGGAAATATTTGGGCAATGTGGGACTAACTCTCACCCAATCACCAAATGTCATTTGTCACCATGTGAATAGTTGATAGTTGTGCACATCTTGGCCAAAGTGTCAATAAATGCAATTAGGTGGAATTTGAAATTGAGGAAATGACATGTGAGAGGGAAAAAGGAATGAAATAAATGCCACTTGGCTCAATGCACAAGGACATGTAAGAGGAGTGAATGCTTTGTTGGAAGTACCCATCCACTTCGACTTTTTGAATTCAAACTTGAGGGAGTATTCCCTTTTGATGCCATGTGAGGGAAAATAGAGATTTAATAAATGAATTAAATCTATTTTCATGTGCAAGTTGCATTCTCTAGAAGATTTTAGTGATAGGGATTAAATTAATCAAGATTTTGATTAATTTAATGAGATTAGATGATTTGACAATTTTGACATAAATTGATGAATTGATTTAAATCAGAATTGAGAGAAAATGATTAATTAAATAAATGATTTTGATTTATTTAACTAAGTGGGAAAATGTTAGATTAAATCAAATAAGGTTTAATTTATTTAATTTATTTAATTTAATAAGAGAACTTTAGAGACTTTAATCAAATAAAATGATTGATTTAATTAAACAAAAACATAAGGTTAATTAAATTAAATTGATTAATTTAATCAATGGAGGAGAAATACTTAATCAAATAAATAATGATTTATTTAATTAAGAGACAGAAGGTGATGAAAAGATGAGAGTATGATTTAGGAGGAAATATTGTTAGTAATTAGGATCAAGCGTGCCGAATCGAATTTGTACATTTTCCATGTTTACATTTTGCCCCTCTTTGAAGCAATGTACTTGTTGCATTGATTCAAAGAATAAACTGTTGTGATCAAAGTTCAAAATTCCTCGATTATTTTAAGATACGCCACTACTGCCACAGTAGAAGGATTATGTTAGTAAAATGCCCCCTCAAGAGATTAGACAAAAATTTTGATTTTTGGATGATCTCACAAAAAAAGGACAACAAAGTGCCTGACAGGTTCAAAATGCCCCAGATTGCCAAAAAACGCGTTCAAACACCAAAAAAAGATGCAAAATGGCCCTCAGTTGGACAAAAATGGGATTGGGGGACCAAAACCCTACCTGGAAGGTCAAATTGGGTCAAAAACCCTAATTTTTAAGCTTAAATAGACCTTAAGAGGTGACTTTCAAAACATTGGCATACTTAGCCTTTAGAAAATTTCACACTTTTAGCTCTGAGTCTTGGTCAAAAATGCGCAACGACAGCTTCCCAGGCATGTGTCGGAGAGAGTATGAGTGCACCAGTGGCCAGTTGATGCAAGACCCGTGGTATGTACCCTTATCCAACCTTCAATTTTTTTGTTTTACATGCATTAAATAGGGTAGAAGTGTGTTTTAAGTTTAGAAGCACTATATAGCGCCGCTGAAAATGCTTTATTGGTGTCGCGTGGTCCATTATTGGACCGCATATGCAAATAGTGTCGTGCATCTTAGTTTGGAAACTAGGGTTTGTTAGTCAAACTCTATCATGTGTGAAAGTTTAACTGCGCAGCGCAATTAGGGATTTAGGGTTTGCCACAAAGTTGGTCGCATACATGAATAGTGTCACATGGTTCACTTTGGAACTAAGAAAATTACAAATTTAGTCATGGAAGCGCAGTTTGCAACTTTCCACACTACACCACATTTGCAAACAACGCCGCATTTGCTATTTTGGATGTGAAAAATTAGCACGAGATCCATTCTTTTTCTTTTTCTTGATGCGATGGCTTCCCTTGTGCAGGAGGAGCTTGATGTACTTCACTCATGGGAGGATAGATGGCCGGTGCTCCTCAGATTGTAGGATATGCATGAGTTGGTCCAGGAGCAGCTTGGTGCTCTTGCTCTTTGGTATATTATGTGGGTTCATCCTGTTCAGGCGCACTTAGGCATGATTATAGCCTTGGTCGAGTGGTGGCATAGCAAGACTTCCTCGTTCCATCTTCCTATCGGCGAGGTTATTGTTACCCTCAAGGATGTCTAGCACATCCTCTGATTACCTATCCATGGGGCCAGAGTCATCTATGATCTAGATGCCGACAGAGATGCTTGTTATGGGGTTATGGAGCTTGATGAGATTCAGTTCTCTGATGGGTAGATTGATTTAGAGAGATACCATGGCCACGTACACATTTATAGGTTGATCATTGCGGCTATCATTTCAGGTCTTATGGCACCCGATCGGAAGGGTCGACACTTTTTTCCATGCTAGGGACTAGCATGGGAGCAGATGGTTCACCACAGGGAGTGCTTTGCTTGGGGACCAGTATTACTAGCGTCCCTATACAAGTATCTTCATGAGTTTGCATACCTGGATAGAAGGTCCCTCGAGTCTGGAGTTACTTTATTACACATCTAGGCATGGGAGTGGATCCCAATGCTTCACCCAGATGTCACACCACTTATTCTTCAGATAGATGATCCTGTTGTTTGGTGATACGATGGGGCACAAATCCACTTTACTTATACTGGCACAGGTGGTCTTGCATACTGGCAACGAGTTCTTGATGAGATGAGAGAGTTCATCTGGAGATATTGGATGGGAATTGGCCCATGGTACGATGATGTTCAGCAGTTGTTTTATGCTAGACAGGATAGGTGGATGCAGGGTCGGGAGCATACAATGATAGAGCGGTATCTCCTAGACAGGGTGGCCAGAGAACTTGAAGAGGTATAGGACAGGCCAGATGATCAATATGTGGCGATCTTCACTCGTACGACTAGAGAGATAGCATGGGGCCAGTCCATTCTGTCAGTTGAGGTAGTGTCCTCTTTCAGACAGTTGGTGGTCCAACTGTGGTTGTATGATTAGGGGCCAACAGATGCAGGGGTTACTCCAGCATACAAAGCTTGGTTCAGGCATCCCCTACGATTGAAAATTTTTGGTTCAGTAATTCCATGGCAGAGTCCCAGAGGTAGGATAATGAGTAGAGGCCGAGGATAGGATAGAGGAGGAGGTGGACCACCTCCTCTTCAGACACCTCCTAGGGATCCCGCACAACAATCACCTCCCTAAGTAGGGGAGCAAGATGGTCAGTCGAGAGTAGTCCCTCAGCAGCAGCTAGTAGCACAGCTCAATCAACCATGTCAGGTCAGCCCACATAAGATATAGATGCTCAATTATTCTCCATAAAACATCAACCATGTCACATCAACCCAAAATAGACTGAAACAATAACCCACTTCTCTTGTTGTTTCCCTCGAACAAATTTATCTCTAAGTTAGTCTTCCTTGTTTACATTATCCTCCCACATCTAACTTTTTCTTCATTTTTCATTTGTCACTCACAAGAGTCCACTCTTCCTCAATATTTAAGTTCCACCCCTTCCCATTAGGATAAATTTGAGACCCCAAATCTAATCCATTACATTTTTTCTTTTCCTTTAGACTAAAGCTCAATTTATCATCTTTTGGTGTCTTCAAAGGCTTATTTTATTTCTTATTCTTTTAAATAGATAAGGGGATTTCTTTAATAATCCATTCCTATCCTTTTTATATTCACAAAGGTAGCTTCCAAAATATTATCATCTTTTACCATATCTTCCTTCATTAGCTCACATTCTAGTAAGTGTTCCATATTAGGCACAATTGTCGAAATAATGCAATTGATGCTGATGTTGGCAACATGAGCATGAAGGATGAGAACACTATATATTACTATGTGTTGTAGTGTTTTCATTGATGTCAATATTGTATCTTGATGTGGAGATCATGGTGAAGATAATTTTGGTCGGTTCTAACAGGTTTTAGAGTGTGTGTGGAAGACATTTTTGCAAGATGGTTTGAACTGATAAAGTTGGTTGTGATGAAAAATTGACTAAGTGTCAACTTTGTTAATTTTGTGTCACAAAGATCCAATTTTTGGGTTTGCATCAATATTTGAATGAATATTTCACCTTGTGCTTCTAACATTATTTTTTTGGTTGTTAGAAGTATCTAATTAAAGAATTTCATCATGTTTTGTCTCTTGGTTATAGAGATATATGTAACAGAAGTTTGACCTGGAAAATTACAATTATTTCTTGTACAGTGTATATGAGTGGGAAAGTCTGCACTTTTCCGTGGATAATTTTATGACTTTGTGAGCTTAAGGAAATATTGATAGATGTCAATAGAGTATGAACTCTAGTTGGCATGATTTTTTGAGGTACAGTGTCCAAATTGGGTATACAATTGAAGAATTTCTATATTAGGTCTTCTATGGTGCCGACATAATAAGTGTGAAGGAATGTGAAGGTTAAATATGTATTGTGGTGTTATATGGGACTTATTATAGGTCCATGTTGATCTATTTAAAAAATGTAAGGATTGAATCTTGGTGTGAGGTGTACGTGAAAGGATTTGAGCCAACATGTCATACTTTCTATATTTTGTATGATACATCTAATTAGGTCAACCTAATTGATGTTATTCTTGAAGTAGATATATATGTTAGATAATTTTAAATATTTTGAGGAATGTAAAGAATGTGAAACATGTATTTCATGTAAATGATGTGAATATTATGAGAGCAGTGAAAATTTAATTTGTGAATATTGAGTAGAATATTAGAGTGATGCAAATGCCAAGGAAAGAAAAGTGTTAGATCAAAATCAAATAAAGTGTGTAAATTCAGTTTATTGAGCTTCATTGGAACTATAGTTCATTCATATGAGAGATGCAATTGTAACAGTTCAATCT
The DNA here is from genome assembly GCA_007115665.2 of Sequoiadendron giganteum. NCBI lineage: Eukaryota > Viridiplantae > Streptophyta > Pinopsida > Cupressales > Cupressaceae > Sequoiadendron > Sequoiadendron giganteum. The sequence continues at coordinate 359,770,510 of CM021101.1, forward strand.
AGAATGTGATCCACAATATTTCTTCTATCTTTTTCTCAAAGTGGATGGTGAGTCCACTTGGACAGTGGGTTCACCTGCAATAGCACTTTGGTAAATATACTGTAACCAGTTATAATATATTGTGAGCTAATCCTCACCATGTTTTTCCCATTTTGGGTTTTCCATGAAACAATCTTGGTGTTCATGTGTAATGAGTTGTTGAATATTTCATGCTTTATTTTATTTATTGTAATTGAATCTATTAACTGCATTGGATGTCTAAATGTTTAAATGGTTTAAAATAATATCGATTCACCTCCCCTCTCAGTATTTCAAGTGTTCAACAAATGGTATCAAAGCTTAGTTCCTCAGAAGGATCTTAACCACTTGGGGAAGATCTTGGAGGTTGAACACATGGGTGTTAGAAGACTACCTACTCCTCCAGAAGAGATTCCTACTATTGGCTCTATAGAAGAAGATTGTATGCTTGAAGAAGATGGAAAACTCAAAGTTGGTCTTAAAGATCTTGAAAGGACTAAAGGTGAAATCAAAGATCTGAAAGAAAATTTCAAAGAAGCAAATGAATGTATCAGAAAACTAAGAGAGAAAATCAAGAAGTTTAAAGAAAGGCATAAGGAATTCAATGAAAATTTGAAACAAGCGAATGAAACTATCACCGATCTAAAAGTGAAAGTTGAAGAAAAGAAAAGAGTTGAGAAATGACCAAATGCAATGGTCAAAATTAAATCTGAAGAATGTACAAGGATTGAACAAGAAGTGGTAAATCTGAGATCAGATCTAGAGAAAGCAAGGAGTCATGAAGACAAATTTAAGATGAGTTCTACAAAGCTTGATGAAATTATTGTAAATCATAAAGGCTCTAAAGATAAAGAAGGTTTAGGATTTGAAAAGGGTGAAATTCCAAAATCAAATCAGACATCAAATGACGAAGATGAGAAGAACAATGGAAAGCAAATTTGGAATCAAAGGAATGAAGCTAGAATACCATCAATCAAACAACCAAATGCACAAAGGTACCCATATTTTAATGCTTTTAGTTATTCTTGAAATAAATTTGGACATGAGGCAATGAAATGTAGAATTAGAATGAATCAGAATGTTCCAACCATTTTTGGTCAATGTTTTACATACAAGAAATTTGGCCATAGAGCTAGTGAGTGCAAAAGTCAAATTTTGAATAACTATAACAATGGTAGAATGGTTCAATCTTTCAAAGGATATTGTTATACATGCTATGGATTTTAGAATAAAGCTAATCAATGTAGATCTATAATTAATGGAAGAATACTGATCGAAATAATGTCATATGTTACAATTGTAATAGTCCTGGACACATTTCTAAGTTTTGTAGAAGCAAAAATATGAGGAAGAATAATTTGGTAAAGAGGAATGAACCAATAAAAAAGGATACTGATCAAAGGAATGTCACATGTTATCCAATTTTTAGTAATAATCTATGTATGCATTATGGAGGTAGTTGAACCAAGGACAATATGGATCCCTGCATTGGGATAATAGGTCAATGAACAAGAAATTATTGGCTTGGTTGATATTTTGTTGAAAATCCCAAAAGATACCACCAAAGCAAGGTATGGCACCTATCAAGATAAATCCATGGAGGTGCACATGGAACAAATAAACCCATAGATTAAGAAGAAGGTTGATAATTATGCGTAGGATATGGGAATCTCAAAGGAACAAGTGCAACAAGAAAGATCAAAAGCTAAGGGAGAATCAAGTGTTACAAGAGGTTCAAAAAGCATAAGAATATCTAGTAGGACAGTTTCCACCCCTCTTGATATCCAGAAGTCCTTTGGGACTATGCTCTCTATTAGAGAAAAGAGTTAAAAAATTGTTAGTCCTCCGGTAAAGGATAAACCAACTCTGGTTGTGTAGACTACAAGGGTTGAGAAGAAGAAAACCACTACAACAGCACCACCTGTAGCCCTAGCCAAGAAAATAAAATCAAAAGATAGTGAGAGAAAGGAATATAAGTGTCAATGTGGAAGGAGAAGAAGAAGAAGTGGAGGAAGCAAGACCATAGTTGGTCCACAAAAGGAGAAGTGGAGGTTCACAAGGTGAAGCAATGTCGAAAGAAGAATATTTGACATCATTTACACAAACATTGAAGAAGAGATAGAGAAATAAAAGAAGAGATTTTTAGTTCATATGAGGGAGTAGAAGAAAGAGGTCACCAAGTAGGTGTCTTCGAAGAAGAAAAGAGTAGAAACAATACATAAGAAGACTTTGGATGTGAGAAAAGAGAAAAAAAATAGAACCGATAAGACCTCATTCTCCCATGAAATTAGAGACATTGTTCAATAATATTTTGTAGTATGAGATGTTAGAGGAGATTAAAAATTTGTATAATGAAGAAAATAAGGTGGATAAGGCCACCATTGTTGAGGTGATCATCAAATATATCATTTTTTTATAAGTTGATATGAGAAACGTTGAGAAAAAAATCCCTACGAAGCTTCCGAATGTATTGGTGAAGAGAAGACAAGAAGTAGTTGAAGAAGAAGGAAAGCTAAAAGAATATGTTTTGGAGAAATTTGGTGCTTCTATTTCCAAGGAAATAGAGCCACATTGGTTGAGTTATACAACACACAATTAAGAGTGAAGAAAAGGGTAACTACCCTTATGGGTAGAGAAAATAATGAATTTGAAAAGCTACATAAGGAGACAGTTGATAAAATTTCTAAAATTGCACAGAAATATGGTATGTTTCAAGAGAAAATTGCTCTAGAAGTTACTACATGAGAAGAATCTTGGGAGATTGATGCTCAACATGAGCATACAATAGATGAATAATATAGTCAAGATAATGTCCCTTTGGTGATGGAATAATTAGCATAGGAAAATGAAGAAGTAGAGGAGAATGTTGAAGGAGAGACAGTCACTGATGAGGAAGCAGAAAAGGAAGATACATCCACTCCTCCTCCAATACTTGAAGATAATGTTACTCCTTTTGTAAACCTGGATCAATCTATAGAGAAAGAAAATGTGAATAAATATATTGAAGAAGAAATTGGTGATGTAGAGAAGAAAGATGAACAAGAGAATGATGAAAAGGGAGATGAAGATAAGGAAGAGGATACCTCCAAAAATGTAAGAACAAAAGAAGAAACACATGTAGACTCTATCAAAGACTTGAAGGGAAAGGTTGTGGAGAGCACAAAGACTTCTGGTGATTCCTCCAAATCCTCCAGAGATTCCTTTAAGAAACTACTGAGCATCTAGATCAAGTTCTAGCTTGTTGTTTCTTCAAAATTGCTACAACTTCCAATGCAACAGGGAAATGTAGATCTAGAAAAAGAATCCCCACTCCAAAATCTACAATTGGGAGATGTATTACATGCATCTTCCTAGAAGGAGATCATATAAACACATCAAAAGAGTGGAAAGCTAATGGAGGAAGCATTGAATTCATTGCAAGAATTTGTACATGATGCAAACATTGACACATCACTCTCTGGTATGGAAAATCTAAAGCCTTTAATTTATTCTTTTAAGGAGTACACCTTCGGTCTTAGAGGTGAGGTAGAGAAAGAAATTGAAAATAAAATGAATGATAAAAATATGTTATAAATCATTGAGAAGTGTGATCTTTCACACAAAAATTTTTCAAAGAACTTGAGGGATGTGTAGATTTGTGTAGATGATTTGAAGGGTATTTTTCAATATTGTATGAAGTGGCCCAGTAACACACAGAGCATCAAAAATGAGATGGACTCCATTGAGTCTGAGATCAATAAATCCTCTAGTGCCTATGATTCAACACTTGATCTAGCTGGTAACACAATGAATGTAATTGAGGATTTTCATAAGAAGTTCTTCTAGCTACAGGAACAAAGGGAGAATGTCATTTTGTAGTTTGGAGAGACAAGGAACTTGATGAATGAAAAATTTCTATATATATCCAAAGCCGTTTTGAGTGCTACTAAAGCTACACAAATGAATCTTGCACCTAGCACTCCAAAGAAGGAGAAGAGATCTTGATGGAATTTGAAATATAATGCAGATTGCTTGGGCTAGCAATGAATACATGGAAGGAAGGAAAAAAAGCATGGCAGACCCATTTTTAGAAGTTTCAGGAGTCAACCTCCTTTGATTGACAACTTTTCTTACTTTTTATGCTTTTCATTTTTTCAGTTTTAGATTCTTTGTACATATGTGGAGTATATAAGTAGTTTCCACTACATAATTTTTGGTTTTTCTCTGGTATATGACTCAAGGGGAGTTAATTAAATCTTTTATTTTGTACATATGCATATATTTCTCAAAGGGATGTCTAGTATATGTTAGAATAGTTGTTGTAGGCACCCTTTACCCTTGATGTCAAAGGAGGAGAATGTTTTGGAGATATTTTGGCATGTTTCCATTAATGAAAATGGGGAGATTGTTGGAAGAATGTCATTGATGTTTTTTCTAGCAACATGAGCATGAAGGATAAGCACATTGTATATTACTATGTGTTGCAATGTTGTCATTTATGTCAACATTATATCTTGATGTGGAGATGATGGTGCAAATCATTGCAGATCATTATGGTTTGTTCTAATAGGTTTTAGAGTGTTTTTGGAAGACATTTTTGTAAGATGGTTTGATCTAGTAAAGTTGGTTGTGATATAAAATTGACCAAGTGTTAACTTTGTTAATTTTGTGTAACAAAGCTCTAGTTTTTGGGTCCGCATTGATCCGCGAATGAAGATTTCACCCTGTGATTCTAACATTAGTTTTTTGGTTGTTAAAAGTATCTAATTCCATAATTTCATCATGTTTTGGCTCTTGGTTTTAGAGATATAAGTAATAGAAGTTTAGTCTAGCAAGTTATAGTTATTTCTTATACAATGTATATGAGTGGGAGAGTTTGCACTTCTCTATAGATAAGTTCTTGACTTTGTTGTCTTAAAGGATATATTGATAGATGTCAATAGAGTGTGAATTCAAGTTGGCATGATTTTTTGATGTACACATGTCCAAATATGGGTATACAATTGAAGAATTTTATTATTAGGTATTTTGTAGTGTCTACCTAATAAGTGTGAAGGAATGTGAAGGTTAAATATGTATTATGATGTTATATGGGAGTTATTATAGATCGTCCATGTTGACCTATTTCAAATTATTTTAAGGATTAAACCTTGGCACAAGGTGTATGTGAAAGGATTTGAGTAGAAAAGTTACCCTTTCTATATTTTGTATGATGCATCTAATTAGGCCAACCTAATTGATGTTATGCTTGAAGTGGATATATATGTTAGATCATTTTTGGTATTTTGAGGAATGTAAGGAATTTGAGACATGTATGTGATGTGAATGATGTGAATATTATTAAAGAAGTGAAAATTTAAGTTGTGAATGTTGATGAAAGCAAAGTGTTAGATCATAATCAAATGGAGTGTGTATATTCAATTTATTGAACTTCATTGGAACTATAATCCATGCATATGATAGATGTAATTATAACAATTCAATATAGGCTATGAGTTATAATATGTCTTCTATCTTTCTCTCTCAGTGGGTAGTGAGCCCACTTGGATAGTGAGTCCACCTGCAATGAGCACTTCTGTAAATATACTATAATCGATTATAATATATTGTGAGCTAATCCTCACCGTGGTTTTTCCCAGTGTTCATGTGTTATTAGTTGTTTTTAAATGTTTCATGCTTTATTTAATTTACTATAATTGAATATGTTAAGTGGATTGGATGTCTAAATGTTTGAATGGTTTAAAAGACTACTGATTCACCCCCCCTCTTAGTATTTTGAGTGTTCAAAAATAACCACAAATAACTCCCTTATTTTTTCACTTCCAATCTCCCTTAGGATATGAGGTTCAATCTATTGATCCATATTATGTTGTCCTACTTATTTATCTTGCTTCTCAACTTCTTCCCTATATCGTGTACCACCTTCTTCCATTGAGTCTTCCATGTTATGAGTCAACTCAAAATCCTTTTTGAGACTACCATTCTCCTTCAAGATATGGCGAAATATCATATAATTTTTATTATGTTGTCCTTCAACATCCTTTCTTCTCAACCTCGCCTTGATCATCCTCCACATTAACCAGAACAAAATAGTTTTTAGGCCCTTCAAAGAAGAACCTTCCTTCACACTTTCCTTGATTTTCAGATCTTATTTTTTAGCCAAAATATTATGATTTTTATGTACTAAATATCCATATTGATTGTAGCTCTGATAGAAATATCTAAAATTTTCATAACCAATCGGTTGTATCCATTTTCCAAATTTTGAATTTAAGGTAATTTGCATTGGTAAGGCGTTTTTCACTTCAACATTAATTCACATTCTAGCAAAAAATAACATAGATCTATATAGGGTAACTCTATCAATTGCTAACAGTTTCCCAAAAGATTTAGCAATACTCTAAAGAATATTGGGACTCTAAAACTCCATAGGTAAACCTAGAAAATGAACCCAAGTAGGGGCTATAACATAAATATTAGTAGAAGGGTCGAAACCCAATTTCTATTTACAAATAGATAAGTAGTTTATACGACCTTTATCAAAAAATCATGGTCCTCCCATTAACACCTTTATTAGATCCTTCGTATTGTAAAAATAAAATAAGAAAAGACCATCCACCATTACACTAACAAAAACACTACCTTTTAATTTCCACACCACATCTGACCATTTACGAACCAAATCTATATTGGGTTGAGAAGCAAAGAAAGTACCTACTAGGGAATTTTCTATTCTTGAAATTACTTCATCCATCAAACATTTGGAACATTAACCATTATACCTTCCTCTTAATAGGTCACAAGAATAATTGTTCTCCTTCCCCATTCAAAATATTTACTCCAACTAGCTTATCCACCCAAGAAGATGGTACTAAACCATCAAAAAATGGTTCACTATCAAGACAAGCAATGACAACCCCAAGCTATAGAATATCAAAAATAGCACCATTGGTAATCTTATTAGTGGAAACAAAAACAACACGTGCATTAAAATCTAAGAATTTTTCTAAGGGATCCCACAAGGTGCCCCCCATCTTGTCATCCATCCATAAAATCCCACTAAGAAACTACAAAAAAAAATCAAACCCTAGAAAATTGCTAAGCACAATACACTATCATGTATGTAACAACTTGTAATATTTTTTTATTTAGGTTAATGATCTCTTGTTATGTGATAGATCAATTGCTCCTATAAATCAAGCATTATTTAATTTCTTCATTCATACATTTGCTAACAATATTAGCAAGAGAGTGTGGTAGATCTATATAGTTATTTAGTCAAGGATTATGATTATATTTTTATCATAGTTATATCAATTTCTATTCTAATAGAGATTAACTATTCCAAATGATTTAGATAGATTAAATTGATTTAGACAAAGCTAATTTGAAGTTTACATTTTAAAAAATCAATCAAAAATTAAAAACACAAAAAAAATCAATCAAAAATACCTAAAAAACAAAAAAAGTTGCTTTATTTTTAGCTAGTTGCATTTAATATTTTTTTAATCGTGTTTGTAGATTAAAATAAATAAATTTTTAAAATTACAATTTTAAAAACTATAAAAAATGCCACATTTCTTTTACTTCAAGAACAGATCACATTTTTATGCAAAGTTTTTATTCATTTTTCTCTTTGCAAGACTTTTGTTGAAAAAAATAAATAAAAACCACTAATCAGTTGCTTGTAGATTTTGTTGGTCAAATAATAAATATTAAAACTTCTAACATATGGTTTTGTAGGACATATTGTCAAATATTTTTTATATATTTTTCCTTTTCTATTTGCTTTTTGTCTTATTTGTTTGTTTCATCACACTTGAAATTGGGCTTAAAATTAATTTGCACACTTCAATTTGGGGCTTAAAATTTACAAATTTATTTTGATCTTGAAGTTACACTTACATATGCTCTCCTCTTGTACCTTATGGTAATCTTGAAGATAAAAATAAAGTGGTGTCTTCTTTTCATTTTATGGGGAATGCCTAAGGATTCCATCACTCTAGGGTATGACCTCAACCCTTACATTCGAATGGGGTATAAAACTTGGGGGTGAATGGAAAGACACACCCATTGGAAGAGAAGTTTTCTCATTCCATCTAAGCACCCAAGAACTATATACCTTGGGATTGTGATGGAGGAGAGTCGATTACCCTCTCATAACAAGTTGAGTGACTTATTTTCCTTTCATTTCATAGAATCATACCTCATGCACCCTCATGGTATATCAAGGATAACCCATAGTTAATATTATAAAGTCTAATCTTAAGAGTATTAGGTCATGTTTTCTTGTAGTGCACTAGATGTGGATCACCCTGATAATTTACTCACATTGTACATGTAGGAAGTGACCATAGTAAGCCATGGAAAGGCGTTTGTAGTCCTCCCATGTGCTAGGTTGTAGGAGATGCTTTTCCCTACACCCTAAGGTCCTAAATAAGGGTTGAGAATAACCACTCCTCAAAGGTGATATATATGTAAGCCTACAAGGATTGATACACCCACTTGATTACTTTTAGGCTTATTTGTATGTGCATTTTGTGTCTATTAATGTTTAGATCAATCCTCCTTGTTTTAAGATAAAAAGGTAGATTTTATCATTTTTTAACCTTAGGATTTTTCTTTTTATCTTTTTTATGTGGATCATAATTTATTTTACAACAACCAAAAATTGATCAAAACTCAAAAAACAAAGATCAATAACCCTGATTCAAAATTTAACCATTTTCCACCAACCAAGTAGACATCCACCAACTAAAGTAACCCCAAAAAATCCACTTCATAGATATTAGGAACCTCTCATCCATAATTCAACCATCCTATCATAACCTTTAAATCCCAAATCCAAAACTCCATAAAAACCTTCTACTAAATTTCAATAACCAAACATCCAACCAATTCCACCAACCTCAAACAAATCATCATCCTAACACTATTATCCATTCATGTATCCTAAACCAAATCTCACAAGCAAGAAAGAATATGAAACTAAATAAAAACTATTTTTGCAACTAGTTATAGTCATTATGTTGAAGTTCAAATCTCAAGATACCAAATACATCATGAGACTATCGATGAGGAAAACAACATTGTCCTCCAAACTAAGTAGGATGATGATTATGCTAGCCTTGTCCATCAACCAAAATATAATCTTTATGATGATAACAAGAGTATTTCTAGTCAAAATGAATTCCCTTAATCCTTAATGTCATTTCCTTAATAAATTTTACTATAAATCACCCATCCATGAATCTCAATACTTAGAATTGGCTAGCACAAGCTATACAACTAATCGTCAATACATGTCCATTAGTTAATCTTCTCTTATGTTTGACAAGGGGAATCCATCTTTCTTATAATTTACCTCCTTCAATGTCAATCCATATCCTAATTCTCCCCTTGATAAGAGTTCCTTGTAACCTCCACCTCTTATCCCAATCCTTCATCCTCCAAATTATTTCAATATATACCTTTCCTATATAGTCCACCTCAATCCAAAATATCGTCCAATGAAGACACCTTTCGGTATTTTCTCTAATGACTATTTGTAAAGGATTTGAAGCTCCAATTCACAAATTTATGCCATCCCACAACACCATCATGCACTCCATAGATCTAATGATGTTGGTTGTACCAAGGATCATTTTATATGGACTTCATCAAGGTAAAAAACCAAGGATCTAATGATGTTAGTGGTACCTTGATGATACCAAGGATGAATTCATCCATATAAAATATCAAAATAGGGGTCATGTTTAGTCCTTAAAAAAATATTTCTTCTAACACTCCTCTCATCCACACCATAAACCATTATTCCCAAATCCTTAAACTTGCTAATTGGGGCCAACAAAAACAAAATTCATAAAAAGAAAAAAAAAAAAAGAAAACGAAATATCAAAAATTGATGAATTCCAAAACAAAAGTGGAAACATAAATTCAAAATGGATCCTAAAGAAAATTTGATCAAGAAAAGTAAAGAATACAAATCTAATAGTTAATAAAAATGTGGAGTCGCATGAAAAAAGGCCTCCCATGAATAAAATATGTCTAGCTCAAATATGGTTATTGATCCCAACATGTAAGGTATATCAAAGCATTGGTCCTAAACACAATCTCAATCCAAAGTCCCAACTCTATCATTGATCAGCCCAAGTTTGGAAATAAAATATCATACTTTCAAAATGCCAAATAATCTAGCCACATCTACCATCTTCATTATTGTTTGAGCATAAATTCCTTTTAAAATGTCTAAAAAGAGGAAGCAAAAATCAAACAAATATCCAAAAATATAAAGAAAAAATTAAAGAGGTTTATAATTTGTCCAATAGTGAAAACTATTCCTATGGAATTTTGTACAAGTAACATATGAAGACTCATTCATGGTTATTTTTCATAAAATCAATTATCTATGTGTATCATTACACTTGGGGGCAAGTTGTCTCATCATTCACCTTTACTCATGGCATCACCATTCATCCAACCCACATTGTTTTCATCCATCTTCCCCACCTATATTGATCTTGATAAGAACTAGGTTTACAGACTTAAAACATTCTTTGGAAAACTCTTGACGTGCTCATCCTTTGGTCATGCATCATCTATCATTCTATTGATTTTATACCACTAAACTCATATCTTGGAGAAAACATGTTATTCATATACGACATTATCCTTGGATATCACATCCTAAATCCTTCATTTAATAATTCTCCTATCTAATATCCTCAATCCAATAATATTAATGTGTGTTATCCCCCACTTGATCTTCCTCCCATACTCTACTTAACCAATCCCTTATCCTTTCATCCTTATTGTTAGATGTGGTTCTCCCTTTGAACTAATTCCAAGCTTTCAATCCTAATAAATACTAACTAATCACAAAATTCCAATCCAAACCACCTATTCTACACCCCCATAATTTAGCCAAATCCAAAATTAATCCATCCAAATAGACATAATCTTAACCCATACAATCTTGAATGTAAGCTAGAGCAACATCCAAAATATTCCTTGGTTTTGTTCCTAGTCTTTTTGTAAATCTTGATTCATTTTTCTCAATCATCGTCAAGGATAAATTTATCCTAATCCTCATGGTTTACTCATCATTTACAACACGATCTTTGTGTTATTCTTATCATCAACAATTTTATCATCATTATCATAAATCAATTTGGTTTCTAGTTTTACTAGGGGCAACATCATGTTTTTCTTTATATTGTTGTACATTCTTGCTTGTTTTCTTATTTGTATTTTTATTTTGTTGTATATGGCACAATCCTTACAATATATCACCATAATAATATCATAGTCTTCCATATCATGGTGTCCAATGGAATACTTTTACAAGTTACCTTTTCCTTTTAAGTTAATCCATGTATTATAAACATCATCACCTTGTTCTTTATACCTAGTGCATAATATCCATTACTATATTAAAATAAAATTTGATCCTTGCATGTCAACATAACTAAAGAATTAAAAAATAATCAATTTTCATACATCATCTTAATAAATCCATTATCATCATTATATTCATAATCATATTTATTGCATCCATCTCTTCATTTTTCTTTATTTTTATCTTCCATCTAACATTTTCTTCACATTTCTTCTTTCGAGGGATCACTTGTGTAGTTTTTTCACAAATAATCTCTTGAGGGGGCATCATCCCTCTACCTAATATTTCATTATTTCTATCACCTAAATAGGGCATATCATTACTTTCTTCATCTCCTATAATTCATTCTTCTTAGGTACTTTTTTTTTCTTAAAGAATGTTAATTTAAACATTATCTCAAAGAGGGGAAATATGTAGACACTAAAATAAGTCCTCTTTAATTATTATTATCCATCATCATTACTCTTCATTAATAGCATATCCATTATTGTCCATTAAATCCATTATTATTATTTAATTAATTCATCATTATTTAGTTAATATGAGCTAATTATCATCCATTAAAAAAATGTTTAAATTTAATCATTATTCATAAATATTTAAATAATATTTTATCTCATTATTCATTAAATAAATTAATAAAATCTATAATCAATAGCATCAAGTTTCCATAGTCCATGATAAATGTGTGCTCTTATTTCTAGATTGATACAAAAATTTACACAGTTTCAATCTAGAAATAAAATCAAAATATCATTCTCTCATGAGTTAACTTACTCATCAAAAACTGTATTGAATAAATTAACAAAATTCATAATTATCATCTCATGAGTTAACTTCCCCATCAAAATAGAAAATTCCTCATCAAATCTAGTTAACTTGTCCACCTCTCCTTTTTCACTATAATTAGTGAATTTAACTCCCAATCAATGATCAAATCTAGACCAATCATTCATTCTTCCAAAAATAGATAAATTCGCCATCATCCATCATTTTCAAAGAATCAATTTTAATATAAATTTATGCTATCAATTTAATCATCCATAGAATGCTATCATTATGCTATTAATATTGAGAGAACACACATACCATCACAAAATGTTGAGCATCTCCATATTTGATGCTCAATTAGAGGTTTAAAAGAGTTATATTATTATTTTAATTTTGTTGTTTCTAATGCTTTATTATTGTTTGTTCTAACTTTTTATTGTAGAATATACTCAACCTTCAAATTCATTTATATTATAATTGCATGAATATGATAGCCACTTGTTGAATTATTAATTTGATCTTACACTCATGAGGAATAAAAGTGAATATTATATATATATATATATATATATATATATATATATATATATATATATATAAGTGAATAGTAAGAAGCATGAGATGTATCAAGCCATGATAAAGCTTTTCAATTAAATTTTCTCTACATGTGTGCATTAAGAACATTACATCATCAACATGTGCATAAAATAATTAAAAATTATATAGCTGCATGCAAGTATTCACCTTAATGGTCCCCATTTTCATTTTTATCACCATTAAATGCATCAATCAATTAAGAGCATTGTCAAGTAGCAACATTTAGGAATTGTATCAATCATCAATAAATACTAAATACCCAAGCATTTTATATTGTGTGTCTTTTGTGACTTCAAATCTTATAGAATCAGCATTGGGGGTTTGGCTCAAATTCAAGGAAATTTTATACTTTAATCCTTTTTATAGAAAACCCTTACAAGTACTTACTAGTGCCCCATTGGTTGAGAAAGAAAATATCTTCATAGGTGTGCATAGATCATAGGTGTGAGCACAAAATAAGAGGACATAAACACAACCATACATATAAGATCAAGTCATCCTTAGACAATCACATTTGGTCATGTATAGACATTATACATAAATTAGAGGTCAAGTTTATGACAAAGTCTATAGTAGGGATCTAATTCTAGATTCTTAATCCAATTGTTGAACACACCACACAACCAAATCTTCCACGTCAACAACACCACTTCAATAAAAGAGAAGTGGTCCTAACTCTTTATTAATATTAGGTTGTAAGTTCTAATCTTGTAGTCTAGTGCCTACATGCACTTTACATGTCTTAATTATGTTGGTATGGTACAAAGTCCTTAAAAAGTGAGTTTTTTATTGAAGGTCCTTGTTTGGTCTTTTAATCAAGACTCAAATTCACAAGTATTTTATTCTAAGTTTTAACCATGTGGTGTAGTGCCAATATGCACTTTATTGGTATGGTACAAAGTCCTTAAAATTTGAGTTCTTTATTAAAGGCCCTAGTTTTACCTTTTTGTGTGGACACAAATACACAAGTATTTTGTTCTTAGTTCTAATCTTGTGGTCTAATACCAACATGCATTTTATATGTCTTATTGTTATTGGTATGGTAGAAAGTCCTCAAAAGGTAAGTTCTTTACCAAAGAATTTGATTTGACACTTTTGATGTGGATTCAAATTCATAATTATTTACTTTTGAGTTGTAATCTCACAACAATCTAGTACTTATATGAAATGCGCATACCTCACTCTAATTAATACAATACAAAATTCATCAAAAACTAATTTTTTACCAAAACTCCAATTTAATTTTTTGATCTCAATTCAAATTCTTAAATGTTTACTTATAAATTCTCAAGTTATTAATATAAATTTTGAATTTGTGAATATTCATTTAAAATTTAATTGTTTAATAACTTAAATTCACGAATATTTAATTCTTAATTATGAGTTATTTCTTCTACATTTGGTAGATCTATAAATATGTAGTTTTAACTAATTAACTTGGGGTACGAAGTTTCATTGTTTTGCATTAAACAATAGGGAAAAGGGCCCTAAGCCCAAATACAACAAGAAGAGCAAGACCAACTCCAAAATAGGCCCAAGGCCACAAGGAACCACAGTTCAGAGGACAGTAGACTATACTAAGAAACTAAAAACTAAGAAGAACTGAAAACATAAAAAGATGCATGCAGGCACACCAAAAAACACTCAGCCCGAGAACAAGGACATACTAAAACAGAAACAACAAGGGTCAAACGCCCATCAATCTTTAGAACTATATATTAAATCCCAATTTTTTAAAAGAAAAAAGATTTGAACGGAGAAATTTTTAAGAGATTTGCTCGTAAAATTAGCTTGCACAACTAGTGACCCATCTCCCTTACCTATAACAAAATCTTGTTCATAGTCTAATTAAAAAGTGTGGAAGTGTGTCATGAATAATTTCATTTTGCCAATATAAATAGATAAAATAACTTTTGACTACATTGGAAGATATGACTCTAAAATCATTTCCACGCACTTTCTATTCTAATTGAGTGAGTTTGTTAGTAGTCAAATATCCACAGCACACCCCATATTCATAAATAATTGTTCGCACTACCTACTTCTTATTGACAACTAACAAAACAGAAAAAAAAATTCTGAAAATTTACAGTTTCTGATATTTATAACTTTTAGGTCAAAAATAAAAATATTTAAAGTTTAAATTTCAGAAATTGATTGGATTAGATTTAAGTAGTTCTTAGGTAAAATAGATTTATGTGCCGTATTGCATTGGCAGGCAAAGGATGTACAAAAGTTAAATGAAATGAATGAAGACATAGACATAGACATCCCATCGAATAAAGGATGTGTGTTGTGTCAGAATTATTGACCGGCGCGTGTCATTCTCCACTGCGCACTGCTCGAAAAGATTGACTGGAAATTAAAAGCCGTAAGATAAGGCAAAAAGTATTCATTCATTCTTCATTATATCCTTTGCTGACTTATATGGCGTGCATTTGCCACTTATCATCACCAGACATACCTTCACTGTTTTATCTTATTATTAAATTACCTATATCTTTGTCGTTGAGAAAAAGTGACCATAGAATTTATGTCCCCTAATCAACACAATTTCATCACTATCCCACTAAGGGCCTTAAATTTCATGTCTCTATGCCCGTATTTAAATTAAACTTTAATTTAAATTTGTAGTAGGTACTTGAAAGGCAGGATTTTGGGTGCATCATTCAAATTCATATCTTTGATGACCTTCAAATTTAGAGCGAAGGAGAAACACATTGGGTAGGTGTGAAGGAAAAGCAAGTTTTGTTTCTTGAATGCTATCATGTAAGTGAAACTCTTAGATTGACACTTGAGTGATTGAAAAGCTATAAAAAAAATTCAAACCAATCAAGAAACGATAGTGTTTGAGGAGGATAAGATACCACTTTATTGACATGCCAAGGACCTAACCAAATACGAGGTAACATATTTTTTAGGGCTATAATGGTGAAATTTGCATGCCTTGTACCTTTGTAATGATTATTATGTAAAGTGATGAAATTGGTTTATGATGTAATTTTAATTATGTAAAATGATGAATTTGGTTTCTAATTTAATTTTAATTATGTAAAGTGATGAAATTGATTTATAATCAAATTTTAATTATGTAAAGTGATGAACGCGGTTTATATATTTTAATTATGTAAAGTGACGAAAGTGATTCACAATCTCATTTCGTCTAATTTTTTTAAGGTTTAGATATATTTTGTATTTAAGGTTTTTTTTATATTATAAATGACTTTGATAGATGTATGATTGTAAAAATAATTTTAGTCTTTTTAAATTTAGTTTTAAAATTTGGATGCATTCTTCTCTCTTTATTTAGTTGTTATGAATCAATTTGAAGCAAAATATTTCAAATTGCATGCAAGGGTATTGTATTTAAGGATAACCCCTAATTCATATATAACATCTATTGAATATATGGAATTATCACACCTCACACACATCAAGGAGCTTGAAAAAGAATTATCTAGTTACATCAACATTCCAAGTTATATTGCACGATTACGTGTTGACTTTGATTATTGTTTGAAGTCATTGACTTGGCATCTTTATGAGGTTTGGAAAAAGTGGGGACATATCTCTATCACATGCAAACTCTTTGATTATACAACCAAATCATTGTCGATTCTAAAGCAAAAGAGAATAATTCTCAAGACTAAAAATCATTACAAATCAAATTCACATGGCAGGATCAAATCTACGACAATACCTGATAATTCCATAGTTGTGAAAAACAAATCCATTATATGTAAGTGATCTAGATAAAAACAAAAAAATCAATTCCAAATGTATTTGCCTAAAATGTTCCAATTTTCTAATGCAAGAATAAATTGGTTTGGCCCACCTAATGGATCATTTTATTTATACATCAACTAATAGCTAAGTATAATATTTTATTAATTTAAATTATATATTTAATTTAGTATATTTATCATTCTCAACTGTTTAATTTATGGTTGATCGTAAATGCTTATGTTATTTAGTTGTTTACCCTAGAGTTATGTAAAGAACTATTTATTTCTTTACATTTTTGGTGAACATGACAATCAAGCATCTCTAGATTTTATTATGGGGTTTTGACCTTGTTTTTCTATTTTTTTCATTTATCATATGAGTCATTTTAGATTTAATTATAGTTTGGATTTTCATTGTTCCGCACCTCTTCAATGTGTACCCCCTCCCACCCTTTATATTTAAGGTTTCCTTTTGATTTCAAATCTAGTTATTTCTAGTTTTTCTAATCTCACATTAGATCTAACTTTTGTCATAGATCTCTCTTTGTGCTTTCATAAAAACTATTCTTATGCCCCTCATGATGTCATTGATAATCATTAGATTTTATGTTGATTACTCTTCTAATCTCTTTCCTAGGGTTCTTTGTTAGGAATATGATTTTCATGGTGCATATGTGTTTTATAAACTTTACTAGGATGAACACCCTTTGTGTGTCATTGCTTTATCTTTTCCATGGTCATTTCTTGAGACATTTTAGGAGCCATCCATATCATGTAATGTTATTTATTTAGATATTCCTCCCTTCTTTGGCTATGATGAGATATATGTTTATGTTTTATGTGATGAGATTCTACCATTCCTAACTATTCATGATATTATTGATTCATGTAATGCTAGTCTTTCCTCTATATCCTTTATTTCATATTCTCTTGATGTGGTATCCTATGAGAATCCTACAGCTAGTGCCTCATGTGAATCACATTTTTCCATTAGTGATGATGTTATGCACCATGATGATACTCCTCCACCATTTCAGACTTCTACATTCCATTGTGCTTCATTACATGATGATGTTACATTATTTTAGGATTGTTCCACAACATTGCTTTATCCATTACATTTATACTCTTAGTGAGGACTTGTTGTAAGAGGACTTTAATGGTTCTAGTAAAACTTTATTACATGTTAAGTCATTATTTCTTGCTAATTATGAGTACTTAGTTGATGATGTTGAACAGTCTGGATAACTGAGAGGGGGGGTGAATCAGTTATTATAAAATAATTTTCTTAACCTTAATTAATCTGGAGCAAACTTAAATCAATCAGATAATGATCTAACAAATATGAACATGAAAGCACATAACAACACCATGAACAATGAACACTAGAATTTACGTGGAAACCCAAGAAGGGAAAAACCATGAAGAATGCTAATTCTCAATTATAAAACATAGGTTAAGGTAATTTTACAGAGGCTCACTGCCAAATTTCTCACTGCAAGTAAGGCTCATTATCGGTGGGTTCACTGCTTGGCTATTATAGCCAAAGATAAAAAGGTTCACTACCGAAATAGAAAGGCTCACTTCCAAAAGAGAAAGGCTCACTACCTACAAAAAATGGCTCACTGCCAGAAAAATGATGAAAGGGAATCCACCGCTAAAATAACTATCACCAACAATGACATCGAATAGAATCTCATTATCTACTACCTCTAGTTATAAACTTTACCACACTTTCAAGATTTTAGATTCGCATTCACCACACTTACTTTCATCAAATAGAATCAACTTTTACTTATACCAATCCATGCCTTCATAATCTCCTAAGTCATCCAAAAACAATTCCATTCCATGCTTCCATAAAATCCTGAGTCGACCAAACACAATTTGAATTAGGTCACCACAAAATAATTCTCATGGTGGAAGGGAATGAAACGTGGACCAAAAAAAAACTCCTCACTCAAATCAAGATGCTACATATTAACCATGATATCTAAAACCAAAGAATAGAATATACATGTTATAATGCAAACAATATTCTAGGGTGTGTTAACAAATTTCCAGATCGATCCGGACCCATAAGAGTGTATCTCATTATGTTACAAAATGAGTGGGACCTGGACAAGAACGACGAAAGATAAATCATCGTAGCACACCATTTGGAGCATGCCAATCTAGATCATCAAAGCATCAAAACTGAACCTTAAACATCAACCAAGATATGATGACATCAATGAAAACAATCAATAGCATCACATTCCAACAATCTCCCCCTTTGTCATTGATGGAAACATTCATCAACGACAAACCAAAAACCAAACAACTACATCAACACCATCAAGAAACTTCCTTTCTTCCCCCCCCTTTGACATCAAATACAAAGGGAAGGAAAAAAACTCCCCTTGAAAAACTTATTTCGCTCCCCGTATGAGGAAGCCAACAAGCATTGATCCAAATAAGACTAAGCATATAATATCTCGGACCAATGCACACCATGTTGCACATTATTGTACACTCGGAGGGAGCATAACCCCTAACTTTTGTTGAAGATACTCAAAGTATCTTTGCTCGATGATTTTTTGAAAATATATGTAATCTGCTCTTTTGTGGGTACATATTTCAAGTCTTACCTCATTCTCCAATAACTTCTCTCTCAAGAATTGATATCTGATGGATATATGTTTCGATCTAGAGTGTTGTACTAGATTCTTAGAAATTTCTATTGCATTGGTATTATCACACATAATTGAGATCAGTTCATCAAATGATATGCCAATGTCTTTCAGAATTTGTTTCATCCACAGTTCTTGATTGCAACATGAGGATGTTTCAATGTATTCAACTTCATTAGTAGATAAAGATACAAAATCTTGTTTCTTTCTTGATCAAGCAACCAACTGAGATCCAAGGAAATAAGCTCCACCACTTGTGCTTCACCTGTTATGAACACATCCGGCCCAATCAACATCAGTATAGGTTGTCAAGGTGAAATCTAAGTCCTTTGGATACCATAACCCGATATCTTTTTTACCCTTCAAATATCTAAAGATCCATTTTATTGCAACATGTGATTCCTTCAGTTCTTGCTAAAATCTAGTTGTTAGACAAATAACATACATAATGTCTAGTCTAGTAGAAATCAAATATAGCAATCCTCCAATCATTGGCTTGTACATACTTGCATCAGCTTTAGGTGAATCATCTTCTTTTTTCAACTTAAATTCAATAATTAGGTGTAAAAACCGGTTTGGAGTTCTCCAATCCAAAATTCTTCAATAATTCTTTGGTATACTTGGACTTGGAAATAAAAATTCCTTTGTTGTTTTGATTTACTTGTAATCTAAGGAAGAAATTTAACTCACCTATCATAAACATTTTGAATTCCTTCTCCATTTCATCTGCAAATATTTTGCACAAATCATCATTTCCTCTAAAAATTATGTCATCAACATAAACCACATCAATATTTGGTCTGAGTGAATTTTGTAGTATGAATTACTATCAGTAGACCCCTTTTGAAATCCTTGTCAAATCAAGTACTTGTCTAATCTACCATACCAAGATCTAGGAGCCTGCTTCAATCTGTTTAAAGCTTTCTTGAACCTGCAAACAACATCCATCATTTCTGGACTTAAATCCATCTAATTGCTCAATGTAGACTTCTTCCTTCAATTCTCCATTCAAAAATTTAGATTTGACATCCATTTGATAGACTTTGAAATCCTTAAAAGCTACAAAATCCAAGAATATTTGGATCACTTCCATCCAGGCAACAAGGGCATATGTCTCTTCAAAATCAATACCTTTGATCTAAGTGTAACCTTTGCAAACCAATCTTGCCTTGTTTCACATTACCTTTTTGTTTTCATCTAGCTTGTCCTAGAATACCCACTTTGTTCCAATTATATTTTTATCTTTCGATCTAGGCACAAGTTCCCAAGTCCAATTTTTCTCTATCTGATCAAGCTCTTCTTTCATTGCATCCTTCTTCCATAGTCTTTGGCTTAGTTTTTGAGAGTAAACATAGTAATACTTTTTCTTGAGTTTCTTTTCTTCTTGTGATGATTCCTTTATTCTTATCTCCAATAATCTGATTTTCTAAATGGTTTCTCTATACATACCTTAGAGTTTTGGTTGTAGTTGTCGGAGCCTCCTTTGTCTCTTCTTCTTCTTTTTTATCCTTTTCTCCTTTTTCATCTAAGTTATTTGATTCATATTCAATATGCCTATTAGGATTTATTTGATTCCTTTATTATTATCTCCAATAATCTGATTTTCTAAATGGTTTCTCTATACATACCTTAGAGTTTTGGTTGTAGTTGTCAGAGCCTCCTTTGTCTCTTCTTCTTCTTTCTTATCCTTTTCTCCTTTTTCATCTAAGTTATTTGATTCATATTCAATATGCCTATTAGGATTTATTTGAACATTTTCATCCAATTTCTCATCCACACTTTCAACTATCTTGTCTAGTCTCTTGTTGTAACACCAGTACACCTTGCTTCTTGTAGAGTAACCCAAAAATATGCCTTCATCAATTCTACTATTGAACTTTCCAAGATTGTCTTCATCTCTCCGGATGTAGCACTTTCTTAAAAAAAATTGAAGTACTTTATTTTGGGAGCTCTTCCATGCCATAGCTCATATGATATCTTTCCATATTTCCTCAAGAATAATACTTTGTTAAGAGTGTATATTGTTGTGTGTATTGATTCTCTCCAATAGACATGTGGTAAACCTATTTCATTGATCATTGTTCTAGTTTCTTCTTGAACTGGTTTTCTCCCCTTCCACTAAACCATTATGTTGTGTTGTTCTGGGGGCAGATAGACCAAAACTTCAAAACCATTATTGGTATTCATGTTTATGGTAAGCTTTTCTATTAGGGTGGTATTATAATTAAGATTACTAATATAAATAGACTTTGAATAACTATTAAATGGTTAGGGTTTAGGGTTTAGGGTCCCATTTTGTATTATAACAACCTACTTGTTATATTTTTAAATCATATTAAAATTGATCAAAATATTAAAAAACATATATTTGGATTGTAGAGTCCAAGCTCTACAAAGTAGTATTTTTATATTTTTTTAAAATCAATTTTGACTGAAGAAATATTCAGTTGAAGTTAAGATTTTCATAAAATTATAAAAAAGGTTTGAGTTGGATGCCAACAAGGATTTCAGTTAGATAATTTTGATAAAAAATATTTTGGCCAAAACCCTTTCGACTGAAACCTTAGTTATAATCATTTATTAATATTACAAAATATATAATCTATTAATAATTAATTATAATTATTAGTAAAGTTTGTAATTATCAATATTTATTAGTATGACTTCTACACCTATATTTTAGCTCTATTATAATATATTAGTTATAATTCAAAATCTATCTTTGATTTTCTATGTTGTTCTTTTCTTCTATTTGTAGACTATTGCAGATTACTTTGTAACATAGAACTCAATGTGTCTAGAATTAGAAACTTCTTAATAATCCTAGTATTTCACTTATGAATACATGATCTCATTTAAGCACTTACTTAGCTCTTTGAACTAAAGTAAGAGATGAAATCACACACTCAATTGAATTGATTGAAGATGAATAGCTGGAACTTGATTCCTTTATTCATTATTTGAAAGCAAAATTATAGAGCAAAGAAATTAATCTAGGAACCTACAACTATCATTTGCATATCTTTTCTATTATAGAACAATTAAGCCTATTATAGATTTGAATATGTTCCTAAGATGTCTAATGCTAATCTAAATCACTAAATTAATCACCAGTTTTAAGAGGTCCAAATTGGAAATTGCCATTTCAAATTCATACCGATGCATAAAACTTTGGAATTAGAGTTGTCTTAGGACAACAAGAGGGGATTAAGGAGTATTCCATATATCAGCAAAAACCTCCAAGGAGTAGAATTAAACTACACAGTGCCTGAGAAAGAAATGCTTGCTATTATTTATGCTATTAACAAGTTAAAGCACTACATTGTTGGTTATCAAGTATTCATACACATAGATCATACAAAAATTAGATACTTGATGAATAAACCAGTGGTAGGTGGAAGACTTGTACAGTGGTTATTGCTATTAATAAATCCTCCACAATTTGAGATGATCAATGAATGATGGGAAGGCTTGATTTATAGATTTTTTGTGATACTGATCAATAGTCAAGATTAGAGGAAAGACCGAAAATGATCAATGGTGGAGGATTGATGAGAGGATTATATTGATGGTTAAATGACTGCATGATTCAAATAACCGATTACATGATTTATTCAAGAGAATTGATTGACATGTGTTAACTAAGACTGATAGGTTGTTGACGAGATTGATAGATTAGTTAACTACTTTGATATATCAGTGGACTTAAAGTACCCTAAACCATAAACCATAAACCCTAAACCCTAAACACTATAAAATATAACGCTAAACCCATAGAGTTAAATATAGGTCTACGCTAAATGCAGTAGGTGTAGACGTCATGCTATTGCTCATTTTTTATGAGCAATAGAAGAAAATAACAACATAGAAAATCAAAATCCAAAATTACCTCAAGCAATGTATAATGATTCTCCACCTTTGCTAAAACAAGAAAATCCTAAATATTGAACACAATAAGAACAAGCATCTTCTATGGATATTATCATTAGACCTTCTATTGTGATAAACTTATGATGACAATGAAATTGAAATTGACAAGGAAGTACATAAAGAGTTAAATTTGTTGTTTTCCTATTCCATGAGCTTAAATGATAACAATCATGATGATCCTCCTACAAAGAGTGACTCCCTGCATATTAAACTTGGTGATTGTCCTAGTTTGGCACTTGATGTTGTCCCTTTGGCTAGTTGTCTACCTTCCACATATGATGAACAAGATTAGGATGAAGATGAATTACTACAGGTTGACTCGAATGTTCCTTACTATTCATTTCTTTATGTTCTTTTTCATGTTCTTTGTGTGATTGCATGTGCGTAATGTGATCCCTTGTATTGTTCTATTTGGTGTGTCTTCATGTTTATTCCTCTATTTGTATCCATATTCTTCTATAGCTCCTAAACTTTTATCTTTTTCTTTCTTCTTGTGTTTTCCTTTTGGGAATGATGCATGTCATCAAAACATTTAGGTCTCTTCCATGTTGACCCAAAATATTTTCTTTGTTTTAACTCTCTATGTGTCATTCTTCAAGTTTCATGAGTTATTTGGGGAATGATGATATTTTCAAACTCTAGAATAACTTTGTAACAAAGAAATACGCTGACCTTGAATCAGTGGATGGCCTATGTGAGTTTTGGATTTCATTTTGGGGAAACCCCTTTTTCATGGCATAACTTCATTTGGAAACATATGCTTGACATAGGGCTTTCCATATAAGCTTTCATGTCTTCTTTATTTAGCATTTATCATTTGCTACTTTAAAGAAATTTTTCACAACATGGTGTTAGCAATTTCATTAAAGTGGGGGCATACATTGGTATTATTATTTTAGAGTTTTTTAACTATATCTTATGTTTCATTGTGTGATCTTCTTACTTCTTGCAATGTGTCTTTTTATTGGTGGTGTCATTAGGTTTTATATCCTCCAAGAGTGCGACCTTTCTTGGCATATGGTCACATATGAGAAGTTCAAATAATTTCAACCATAGAGAGATAAGTTAGTGCTAATTCTTAGGAAAGTATTCAAATCTATAATAGGATTAATTGTTCTACAATAGCAAAGATATGAAAATGATAGTTGTAGGTTCTTAGATTAATTTATTCACTCTATAATTTTGCTTTCAAATAATGAATAAAGGAATCAAATTCCAGTTATTCATCTTCATTCAATTCAGATAGTTTTGCTAGTGTGGATACACAACAAAATGGCTCATCTTCCAAAGAAACCTTAAAAACTCGTAGCAATGGTGTTTCATGAGGTAAGTCTATAAAAACCTCACCTCAAGTGATTTTATATTTTCCTAAATTTGATAATGCCTACAAATGGTTTAAGGATTATTTATATATTAATAGTAAAGTTTACATCAATATTAGCCAATTGAATGAACATATATGATTTTACATTTTTCCATTTACAAACAAGAAAACTATCTTGAAAGAAAAAAATAAATAACACATATTAATAATGTTTATAGTTTGGAGCAATTTCATACAAAAATTGCAAGTGTGCTAACTATTGCCGGTTAGAGGTTTTGATATTTAAATTTCCTTGTCACAATTGAAACAAATATAATGAGATTTATGCCAAATATTATATTTGTTAGTGCAGATTGGAAGAAGATTTATAAGTGTGTTTAAATTGTTGATTTTTGCTTGTTTGGAAATAACTAATTCATACATATATAGTAATAAACTAAACCATAATGATAGGGGTTTTCTATGTAGTTAATATATTACAACTAAACCATTATGTTGTGTTGTTTTGGTCAATGTGCCATTGGAGAGTCTTTTTTCTGAGGAGAGGTACCAAATTTGGGGAGGTTCCATTTTTGGCTCTTTATTGCAAGTTTATATCAGAGCTTTCTGGTGCAAATCTGAGCTCACCATTGCGTCTGGAAGGTTCAAGAAATTCTATTTTTCCTTTCGTTTCATCCAAATTGGACATATGAGGCCAAATCTATGAGGGTTTGAAGTTGAATTGTGGTCGCTAGATCCATAAGGTAGCTGCATTTTTGGAGCATTTTGGGTCAAATCCGACCCTTACATCGCGTCCAAAAGGACCAAAAACCCTAAGATCGACTATCCATTCATCCATTTTGGAGCAACTCATCCGGTGAGGCAAAAATTTATTCTTGGCATGATTAAAATGTATAACATATACATATAGTAAACCGTTAAAGTATGGATGACTGTTTGTTGCTTCCTTTCCACTAAACCATTATGTTGTGTTGTTCTAGGGGCATATAAATGTCTTTCAATGTCATGTTTCTCACAGAACTTGTTGAATTCATCAGAAGTAAAATCTCCTCCTCTATCAAATCTTAAACACTTCATTCTCTTGTCAACTTCATTCTCAACTCTTGCCTTGAAGATCTTGAATTTTTCTAAATCCTTTGATTTTTCTCTTAAAAATGCAACCCAGGTTAATCTAGAATAATCATCTATTAAAAGCATGAAATATTTATGACCTTGTAAGCTTCTTGTTATGGTTGGACCATATAGGTTAGTGTGTACAAGGTCCAACAAAATGATAGAGGATTCTTATTTTCTTCAGAATGTTTCTTCAATTTTCTTTCCTTCTTGACATCCTTTGCAAATAGTGTTGCCTATTTTGGTCAGTCTTGGCAAGTCTCTAACTGCTCTTGTTGAGCTTATCCTTACCAAATTTTCTAATTTGATGTGACACATCCTCCAGTTCCAGAGCCAACTGTCATTGATCTAATAAAATAAGCATCTCTTTGTAGCTCCTTCTAGTTGATACATATTCCCACTTGTTCTTTTTCCTACTACAATAACACTTTTGGAACTCTTTTGTATCTCACAAGCATCATCTTTAAATACAACATTATATCCATTCTCGCACATTTATCCAACACTCAAAAGATTATGATATAAAACCTTCACATAGTAAACATTGTCAGTGTTATATTTTCCATCAAAGGTAATAGAACCAATTCCAACAATTTGTGTCATTTTATCATCTCCAAATCTAACAGAACCTCCATCATATTTCTCAAGCTTTACAAACTTAGTTTTATCACTGGTCATATGATTCGAAAATCCACTATCAATCAACCATTCATCTCTATTTCTTTTGATAAATAATATAGCTTCAGAGTTATCATTGTATTCCAAACAAATATTAGAGATATCAAATCTAGGTTCATACTTTTCCACCAAAAAAAAATAATCCTCATGATCTGATTCATCATCTGAAATATTTCCATTTTCATTAACATAATAGGCCTTCTTATTAATCTTTTAATATTTTTTCCTTGTTCTTTTCTTTGGACACTTATTTGCTAAATGACCAATCTTTCCACATCTAGAGAATTTAAGGGGAAACATACCTTTGTACTTGTTAGTACCTTTCTTTAGTTTCCTTGTGAAGTTTGCATCCAACTCATCTGAACTTTCACTATCTGGATCTTCTTCTATTTTTGTGGCTTTGAATGTTGTTTAAGATTTCTCCTTTTCTTTTCCAAATTTCCTCATCTCAAATGTGGTCAAGGTGCCAAATAGTTTCTCTCTGGTGATTTTCTTCGGATCATAAACTTCCTCAATACCTGAGATCTTGTCACTATAGCTCTCTAGTAGGGTCATCAAAATCTTCTCCATAGCATCTTCATTTGTTAGAGTGCCTCCTTGATTTTTGACTTCATTTACTACATTGTTAACTCTTTGAAAGAAGCTTGTTATATCCTCACCTTCTTCCATCCTCAATTTTTCATATCTATGCTTAGCTGTCAACTTCTTTGATAATTTGACTCTATCATTTGCTTCATAGATTTCTTTCTTTTCCCAAACATCATAAGTAGTGCCCAATGAAATAATTTATGTTAACTCAGTCTTAGACAAAGCACTAAATATTACATACCTTTCCTTTTCATCTTCCTCATAGGCTAAGATCTCATCCGTAGAAGAAGGACCATTAGTCGGTTCAACATATTTTGTCTCAACAGCTTTCCAAGTTTTGTACCCTAGAGAAATCCGGTAACCTCTCATTTTCACTTTCTAGAAACTGTAGTCAAATCTATCAAACATACAAATTGTTAGTTTGTGTTCCATCAGATCTACCCCAAGCGGTTAATCTCTTCTTTGAGGAGCCAAGGCTCTTATACCAATTGTTGAAAAATCTGGATAAATGAGAGGGGGGGTGAATCAGTTATTATAAAATAATTTTCTTGACCTTAATTAATCCAGAGAAAACTTAAATTAATTAGATAATGATCTAACAAGTATGAATATGAAAGCACATAACAACACCATGCACAATGAACACCACAATTTATGTGGAAACCAAAGAAGGGAAAAACCATGGAGAATGTTAATTCTATCTGCGGGGCTCACTACCCGACTATTACAACTAAATATAAAAAGGTTCACTACCAAAAGAGAAAGGCTCACTGCCTATAGAAAATGGATCATTGCTAGAAAAGTTATGAAAGGGAATCCATCGCTGAAATAATTGTCACCAAAAATGACACCCGATAGAATATCATTGTCTGCTTCCTTCGATTATAAAGTTTTGCACAATATCTAGATTTTAGATTCCCATTCACCACACTTACTTTCATCGAACAAAATCAACTTTTACTCATACCAATCCATGCCTTCATAATCTCCTAAGTCGGCCAAACACAATTCCATTCCATGCTTCAATAAACTCCTAAGTCGGCCAAAGATAATTTGAATTAGGTCACCACAAAAGCATTCCCATGATGGAAGGGAATGAAATGTGGTTGAAACAAAACCTCCTCACTCAAATCAACACACTACATATGAACCATGATATCCAGAACTAGAGAAAGAATATAAATGTTATAATGCAAATAATTTTTTGGGGCATGTTAACCAATTTCCAGATTGTTCTAGACCCATAGGAGTGTATCTCTTTATATTGTAAAATGAGTGGGACTAGGATAAGCATGACCAAAGATAGATCATCATAGCACACCACCTAGAGCACACCAATCTGGATCATCAAAGCATCAAAACCAAACCTTAAATATCAACCAAGATATGTTTGTTGGAAACAAGCTACACTAAGAGGGGGAGGGTGAATCAGTGTTGTGCAAAAATTAATTTTATTAACCTTTATCTTCAAATAACTTGTAACATTCAATCAAAATGTATGAACAAGAAGAAAAAAATCACAACACCATAACACAAGAATTTTTACGTGGAAACCCTATTAGGGGAAAAACCACGTGGATTGCCAATCCACAATATGATCTAAGTATACTCAAATAAAGTTTACAATATGGGGAATGCACTTGCATTCAGGAACACTACTTAGAGCTCACTACTCAAAGGGAAGGCTCACTACCTTACAAAGAGAATCAGATTAAAACCATCTAAGAGTTTGAACTGAGAAAAATAACATCTACATATGCTTGATTATAGTTTCGGCTAGGCATAATATTCAATCTTCTATCCTATAGACTGATTATGTACTTCTGTTATGTTATGCTCACACTCACAATACAAATCCTTCATACACAAGTGAAACTATGCATTATCGCTCTTCTGCTCTACTCTTATTCGCAAGTCGCATCCACACACCTCATTCACACACTTCAAAATGATACAGATGATCTCTTATATATATATCCACAACTTATAATTCAATTACAATATGTTTCCTACAATAGAACAAAAGTATATTTACATATGTCGGCTCAAATCATGAGTAAAGTATAATGTGCATCCATAATGGTCGGCCACAACTTGGCTCAGAACCAAACAAAAATGCACGAACACAAAAATATTTAAACGATTTCTTCCCAAACATCTGTGACATGATACATTCACGAAGTCAGCTCCAGTACTGATAAAAATGAGAATTAGTTAACCAGATATTCTAACTTGCACATGAATCAATACAAGGCATTGAGACTTATGAATAACACTAGACATACATCAATCAATCTTCACTAAGATAAACAACACAATATATTAACTGAAAAAATGTATCTGAATCAATGAACCCAAAATTCTCGGATGCTTTGTTCTTCCTTAACTGCTTGCAATCTGATTTTCGATAGGATAGATTGATGATGCGTAGACCTATTAACCGACTAGGGTTTCCATCAATGACAACACCAAATGATATCTGTAGTGTCTCTTGCCAACAATCTCCCCCTTTTGCATTGATGGAAACACTTAGTGAAAAATGACTAAGTGTCAGATCAGTACCAACATTAACTACACTACACAAAATTTCAAAAACCAAACTCTTCTCCAAAATACAATTCTTCCCCTAAGATGATATAAATTTTTTACTCTTCTCTCCCCCTTTAACATCAATGGCAAAGGAAGGAATCTGCATGCCAAAATTTAACAAAAATGTTATGAACAAGTTTCTTATGTACAAAACAAGCTTCTTCTACCTACATAAACTTGAAAATATCTGAAAAATCTTTCTTCAACAGAGCCAAATTTGTGTCCCAAAATCTTTTGAGAATCTCTAGGATTGGTATATGTCCACAAACTAGATAGGATTGTGTCTCTGCAGACTCTAGGTTTGTTGGATCACCCATTGATTTAGCATTTTCTGCTTCTTTCAATGCACTTGACATAATTTCTAACTTTGGGCCAATTAGACCTCTCAACTCACATGCTCTTGCAACAATTTTATCATTTTCATGATTTAATCTCTTTATTTTGTCAAAAAAAAATATCACTTCTCCTTCTAACTTTCCAACACTACCAATTAACAGATCAAAAGCATCATAAATAGTAGCTAATTGTTTTTTCCAAATCCTTAGCCTTCTTTTCATTGTCATCGGTAAATTTTGAAAAAGACAAACATGTTTGTAAATCTTCCCACCTTCTGATAAAGAATTTTGGATATTTTCCACACAGGTGGCTAGCAAAGTTTTATCCTTAGCAATCATTTCCTTCAACCCATTTAATCTTTTAGCATCAAATTCCTTTTGAACTTTAATCATAGAAGATTTCTCAAGTGACTCAAATTGAGTACTTACTGATTTGATAAGCTTCTTTAATTCACCGGAAGATTAACCAGTTGGATTTTTCACATTAGTGGGCATTATCTTTTCCAGGACTCCAGATGCAAGATTTAGAAGTTCACTATCCTCAATGTGGGACTTCAACAGTTATTCTTTGGCTTTTTATTGGGTGAATGATGCTACTTTCATTTTCTAAATTAGACTCAAAGTAGATAGGTCAATCAGACCTTCAATCAGTTCAGGATCAAACTCTTCTTTTTGTTCTACCAAGAATTTCTTCACTGCCTCTACAATGTCTCTTGCTTCTTCTGGGATTGCTTTTACATCAACTTTCTTCTCTTCAACCATTACTTCCTTAGTTGTAGGTTCTGACTTGTCTTCAGGGATTTCCATTTTCTCAACTGATACACTTTCTAGAACTTCAACTTCCATAGGCATTTATGCATTGTCCACTTCAGGAGGAATCTACATATCCTCACCAGTTGTATCTTGATTATCTTCTCCTTCTTCTTCTTTTCCTAGACTAGATGAAACATCATGAGTTCCTTCAAGGATAACATCAATTCTTCTATTTAACAAAACTTTTCTCATAATATGTTATGTTTCTTCTGCAACTTCCTTGGTTTTCCCAATCAAGAGCTTGTTCACTCTAGTTTTTCTTTTAAACTCCTTCTTGGATTTATTCAGAATTGAATTTATTTCTTCCATAGAAACTATTGGACACAATTTAACAAGAATTCTTTCTCTCATATATTCTTCCTCTGATCTGGCTTTAAATCTCCCCATCTTCAAAATATCATATAAGCTTTTGGGTAAATTAGGCATTATTTCAATCAAACTTTATTGAAAATATTCAAATGTTTTATTGTTGCCTCTTCAAGAATTATTCGATTAGATTCATCAAAAGATTCATACCATTTACAGAGTGGCTTAAGGTTTCCATCCTTAACCAAAGCCTCTTCAACTTCCTCTACTAACATACCTGGATGGTCAGTTTTTGCCTTCTTCTTTGCTTGATCATCTCCACCGGAGGGTTTTCCTTTTGTAACTATTGTTGCTTTGGTTCCTTGATGCTTCATTTCTTTAACACCTTCATCAGAATTTGTTTCTTCATCATCACAAACCGCTACATAGACTCATTTGATCTTATATTTCTTCCTTTTCCTTCATTACCGGATCCCTGAGATTCAGTATTCACATGGATAAATTTTGTTGCAAGGAAAGAATGGGATGCAAAGCTTCTATTTTACCTAGCTCAGGAAGATGGTGTTGTCGGACCAGCTGATTCAGTTTTTACTGACTCTTTTTCTCCTTAAGATTCTTCTCTTTTCCTTCTAGCTTCTTTTAGTTTTTCTATCGGTATCCCCATAATTTTTGCTAAAACTTCCACCTCTTTTTTGACTCTTTTAACTATTACAGGTTTTCTAAGCTCATTATGTACTTGCATATTATTTTCAGCATAAGTGTCAAATCTTTCTTCTAATTGATCTATAGGCTTGCTCAACAAATTTATTGCATACATTTCTAGAATGTGCTTCTCAACTTCGTATCCCATCAGCATGATCCATATTGTTTTGGGATCACTAGCTTTCATCATATATTGATCAATATCTACCATGAATTAAATTGTATCCTTGTATTTCTCTACAATGAAAGTGGGAATCCTCTCTTTGTCTTGTATCATAGTCTAAAATTTTTTTAAGTATCCCCAAATAGTGGCATTCTTTATCTTAGTGTCTACAAATCTATGAAAGAGATCTCTAATCTGAGCAGCTACCAGTTTGTCTTTTTTCCAATGAATCTTTCTGAATCCCAGAACCTCATCCATGAAGTAAAAGAATAAACATAAAATAAAATTACCAAACTTGAAATATTTTTTCTTATCCTTCTTGATCTTCACAAGATTTTCTATTAATTGACTCCCGAGCAATTCACAAAGATCATAGTCTACATTTTCTTTCACCATCTGATACGCAGAATAAATGGGAGTACCAGACACAAAGTTGTCTCAGCTAGTATGATAAATATTGTACCCAATAACCATAAAATAAAATTTGACATCTACATCAATAATGTCATCAATTTTCATTTCACTTTTGTCATACCTAGAACCTGTAGCATCAATGACTATTTGATTATTCACTGATTTCATAATCGGTAATCCATCGAAAGAATTTAGACCTATTATAGCACTGATAGCCTCCTTTGTGATTTTGAATGGTATTCTTAACCACATGAATTCATCATGGAATCGACTCAAGATGTAACGAACCCATTCTGACTCTTGAAAGATGGGAAATTTGACAATCTATGTAAATTTCTTTTCTTCTAGGGTTTTATATTTCGGCTTCACATAGAAATATTCACCTATGATGTGATTATTATATAAATTCAGCAGTTGTGAGCTTCCTAGTTCTTCAATATTTGTGTGAATATAAGCCCTAATATCCTCTCTATGTAACATATCATACAAAACGGATGAAAATACTCCTAACAAATTAGTCTCAATAGACTTGTAGGGATGCCATTTGAATTTTGGACGAGGTTTCTTCTTAACTTCAACTAATAATGGAGAGAGTTTTTCCAAAAAAATACCTTTCCGTTGAATCACAATTTGATTTTAGAAAGCTTCTTCGTACTTGAATTTTTCCTTAATTCGCTTTAATTTTCCTTAGAGCTTCTCCAAAGTTCTTTTCTTCAAAATGAAAAGTGACAAATGAAAGATAGAAATAATTTTTTATCACTCACATACTTAACCCTTTTTTATGCAATAAATGCATTTACCCTAACTCATCTGGTTACACTATTTTCATGCACTATGATAGATAAATCTTTTTTGGACCTTCAACATTGCATAATACTTTCTCCAGTAGGTTCAGCAACATTTGTAGCACATCTAAGAACTTACTAAACTTATCTGCATTTTGGTGTCAATTACCGGTAGGGGGTTGAGAGATTTTCTTCACAACTCCCCCTAGGCCAAGGGCCTGAAACTAATTCTTGGATGGACTACCAGAAGCAGGTTCTGGTGTTGGTGAATTTTCTTCATTAGAGAGACTCTTCTTCACCCATTTCTTCTACATTTTCTTCCTGACCACATCTGTAGTGAATTTTCCTTTTCCCTTAACATCCTTCTGCATGTTTCTCCTTTGATTTACAAGACCTCTAATATTCCAACATAATCTAGCAATGTGACCAAATTTTTTGCAGTTATAGCACACAATATTTTTCTATCTAGACCAATTGTTCCATTGATTTCCTTTTGATCTGCATTGGTTAGCAAAATTCCCAAATCTATTGCATGTATAACATCTGAAAATTCTATGAAAATTGTTCATCACATTTTTGCATTCATTTGACTTGTGACCAAATTTATTGCAATTAAAACACTGACCTAAGAATGATGGACCACATTGATTCATCGTACTTCTACACTAACAAGCCATATGTCCAAAATTATTACAACTAAAATAGTATCCATTAAATTCTGAGCATTAAGTTATCTTACCAAATACCTTCCAGATTTGTTCATTTCATTTCCTTTCCTGAATCTCCTTTATCCAAATCTAGAACTTTCTCCTTCTTCATATCCAGGACCTCGCTTGTCACCATTTATCCTTTGACTACTAATTAGTTCATCAAGCTTGGCTGAGCTACCTTTGAAATTTTCCTTGTACTCATTTGCAGTATCAAGTTCATCTCTAAGATCACCAATCTTATTTTCAAGTATTTCCTCATTATTTTTAGATTGTTCCAGTTCATTGTCCAAACGACTACATACTTCATATTTTTCTTTTAGAGATTGTGTTAGGTTCTCTTCATTATTATTCCTATCTTCAATCTCCTTGGTCATCCTCATCATGATAGATTACATTTCATGCTTTAGGATTGTATTATCTCTTGTAATATTTTCACACTCTTTTATCTTTTCTTTCAGGGCTTGACTGAGTTGTTCATCTTCAATACTCTTACTATCATTCTGCTTACTCTGGTCACAGAGTTCCTTTCTCTTCTCTCTAGACTTTTTGATTTTTTCTTTCAAAGACTCAATGAATTTATCAACATCTCTGAGGTTTGCTTGCAATTTCTAAACTTCGGACTTTGACTGATCAAGATCATCTAGGGCCACCAAAATTTGTTGTTGAAGACTACTTGAATCCATTGAAACACTTTCCAATATCTCCCCAAGTTTTTAGACTTCTCCTTTTGAGGAACTAGCTCTGATACCAATTGTTGGAAACAAGCTACACTGAGAGGGGGGGGTGAATCAGTGTTTTGCAAAAAATAACTTTATTAACCTTTATCTTCAAATCACTTGTAACATTCAATCAAAATACATGAACAAGAAGAAAACAATCACAACACCATAACATAATTTTTTATACGTGGAAACCCTGTTAGGGGAAAAACCACGGTGGATGGCCAATCCATAATATGATCTGAGTATGCTCAAATAAAGTTTACAATATGGGGAATGCACTTGCATTCAAGCCCACTGCTCAAAGGGAAGGCTCACTGCCTTACATAGAGAATCGTATTAAAACCATCTAAGAGTTTGAACTAAGAAAAATAGCATCTACATATGCTTGATTATAGTTTCGGTTAGGCACAATATTCAATCTTCTATCCTATAGACGGATTATGTACTTTTTCTCTATTCTGCTCACACTCGCAATAGAAATCCTTCATGCACAAGTGAAATTGTGCATTATTGCTCTTCTTCTCTTCTCTTATTCGCAATTCACATCGAAACACCTCATTCATACACTTCAAAATGATACAGATGATCTCTTATATATATCTGCAACTTAGAAGTCGATTACAATATCTCAGCTGCAATAGAAAAAAAGTATATTTACATCTGTCGGCTCAAATCATGAGTAAAGTATAATGTGCATCCACAACAGCTGGCCACAACTTGGCTAAGACCCAAACAAAGATGCATGAACACAAAAATACTTAAATGATTTCTTTCCAAAAATCCACAACATGATACATTTACGAAGTCAGCTCGAGTAGTGATAAAAGTGAGAATTAGTCAACTAGATCTTCTAACTCGCACATGAATCAATACAAGGTACTGAGACTTAAGGATAACACTAGACATACATCGCTCAATATTCATTGAGATACACAACACAAGATATTAACTAAAAATCTGTATGTGAATCGATAAACCCAAAACTGTCGAATGCTTTGTTCTTCCTTAATTGTTTGCAATCTGACTACCGATAAGATAGATTGATGATGTGCTAACCTATTCACCTAATAGGGTTTCCATCAATGACAACATCAAATGATATTCATAGTTTCTCTTTCCAACAATGTTAGCATCAATGACAACCATTAATACAACAATCAACAACATCACATTTCAATAGATGATACCTTGTTGATAAGTGGATATGGACCCACTTTGAGACATAGATTTTTGCATTGGTTAGACTCTTCCTACATATTTTATCGCTCATTTATGACATTGAAAAATTATTTTATAGCATATTCTTACCCTTACAAGCCTAGGGATAGTTTGAACTTCTCTATAGATAGATCTTATAGGTCAACACATATTTGACCCTTAATTATGAAGTTTTCATTTGTTGTCCATATGGTTGATATTATTTTTACTCCTATAAGACAAATTTATTTTCAATGGTATACATGATTCCCCTCTCCAATTCAATCTACACTCTATGAGTCCTTTAATTTATAAAATTATCATACAATCGATTATTGCTATCCATAAATGAATAGATGACATAATATTGTACTTCATTAACCTAATATCATATTTTATGCATATTAAAAATAGATAGAGGTCAAATTTTACATCTAATTAGTTGAAATTACCCTTAAGTACCCTACTTCAAACTCTTATGCCTAATCTTACAACTAAGGAACCTAAGTAATATGGTATTGATCAATTATAGAATAGACAAGCCAATATTTCTCTTTAGATTTAATGTGTACATCACCTTTATATAAGGAAAAAAAACAAAGATACTTAGAGAATATATAATTAATGTTTGATATCTCTCCTTAGATATTGAATTTAGTAATTGTGTCCATTAGATTCCTATGAAGCCATCATATTTCATTTAATGATGTGTATCTTCCACCTATCTTAATTCTTAATGAGAATTTATTTCTACACATTGTGGTGAGGTTTGAACTTAAATGAAATTTGTGGAATAGGACACCTGAGAGGGGGGTGAATCAGTTGTCACATAATTAAACTGTTAACTTAATCATCAGAACCAATTTTGAATAGTGCTTAAATGATTAATCAACAAATGTCAATGCAAAAACTTAAATCCAACACATAAAAACAATAAGACCAGATTTACGTGGAAAACCCAATAAGGGAAAAACCACAGTGAGGATTAACTCATACTATAGAGAATATCAAAGTCTATTAAAAAAGGCTCATTGCCTAAAACAAGGCATGCACTACCTGAAATAAGCCCCACTGCCTAAAATAAGGCTCATTGCCTGAAATAAGGCTCACTGCTTGAAATAATGACTCATTGTCTGGAACAAGGACCCACTGTCCAATAGGGCTACAACCTAGAGGGCTCAATGCCATAGAGATACAAACAAGATAAAGAAGAGTTTCTACAAAGATACTACAATCCCAATGCAACAAAGGATTCCACCACAATATCACACACACTTGCATGATTGATAGAGTTCGCCTTCAGCTCACTACATCCGAAAACTCAGCATTAAGCTTTACATTGATCTTCCACACTCTAAACACACACACTCACTGAATATAATCAATGTCACATCAAACTGAATTCTCTTTTCTTTTATCGCTCTACTTCGCTCTTGCATCTTATCTTCACCATTAACTCATCTTGCATTTATACCATCTTCAAATTTGAAACATATCCAAATTCAAATTCAAATTAGGTCGGCACCAAAACATCCTAGGGTGGAATTAGAATGAGGGAAACCCAAATACGTGCTTCAATGGACCCAAAAATATCTAACACGCTTCAACATCCTTGAAAGTAGTATTTCACACAAGGTCGGCCAAACCAGTGTAAAACACATAGAACCATTTAGCACAAATCTTCCAAATTTTGAATCTATCTTCAATAGAACCACGACAACAAAACTCTAGAACCGTAAGTCATAGGAATTCATCAAAGAGAAATATGGAACAAAAAATCTTCTCCCGGAACTCAACCAAAAACACAAAAAACCATAGTTCACAACTGGTGAACACAACTTGCATTGTACAATGAATCAACAACCATGAACAACATATTTGAACCACACAACCACAAGAGAAAATCCAGACCAAAAACTGGAGCAACCATTCAATACATCCAACATATCTTTATTAGACTTTTCTCAATATCATCGACACATACAACCAACAACACGTGCAAAATTTCCACAACAACAATCTTTTCATTCTTGCAACAAAATTTATCTTGTTTGATAATAATTCCATTTTGAATATATGCACTAAGGAATATTTGAAACACTTAAATGTGGAAATGATGAAGTTAGGATAATCAAATCTCATTATTAATCATTTTCATAATATTGATTGATAGTTTATGGGCATTAATTATGACTAGTCTACTTACTATTAATTCACCATTTAATGTGACACATGTTTATTTAGCTTGTAATCTTAGGTCACCCATGGATCAATACCATAGATTTCATACTAAAATTCACAGCTTTATAAAGTTTACATGTACAATAACAAGCATTGTTAATTAAATTTCAATCCCCATCCATATATTTATTATGATATGGTTGATAAATATAAAGTTGTTATGTAGAATCAAGCTACTACAAAGGTTCCAAAATGAGAATAATCTAGAGGACATGAACTTAAATCAAGATAATTTTAAGAAAACAAATCCTTCAACTAATGATAGTGATAATTAGATTGCATTAGACTTCACAACTTACAATGTTGGTAACTACAAATTTTATCGTAAAGATTGTAATATTATAAATTACTCTATAGGGACCCATCCATAAATAATTGACCACCACCCCTATGGGATATCATACAAATGAGACAATAAAATAATATATATGAAAGTGATATAGAGAATTCCACATCTACTTTAGATTCTTCTACTCCTTCTATACCCTTTGATAAATTATATGGTCCAAGATATAATATTATGCAAAAATATGGACATATTGGTCTTGGACTTTGTCAATATGACTTGGACATTAAAGAACTAATACAAGTACAAGAAAATAAAGAGCATAAATACATTGGATATTGATGCAACTTGATAATATTGGTTTTCATTGATGTCAAAAGCATGTCTAAGATTATTGCAATTTGATTGTAATTGATGTAAGAGAATCGTTGATGTCAAAAGAGTGATGCATTTTGGTTGTTTGGTTGCCAGCGTCTCTAGGAAATACTCCACATTTCTCCATTGTTGACTCTCTTATCTTGTGGTTTGGAAGATAGCTTTCTGATGTGTCAAATCATGTGTGATACAAGTTTTAGATCATTTGAGTTATAAGAAATGTGTTTTGGAAGTGACATTTTGAAGATTGTGTTGGTTTTGTGAAGATGTTTGCATAATTGTAAAGTGTGTCTCTATAGTACTTTGTATCTATAGATATGGTTGTACGGTTTAGAATATAAGTTCAGTGTGTTGTGAAGGTGATATATCCAAAGTTTCATATCATTTCTCCTTATGTAGAGAAAGTTGTTTGTGACAGAGTGTAGGACTCAATTATTTGGTGATTGGTTTTCATTTTTGTTGGCTTGCACCAAATCGTTGCTACCAAAAGTTATGAAATGGTTGTATATGAGTGATATTGAGTATCATGTGATGTTTTGTGTTGCTTTGCAAGATGTTGTTTGTTTTCTCTGGAGCAGGCTATGTTCTGAAATGAAAGTGTTGTTAGGTTATGCTTTTGTCTAGCCAACTAGGGTATGTTGAAGGTGTGTGCCATCATTTCTTGTTTTTCCAAAGCCTATGAAGTGTTTGAAGATGTTGTATTGGTCATGCTAACTCATCTAGAAGAAGTGAAAGTATTTTTTTATTATTCATGTTTATTGCCTATGTTGTGATGGTTGACATGCTACAAGTTTCATATTTTCTTGCTTAAGGCTGACCTAATTTGAATTTGTGAAGTGTGCGGATGATTTATATTGAAGACCAAATTTGTGAAGAGTGTTTAGGAATAGGTTAAGCATGTGTTAGAATTTGTAAGGTGTGTTCCTCTTCTTGGTGTTGTGTGTAGTATGTTTGGGTCTTTCCCTCTACTTGTTTCATGTTGTTGTTTGATCTTTGGTTGACTTGTAATTGTAATATTCTTTTTTATAGGCCGAATATGTAATGTAATCAATGTAATATCATGTATATATGTAAAAAAAATTGATATAGGTTGATAATAAAGTCATGGATATGTATTGAATTATGATAATTGTATAAGTGACTAGAAGAGAAAGAGTAGAAGTGGAAGATCCCATTTGGATTTAAGTTGATCATATTTTTATGATAGAAGGGAAGTGAAGAGTAAGCCTAACTATTACTAGAGGTAGTGAGCCAAAGGAAAAAAATATTGAAGGTTGAAAGCAGTGAGCCAGTAAGCTGCAAAGAATACATTTGAAGAAGTTGTGGAAGAGTTGTCAAAGAAGAATTGCAATCATCAAAAGATAAAGGAAAAAGTAGAATTGAAATCATCAAGAGGATTGAGCATAATTATGATATTCAAATAGTGGAAGGACTATCATGCTATAATATTTTTTGAGTTTTTCTTAGTTCAAGGAGTAGTTGCTTCCTTGGGTTGTAGCCCTAAAAAAAAAAATTCAAGGAGTTGTAGCTTCCTTGGGAGTGACCCTAAAACCTCTTTTCAGGGAGTAGTAGCTTCCTTGGGTTGAAACCCTAAATCAAAGTTGAAAACGGTTATTTATTTGTGAGGTAGGATTAGGTCAATTGCTCCTAGCATCATTTCTCACCATGGATTTTTCCACGTACATCTAGTTTTGTGCGGTGTTGTGCATTCTGTTCATCTTTCATGTTTCTATTTTTTCTATAAACTTTAAATTTCAAATTGCTCCAGAGGGTTTGAGACTTGATAGAATATTGTTTCACTCCCCCCCCCACCCCCCCCTTAGTATTTTGGTGTGTTTTCAATAATTGGTATCAGAGCCTAGTTCCTTATAATAAATCCAACAACTTGAGGAAGATATAGGATGACACAAGAAAGATCTCACAAGGTGCCTTGGTTTGATGGAACAAATTTTACTTTCTAGAGATTCTAAATGGAAACTCGTTTATCCTCTTTGAGGCATGGTTTTTGAAAATATTACAAAGATGGATATTGTTATGCCTTGCATAACCACCCCATCTTTTGCCTTGGTCAAAATGGGTCCCCCTTTATGTTTTTTATCTTTTGTTGATTTTCAAATAAAGTTTGGAGTATTTTGTTTCAAACACTTTCTTTTTCTTTGGTTTAGTCTGTCGAAACTGGAGCTGGAACCAAATCGGGTTGTGAAACTTCCTTTAAGACTTGTTCCTATCCCTGTCTCGACAATTTCTTTTAAACCTTTTGTTTTGTCTTTATCGGATTCGGATCCAGAGTGGACGTTAAGTTGGT
This sequence comes from Sequoiadendron giganteum, assembly GCA_007115665.2. Classification (NCBI taxonomy): domain Eukaryota; kingdom Viridiplantae; phylum Streptophyta; class Pinopsida; order Cupressales; family Cupressaceae; genus Sequoiadendron; species Sequoiadendron giganteum. The sequence continues at coordinate 359,811,246 of CM021101.1, forward strand.
GTTTATTGGAAATTGCAAAATCAAAATCCATTCCGTCTCTGCCTCCGCTCTTTGAACTTTTGGTTTTACTTTAAGTCCTTGTGTTAAGTTTTATTATTTCGGTTTTTTTGTTTTTCTTTTGTGTTTGGTTTTGTTTTGTGCTTTGTTGGCGGAACCAGACCCGAAACGGGAACGAAGTTGGGAAATTCCTTGAGTTTCTGAATCAGTTTCCATTCTGATTTCGCTCCCGTCGTTTCTTGGTCGTTGACTTTTCACTGAAGTCACACTGTAGTGAAGTGTTTTTTCTTCTCCAGTTCCAACTCCACTTAACTTCATTTAATGCGTTAATGACAACTGCCATGCGTAGGTAGAAACTCTAAATTTTATCTTGATTAAGGATTAAACGGGTTATTATTATCATTGTTAAGAAATCAAGGAGAATAGAAAAGCAACAGTGGACTTCTTCTGAGTGAATCGATTGAAGGAGGAGGAGATCATTGCTTGCGAATTTATTCAGAAGGTTTGCCAAGTTTTGCATTCGAGGTAGGGTTCCTATTCTCGTTTTTCTTTCTTTTACTTTCATGTTCTCTATTTGTGATTGATCATTTTGATTTTTTTGGGCAAGTTCGCTCTCTCAATGGGTTTGCATCTTTATTTATTACTGTTCTTGGTTTCGTTCTGGTTTGCATTTCTGATTTTTAGTGAGTTTGGGCGTGGTTGTTTTCATTTTTTGTTGTAATCGAATTGATTTGTGTTGGTTTTTAAATGTGTAGATTAGTTAGGGTTTTACAGTGAGGTAGATTAAATCTAGGTTTTTATAGTGAGTTAGAATTTGTAGAATTTGGTTTTTACTTAGGAGTTTATTGCATATTTGTTTGGTTAAATTAGGAAGGGTTAAAGTCATGCCCTAGTTTTTGTATCGCGTTTTCTAGATGAGGGCTTTTATGCATTTCTAAGATCACGTTTAAAATGATTAAATATAATCCCTAAAATACAGTCGCCCCACAATCATATGGGCATGGTCCTTTCATGCTATATTTTAAGCCTCATTTTGTTTAAATATGACCTTGGTATTTAATCATGAAGTAATGCATTAAATTGTTAAAATCATTGATGATGTCATGGTCAACATAGACAGAAGTAGGATCAGAATTGATTTAGAATTTTGGATGTGTTTTATGATTAGTGTCAATTCCATTTTCCATCCCGTCTCCGACTCCGCTTTTAGTAAGAAGCTTTATTTCAAGATAATGTTAACCTTAGAAGAAGCGGAAATGGAACTGAAACAAAATATGAATACATAAAATCTAAAGGAAACCAAATCAGTTTCCATTCCAGTTCCGGTTCCAATCACTATTCCACTTCCGACTCTGAGTCCACTTCTTGTTAGTAGAATGTCAATAACAGTTTTTCTATGAGCTCGCCAGTATTTTAAAAGAGGATTGTTTAAGATGTTTGCTGCTTGGTTCCGCCTCCGATGTATGTTTGAAAGGTATGATTTTAAGACATATGTTAATATTTTTATTCAAAGATCTGAGTAGAGGTTTTGTTGCAGGAAAGTTGAAGAATGTCAGGGACATTAGGAGAAGCCTCTTAAAGGAACCAACCTACAGGAACATCAAAAGTAGCAACTAAACCAAAGAAGATCAAGCCATAATAGTTAGCTTATACCTTGAGGTATAATCACGGGAGTCTTGTTGTCAAAGTAAGCAAAGTAAAATTAGATTGGTCATACATCACCAACACAAATTTGGGCCAATACAATTTTGAGCAGCTATATGTAGAAACCTTTGTTGAAGATATAACAGGGATGACACAAAGAATTGTTGATTCTAGCTTGGCCCATATCACTTTGTTTCCTTTATCAATCCAATGCCCAGAGTTGATCTTGACAGCTCTAGGAGCTTACAATCCAGCTACCTGACAATGCATGGATTCCCAAAATAACGTAATTATTGATCTTACTCCTCATATGTTTCAAATTATCTTTAGTGTCCCAGATCCTAAGAACTTGGTACAGTTAAAGAGGCAAAGGCCTTAGAGAAATATAGGAAGTACAAGGAATCTGATAAGTCTCACTTGAACAAAAAGTGGTTGAAGACAGAGAAGAAATCTCTAACCAAGCTTGCAGACCAACCAAAGAGGGCAAACTTCTATAAGGAGGTATCAGATTTAATAATGATGTTGTCTAGGGATTTTGGGAAGAGAGATGCATTTCATTTCAAAGAGTGGATGTTTCCCTTCATCCAGATAATTTTAAATGCCACCCATCAATTTGATTGGTCGATGATTGTATCAGATGCTATTCATTATCAATTGACCAGCATTAGGGAGACTAAATGCTTTTTCATGACTTCTTACATTGTGTATGCAACAACAAGATTGGGTATCTTCCCAAGTCTGAACAGAGTGGGGATAATGGGAGTGTTCGATGGACAAAAGAAGGTGCGGGAGAATTATAACCAGTTGTCTCTATAGATTGTTGAGACTCAATTCATAAGGGTTAATGATGCATTCATATATGTGGTCATTAACCAACTCAATGGAGATGTAGGGTACAAATTGAGTCAAGAGGCCATGGAATTTATTACTGAATGGGGATGTTGGTACATTCAATACCCCAGGTTTACATATTTCAAGCTAGCTGGTTTTGAAGGTCATCCACATTTGTTGCCAAGGTATTGCAATAACATGATAGTGTTAATGGAATTTGTATATTAGGCTCTTGGGGTTAATGCTCGGTTTGGATTAAAACATAAGACAGGATGTCACAAGTTCCCCATGAAGTTGGGTGAGTATAGTTTTCAGCATTTGGTAAGAGAAAAGGTGGTCTACAGTGAGTTGATATAGTTAAAGTTAGGTTTATATACAGCTCGTAAGTATTTTGATCCAAAGGGTAAGATGAATGCCTTGTTGCCTTCTGTGTTTGACAAGCATTTCAATTTATTAGAATGTTTTTGGAGTGACCGACAGGATGAGTATGATTTGAGAAAGAAGAATTGTGAGAGAATACCTGTCTCACTCATGGCAAAGCTTGGAGTTAAAAATGACATTCCTGATACATTGGTGGATGATGGAGTTGTATTGGATCCATCTTATGAAGCTTTAAACATTGGAACTAAAATTCTGGATCCAATTGACTGGGACAATGAGAAAACTATTGACATTAAGCAGATAGGAAGAGCAGTCTTGGATAGAAGTGTTCAATGGTTGGTTCTAAGAACCAAATCTCCTCAAAAGGCTCAAAAGAAAGACACCTCCCAACGAGCCTTTGGAGTTCCTTCCTCCAGAAATTGAAGAAATAAAGCTTGAAACAGTAGTTGATGAAGTAGAGACACAAGAAGGAGATGCTCAAATGGGATCAATTGTTTCAACACCTACATTAGGTGAATCTTCTACTCAAGTCCCACTTACAAAATAGAAAAGTGAAGAGGTTCAAAAGGGGACTCTTCATAGTATGGTTGAAACTACAAAGGGAAAAGAAGTGGAGGTAGAAATTCATGATGTTGGAACAGATTCGGATGAAACTCTATTAGATAAAGGAATACAAGAAAATATGCCTCTAGAGGAGGACACTGAATAGGTAATGACACAAGAGGATCAGTGGGCATTGTTTGAAGAAGTTAGGAAGGCTGTTGAAGAGCAAGCTACAACAATAGAAAAGAAAAAGTTAATAGATTCCAAGACACAAGTTGATGCCATACTATAGCAGCAGCAAATTGAAGCTAAGTCAAGAGCTAATGAAGTAGAGAGGCAGCAGAGGCAACATGAGCATGAGCTCAAGGTTAAGGAGGAAAATTATAAGTTGGAATTGATACAAAAGATTCATGACCTTGAGGAAGAGAAGGCAAGACACCGGAGGGAGAAAGAAGTCTTGGTTGCCAAGTTAAAGCTTGTTGAGGAAGCTCACCGAAAGGAAGAAGAAGTGGAACAATTACGAAAGGAAAAGGACACCGAAGAGCTGGTTAGAAAGCAACAACAAGAAGAAGAAAAGGAAAAAAAGCTTAAAGCACTAGAGAAGGAAAGATTAGAGAAGGAGAGACTGGAAAAGGAAAGATTGGAGAAAGAAAAAGTGGAGAGAGAACAATTAGAAGAGGAAAGGTTGAACGAGGAAGAAGACAAAAGAGTACAAGAGAAAAAAGATAAGGAGGAAGTGGAGAAGTTGGCACAAATGAGTGTATAACAAGAGTAGCAATAGAAACAAAAGGCTGATTATCAACCTCAGGTAAATGTGCAACCTCCCTTAGTTGTTGCCTCCTCTTCTTCAACCATGATGAGTGTTACTCCAGGAGCTCCGACTTGGTTGAAATTAGACCTCAAAAAGAGAACACTGACACCTTCTCAACCTCTCAATTGGGAGGATATGATGAAGGAGATTGAAAGAGAAAGGCCTAAAAAGAAGGCCAATATCCTGCACTCTACTAGATTGACTGACAAGGGAGAAATTGTGGCTGAGTGTGCCATACCTATGATATATAAGGAGGCAAGGGATATGCAATTAATGGATTATCAACTAGGCACTGTAAATTTGGGGAGACCTACCCGAGATCAGAAAATGAATCTAATTGATGTGGTAGCTTCCTCGACCAAGTCTAGGATGTTGAAGGATAAACATAGGAAGGATGAGCTTAAGGCTCAACTAGATCAATTGCATGTTTTTCTCAAGAACGTTTATGCCCCAAGGTCACAACAGGTTGCTGCAATTGAGACCCCAGTTTTGCTGAGCAAAAAGGAAGTAGAGGATTTGGAACAAGTGAGGGGCAAGGCAAAAATGTTAGATCAATGGGTATGTAAGTTGGATCAAGAAATGAATGAAGTTTTAGAAGAAATTTTTGAGGTCTACAAAGCGACTGGAGATATGATGGAAGAGATGAAATAAAATGTTAAAACATTGGAAGTACAAGAGGAGGAGTACAGGGGATACAGTCATAAACTAAAAGAAGTCAATAAATTGTCTAAGACTACTCTCATAGAACAATCAATATTAGAAGAAGACAATAAAGATTTTCTTGAAAAGACTTCTTGTATACTCAAATTTAGAACAAATTTCTTATTCAAACATAGGAATGAGGTGCAAGATTTTTTTAAGGAATTGAATGAGCAATTTGAGGAGTTGGATGCCATCATTGCCATTTTGGTGAATGTTGAGGTACTTGTAAAAGGAGGCTTACCTCTAAGTCAAATAAAGAAGAAATGGACTTAAAGAATTAAAGAGGTTATGCAGAGAGAAGATGTCTATGAATATTTGCTAGTAGATAGATTGATGGACATCAAAGAGGAAATAAGAGTAGCCAAGAGAGAGTTGACAAAGCTAAAGGATATGAGAGGGTTTGCTGCAATAGAATTAGAGTGAATTAAGTTTGAAGACAGCTGGGTGGATGGGCCTAAATCAGACACATTACAACAAGTCTTCTCCAGTTATGACGAATATATGAAGGAGAAAAGTTCGCATGCCTAAATCTCATGCATGGATTTTTCTTCTTTGCATGTTGAATGCAGCACTGACAGTTTTGGAGCGCATGAATTTCTTATCTCCTATTCTTTTTTTTCTTCTAGTTTAATTGTGTTTCCAAGGATAATTGTAAAACCTAAAAGGGTGGATGACTTAAAATAGAAGTGGAGTTCAGATTTTGTATAACAATAAATACCCTTTGGGTATCATATTGTAAGGGTTGACTAATAGAGAATAGAATTGGCCTACCTGATATTAGGAGATAGAATTTTTCATAGTCATTACAGAGATACATTGTTAAATGATTTTTACAGTTAAATAAAATTACAGGTTTATGCAATATGGTGTTAGAATTGAGTTTTACTTGATAAAGTTGATGAGTTATAATCTATCTATATGCCAATGATTGTGCTGAAGCATGATTTTTTTTATGTCATGAAAGTCATTAGAAGAAGTCGGATTCAAGGATTATCTTGTTAGATTATCATTGCATTAAATTTATTGAAGTCTATTGATATATGATCTTGGAAATGAATGAATGTGTGTTCTTAAAAAAAAGAATCTTTGAAATAGCTGTGATAGGCGAATTAAAATAAGCACCTTAGATGCATACAATGGTATAGATTATTCTGTGAGTTGTATCATTCTTTGGTTTTCTTGATCTGTTGAAAAAAAACATTCATTGTTGAAGATATATGTCTGGATGCTAGATGAGTTTTGTTCATGTTTACTGGTTTACCCTCTGATCTATCTTTTTCTTTTGTTTAAAACCCCTTGATTTACTAAAAATAGTTCGGTAAAATGAGTCATTGCTTGCATTCTTTGTTACCAGCATAGGCCCCCTTGAATATTACAGTTGCATGGACCAATTTAGTGGCACCAGATAGTTGAGAACCAACTACCAGGACCTTGAGAGTTAGGCTACTATATGTTGTCTTTGTTTTCCAGGAGAAATAGAGTAGAAATATTTTGTTTTAATGTTGTTTGTGTCATTTTCACCATCAACAGATATATCATTTCTACTACTCCTCCAACTGATCCGACTAAGATTAGGCCCTATGATAATAATGAAAATGTAAAGAATGTTATATTAAGTGGGATAGAAAATTCTAATCTTGTAAAAGTAATGCACTGCAAGTCAGAAAAGGAGGTTCGAGATAAGAGAAGTGTAATCTATGAAGGATATATCAAATTGAAGCAAACCAGGTTACAAATCTAAAAAGGAAAATTTGAGAACTTGAAAAATGTCAAATGATGAAGATATTTTAAGATATGTACTATGGGAAGATGAAGTGATAAATTAAATCAGAGGTCTTGGTAAATATCTTAAAGAATCTATGGTAAAAAAGGTAGTAAGATCTATTCCTCAATATTATAGGTATAAAGTATCTTCTATTGAGAAATCTAGAGATCTAGATAAACTTTCAATGGATCAATTATACGGTGCCCTTATTACATTTGAAATGAGAGAATTTGAAAAATAAGTTCCAAAGAATGAATTAGCCTTCGAAGCCAACAAGAAGGAAATGTGGGAAGCATCTGATCCAAATAGTGACACTGATGAAGAAGAAGAAATTTTTTTAAGAAAGTTGAAGAGGGCTACTAGCAAGTACAAAGGTAAGCTACCTTTCAAAATTTTCAAGTGTAGAGAGGTTGGTCACTTTTCTTCTAAATTCCCCTTGAAATATCTTGAAAAAAGAAACAACTTAAGAGCCTAGAAGAAATAAGGTTAAGAAGATTCTTTACTCCATGGAAAATTCCTACTCTACAAAAGATGATGAATCTAGTGGGTCAGATAATCAAGATGAAGTCCTATTTTTGGTTGCTAAGAATATTGAATTCAAAGCTAAAGATTCAAGTGTTGTCTATACTGCATTTCATACAAAAGATGAGGCAAACTCATGGTTGATTAATAGTGGTTGTTCCAACCATATGATTAGATATAAGAGCAAGTTTATCAAATTTATGAAGTGGAATGGTGGCATAGTCAAGCTTGGAGATGATACTTGTAACATGCCCATTTTTATAAGTGATAACTTTCCTAAGTTTAACCTCAAGTAGATAGTTTAAGCATCTAATCAATATGAGCAATAAAAAATTTCTTTCCAAAACTATACAAATAACACACACATTTGAAATAAATATCTTTCCAAAATTTTCCATTGAATTGTATCAAAGTATTACAAATTTCCAAAGTAATGATTACATAGTACATGTTAATATGATAACATTTCTCTTTTACATTATTTATATATAAATGGATACATAATTTATAAACAAGGCTCTGCAAAGCTTATTGGCATAGATGTACCAATGGTCCAAGTTCCCTCCATAAAATATTGGTCACCTACTGATGATGAGAAGCATCACTCAAGAATTTTTATATCAAACTTTGACTATTTGCGATCCCCTGCAATTCTATCAAATTGATAGATGGCCCTACCCTTCAACAAAGAGTTTGATTTGGTATCCTCATAATAAAAATTTGACCTTTCTCGAGCATGGTGTTGTGTCCTACATATCTAGATCTGCCACACAGTGGCTAAAAACTACACATATGACATTCCCTTACCTAGTATGTAAACCTGGATTATAATGAATGATAGTGTAAATAGCAGCAACTTACACTACTTTGACCAAAGTATTCATCACCCAAGATCTAGAGTCGACATCATAAAACTTCACCCACCTTCCCAATGAGATTTGTATTAACCATTCATAACCTATGCATACTCTATTCCCTTACTTCATGGAGTAACCTTAACCCTAAGATTAACATATATCCTTTATGTTAATTAAGACACTTCTACAAAGTAATCAAAATTACTTTAAGTCTTAACTAGGTTAAGCAATAGTTGTATAAGCTAAACCCCCAATATAGTATTTATCCCCACTATGACCACCTATTCCTTAATATGGAATATGTAAAAACACTTCAAAAAAAATAGATCCTTACACAAAGTACAACAAGCAATCTTTCACTTTCACATAAGAGTAAAATAAATTTTCCCTAATAAGCAATTGATCTAATTTACCAAAAAAGACAAGCAATGTCACACAATATTTTTTAAACATAAAAAGTATAAAAGAGTAGAAATCAGCATGCCTATTTTTGTAACTCTCTAATTGATCGAACCAGATTCCTATCTCAACTTTCTATTAAAACGGTATGCAATTCCCCAAATAATCCTTCACTTCCACCAAATATCACTCTCAAAAAATCCTCTCACAACTCACTAAATATCACTCAACTTAGATAATATCAACTCAAAAAAATCATAACAAGAATGTAGATATGCGCCCCTATTGTGGTAGATAGCTCCTCTATTTATACACAAAGATCAACAACCAAAGGCTAGAAATAGGGTATCAAGAATGAAACTTCTTAGCTCAAGAGGTTCGATTCAACAAGGTTAAGAAAAGGTGGCAGATATAAACATTGTACATTGAACACATGCACAGCCATGGTGAATGAGTCACTTTTCTCAATGAACAACAAGAATGATATTCCAAAATGCAAGGTAATTGTCTTCCATAGGTCGAATTACTTGGACAGCCGCACACTTGACCATTTCCCATATTTCATAATGCTTCACATTCTAGAATTCATATTGTAACATAGACTTCTAATAGATTCATGCTTCTCACAAGTTAGAACCAAAATCATACTACATGCCCTATTCATTTGGCTATTGTTTGAAATAACTAAGTCAAAGCTTATCATGGGTTTTTATTCATTTCATCCTTTAAATTGATAGTCTATGGTAGCTCACTCACACATTGGATGGCATATGAAATAATGTGATTTATTATTGTGTTTCTTTTATTCATATATCATAGCACTTTAAATTCTTTCACCTTTATTTATGGTTATGTGTTTCCTTCACTTTATGCACTATTCCCTTTAATTGTGTGTTGTGTGAATTACTTACCATTTTCTATGTTTATAATGCTATGTGCTTTAATACTTCAGCGCTAAAGAAATCATTATCATTAATATTATATAGAATATATATATTTATATACATAACATAATACGTTATATGTATACATGTATATATGAATATATATATATATGTATATATGTATATATGTATCTATGTATATATGTACGAATATGCATTCATATATTCACATATTATTGTATGTGTATGTATACATATATATGCATATGTATATATATTAATATCCATGTATGGACATCCTTTTTGTCAATACATATGTGTATGTTAATATATATGTATATACTATATATATAAACCTCACCTTGATATCTAAACACATATATTCATCATCATATCGATTAAAATATATATACAAAATGTACATATACATATACATATATATATATATGTTACCTTGTCTGATCGGTATTCCCATGCATATGGGTAATTTATTCATGAGAATACGTAGATGCATCTATCTATGTATAATCATGCACACATTTACTCATGTGTATGAGTTTAACATTTGATACATACATATATATATTATGTATAATCTCATCAATTAAATAAAAACACATAAGGAAGAACTCACGCATTTACAAAGAGACTCAAAACTTAAACTCCTAGACAAAGATGTCACAAACAAACCACATGAAAGAATAAAGGTAACTTATTATTTCCCAAGATACTATCCTGACTTGACCAAACTAGAAGTGTGTGTGTGAAAGCTTGGTTTAGGTCTTTATACAAAGGTTGCCAAACAAAATTCTTCTCCTCGAGTGACACTTCCCCTCTCTTAAAGAGGCTTGATTTTATTCATGCATCCAAATTTACACTTTGCAATAGTAGTTAGCTAAAAATAATACATTCTCTTGCATCATATGTATTACAATCATAATCATTTCATATCATTGAATTAAATCAAGGTTTATTCTTCATCTTTCTAAATCACATAAATACACTCATTTAAAGCATTTCCACCCAACTAGGTTAAAGTAAATAAGTAGTAATACAATGGGGTGTAACAATTCTTCAATACAGATCTGTGGAAAAAGTTTAATCAACACTAATGGAAAGCATAGGACAAAAGATGTTCTTTATTTCAAAGGTCTCCAGTACAATATTCTTAGTGTCATTCAGATGTGCAAAAATGGATACAATCTAATATTCAATGAAGTGGATGTGAAATCAGAAAAAGGAAAGATTGGGAAATTGGTTGTTGAAGGGTTTAGGAAAAATAGTGGCATATACAGTCTAAGAGATGTCAATGGAAGAACCTGTCTTCTTGGACAATAAAGAGAATGTTTCCTTTGACATAGGAGAATGGGACACATTAACTTTGACAATCTGGTGAAGATCAACTCATTGCATGTGGTAAGAGATATGCCTAAGATAATCAAGGATGCAAGTACTATATGCAAAGAATATCTATTTGGAAAATAGACAAGGATAAGTTTCAATTCTAAAGAATATTATTCTTGTAGACCATTGGAGTTGGTACATACTTTTTTGTGCGGACCTACCAGAACAAAATTTCTAAAAGGAGAGAGGTATTTCATGCTTTTTATTGATGATTTCTATAGGATGACATGGGTTTCTTTTTTGAAATACAAATTTGATGTTTTTAGTAGATTCAATATTTTCAAATCAATGGTTGAGAATGAAATGAATGAAAAAATCAAATGTTTAAGGTCTGAAAGAGGAGGAGAGTTCACATCAAATGAGTTCAAGTAGTTTTGTGAAAAACATGGAATAAAGAGGCATTTGTCTATTGCTAGAACTACTCAATAGAATGGGGTAATGGAAAGGAAGAATAAGAATTTTCAAGAGATGGCAAGGACCATACTAATGGAAGAAAATATTCCTGATGTTTATTGGAGAGAGGTCATTCATTTTGTAGTATATATTTTGAATAAAGGATTGTTGAGATTGAATAGCACTAAGACCCCTTATGAATTATAATATGCAAGACCTACAACTATCAGGTATTTTAGATCTTTGGAAGAAAATCCTATATCAGAAGATATGAAGATGTGTTGGGGAGGTTTTATTCAAGATCCTATGAAGGCATATTCCTTGGATATTCATCTCATAATAAAGCATATAGGTACTACATTGAAATATTGGAAAGAATAGTTGAAAGTACAAATATTAAGGTTGATGAATATCTACATTAGAATGTGAATAAAATTGCGGACTACAGATCTGATGCACCTCCCTACTTAAAATAAGAAGAAGAGGAATAAGTTGAAGAGAAATAAGAAGCAACAATAAATCATAGTAAGACCCCTGCAAAGTACGTTCAAAGGAATCATTCAAAAGATCATACTATTGGAGAAAAGAATGAAGGAGTGTTGACTAGGAGAAGGCCTACAAAGAAAAATGAACAAGTAAACTTTTGTTTTCTATCAAAGGTAGAACCAAAAAAAATTTGTATGCTAACAAAGATGAAGGTTGGATACAAGCAATGGAAGAAGAATTGAATCATATTGATAAGAATAAAAATTGGGAATTGATTCCAAGGCCCGCAAACAAAAATGTGATAGGAACAAAGAGGGTATTCAGGAATAAGTTGAATGAAGGAGAAGTTGTCAAAAATAAAGTAAGACTAGTATGTAAAGGCTATTCACAAGTAGAAGGAACTAATTTTGAGGAGAATTTTGTTATAGTAGAAATAATGGAAGAAATCATAATATTTTTTTCTTTTTTGCCCACAAGGAATTCAAAGTATATCAAATGGATTTGAAATTAGCTTTCCTAAATAGAGATTTGGAAGAAGTATACATAAATTAAGCTAATGGATTTTGGTTATTAGAAGAACCAAATATGGTGTACAAACTCAAAAGGAATTATATTTTCTCAAACAATATCTTGGTGTTTGGTATGCAAGGTTGGATAAATACTTTCTTTAGCAAGGATTCAAGAAAGATATTAGAGATACTATTATTTACTTCAATATTGAGGATGAAAGAATTTTGATAGTTGTTGTATATTTTGATGATATAATATTTGGTGGAAATGATGAAATGTGCAAGAAGTTTGCTGAAGAAATGCAAAAGGAATTTGAAATTTCAATAATAGGTGATTTTTCCTTCTTTCTTGGTTTTTAAATTGCTTAGTTAAATTATGGTATCTTTATCTCTCAAGAAAAGTATGTCAAGGAGATATTGAAGAATTTTAGTATGGAGGATTGTAAACTAGTTATTTCTCCCATGGTTATTGGTTGTCATTTGACCAAAGATGATGAGTCTCCCATCGTTGATCAAACTCTATATAGATCTATGATTGGAAACCTATTGTATTTAACTGCTTCAAGACCTAATATCATACGTGTCATATGTTTGGTTGCAATATTTCAAGCTAATCCTAAAGAAAATCATGTGAATGTGGTCAAGATAATCTTTAGATACTTGAAGAGCACTCTGGATTATGGATTATGGTATCTAAAAGGTAATGACTTTGATATGAGTGCATATACTGATGTTGATTGGACTGGTTGTGTCGATGATAGGAGTACTAATAGTGGTGCTTTCTTTTAGGAAGAATATTGGTTTCATGTTATAATAAGAAGCAAGATTCAGTATCTTTATTAACTACAAAAGCAGAGTATATTCCATCTTGTTATACACAATTGTTGTTGATGAAGAAAATATTAAAGGATATCAAGGTAAATTATGATGAGACCATTCCTATTCAATGTGATAACATAAGTGATATCAATATTTCCAAGAATCTAGTAATGAATTCTAGAACCAAGAACATATCAATCGGTATCACTTTCTGAGAGGGAAGGTTGCAGATAAAGAATTTAAGTTGGAGTATGTATCCACAAAGGATCATTTCAAACATTTTCACAAAGACACTTGCCAAATATACATTTAAGTATCTCACATAGAAGCTAGGGGTGATTTCCCCTCCTTTTTTCTTGCTAGATGCATAGTTGTTGCATCTGTCTAGGGGGTAGTTGTTGCATCTGTCTAGGGGGTAATTTAAGACATATCCTTATTCTTGGATTGATGGTGGCTACCTCTCAAGGGGAGTAGGTAATGGTTATTATTGATAGGGGGAGCTTGTAATTTATTTCAAGATGGAGAGAATGTACATCAAAGAATATTTTGAAGAGGATAAATTGTGTTTGAAAGAGGGAAAGTCAATTTTCCCTTTATCCTTAATGTTAAAGGGGAAAAGAGAAATGTGCACATAAGGGGGAGAGGGATTGTGCACCAGAGAGGTGTGAGGATGGTTTTTCCATCAATGATAAAGAGGGATATTGTTGCATCTTGATAAGCTTGGTTTTCATTGATCTCAAAATTATGTCTGAGATTATTGTAGTTTGATTGTCAGTGATGTAAGAGAGTTGTTGATGTCAAAAGAGTGGTGCAGTTTGGTTGTTTGGATACCAAAGTCTCTAAGAAATTCTTTGCATTTCTTTATTGGTGATTCTTTTCTCTTGTGGTTTGGAAGATATCTTTTTGATGCGTCAAAACATGTGTGGTCCAAGTTTCAAATTAATCGAGTTATAAGAAATGTGTTTTGGAAGTGCAAAGTTTGGGTTTGCATTCCTCCATGTTTGTATATATGGTTGTGTGGTTCAAAATATAATTTTAGTGTGCTTTGATGGTGCTATATCCAAATTTTCATATCATTTTTCCTTTCGCAAGGAAGTTTGTATATGGCAAAGTATAGTACTATTTTGTCTGATGACTTGTTTCATTTGTGTTGCCTTCTGCCAACTCATTGTTTCCTGAAGTTCTGAAATGGTAATAGTTGAGTGATCCTAAGTATCATGTGATGTTTATTGTTGTTCCATAATATTTTGTTTGGCTTCTTTGGAATGGGATGTGGTTTGGAATGAAGGTGTTTTTTATACTTTTTCTTGGCCAACTAGGGTGTGTTGAAGGTCTACACAACCAATTCTCATTTGTGCAGATTCTATGAAGTGTTTGAATATGTTGTATGGGTCATGTTGACTCATTTTGGATAAGAACAAGTAGTTTTTTATCATTCATGTGAATCTCCTATGTTGTGATGGCCAACATGCTACAAGTTTCATATTTTCTTGCTTAAGGCCGATCTAATTTGAATTTGCGAAGCGCGTGGATGATTTCTATTGAAGTTTGAAGATGTGAAGAGTTTTTGGGACCAAGTTAAGCATGTTTTGGAATTTTCAAGGCATGTTCCTCTTCCTGGTGTGTGTGTAATCTATTTGGGTCTTTCCCTCTACATGTTTCAAGTTTTTTGATCTTTGGATGACTTGTAATTATAATATTCCAGTGTTCCATGGGGACGCGTCCCCCCTAAATTTTAACCGTCCCCCCGTCCCAATTGTTTTGGAGACTTGGAGACAGCTAGGAGACATCCCTCTGCCATCCCGCCATTGTTTTCAAGACTTGAGAAACCTCAAGGAGGCGTGGGGGATGCCTAGGCCTCTCCGAGACATCTTGGGGATGCCCAGGCATCCTCGAGCATCTCGAAGATGCCCATGCATCCCCTGCATTGGGACATCTTAAAAAGTGCATTTTAAAAAAATATATTTTATTTTTATTGGGCTTTGTGCCTAGGTTTGAACCCTAAATGATTTTGGGACCCATCTAAAAGCCTCTAAATTAAATAAAACACTCTAATTGCTCATTTTTTTACTCACATATGCATTTGATGTTTTGGAGCAGCTAGGTGAAGAAGAGGAAAACCAGTGAGTAGAGTGAGTGAAAGAGTGAGTTTGAGGTGTTGCAAGTGCAAGAGGGCTCAGAAGGAGAAATAAGAAGAAGAGGAGGATCATTCTACACCAATTTTGAAGGATTTTTCAAGCACAAGGTAGGGTTTTATGACTTTTTTTTGAAGTTTTTTCAAAAAAAAATTGTTTTGTTTTCCAAGTTTTTAGATTCATTTTCAAAATGTAGTTTGATGTTTGAAATGGGAATTGAAATGAAAATAAAAAAATGAATATGCATTTGCAGCCATGTCTATGAAATTATGATTAAAAAATTAACCATAATTCCATATACATGGTTGTAAATTCATATTCGTATTTTGAATTTTCATTTCAAGGCTCATTGTTTTTTTTTTTCATCTTTCCATCAAGATTCATCATAAAATTTTCAAATTTGCTAAACTGGGCTGAAACTATGAACTTATAGAATTTATTTTTTTAGTGCAATGTCACAATGAGCTCTCATGACATCAACATGAGTGAGGATGGGTTTCATTCACATAGTGACACCAATCTTGAATATGCATGTGAGGTTGAGGGGGGTGACCATGGGGCTGAGCATGAAGCCCAAACTAGTTCCATGGAAAGTGAAGCAAGTACTTTAGAGTGCCCTTCTATAGTATTGGAAAATTATGCTAAGGGTCCTTTTTATCCAAAATCCCCTCTCAAACAATTCACAACAAAAGATCTAAGCAGGAAAGGGGCAATATCCAGTGGCACAAGGAGGTGGAAGTGTAAATTTTGTGGTGAGGGGTGGTATGGGAGCTGTATACACCTAAAATTGGTCTGGAGCATCTGATTAATTAAATACACATTATTTGATTAATTATTCTATTTTCCTCTACTATTTGAATAAATAGAAATATTTATTTAATATAGTTCACATTCAAATTCATCTTAATTAAATAAACAAAATTAAATACTTTGTTTGATTTAATTATCAAATCCCTATCTCAATCTATCACATCATTCTCGAATTAATTTAATAAAGATCAAAACACTTTATTGATTAATTACCATATTCCTCTGATTAATTTAATAAACAACTATCCTATAGTTTGTTTTATTAAAGTATTTATCTCCCTTTTCCTAATTTAAATAAATCAAAATATTTGAATTAGAGCATAAGGAATATTGCAATCTACATTTCCTCAAAAATGAATTAGATTTCCTATGTCTAATCTATGTCTAAATTTGTCACAATTAATGCTTTGAAACTTCATGGGAAGTTTTGGAGACAAATTGGAGACAAATTTGGAATTTGATCTCTCAATCCTCTTCCATCGATCTTTCCTCTTCTCTTGCCTGGTGTTTTCATGGGTAGAGACAATCTCCATCTTTCTCTCAATCTCCTCCATCTCTCACCATTCAATCCTCCAAATTGAATCCAAGCCTCTCAAAGATTTCCCTGTGCATTTCTACAGCCAGGAAATCTATAAATAAAGCCTCATTGAACCAAGAAAAGGATCCAGATAATCAAGATTTTACACTCTTACTTTGCAGGAAACTAGACATCAAGTATCAAGCATCAAGTATCAAGCAATTCAACAATCAAGCTTCACATCAATGGTTGCCTCTTGTAGCTGCAATTATCTGTTTCATGTCTATATCATGCTAGTTTAATTGATTTATCATTTAGCATTGCATTATCATCATCTCATTCTTCAGATAGTCATTTTAACAGTCTTATTTGCTTAAAAAATCTAAGAGCAATTTAGATTTAATAAATCTTTGGAGATAGAGAGCAATAGGACACTTTCAATTGATTATTGTTTTGAATTGATTCAATTTGTTTAATCATTGATATAATGTCATATTAAGAAGTGTTTTAGATTTATTCACCATTTCCACACTTACAGGAGCATCACTAGAGTGAATGCACACCTTATTTTCATTAGAGGAAAAGGTGTGGGGATATGTGAGTTTTTGGAAAAACCAGAAAATATGAAATACAAAGTTGAAATAAATAAGTTATGGGGCGATCCTAATGATACTCTAGTTGCACCTGTGTCTACTACTTTTCAGCATAGGACACATATTCAGCATAGCTATCCACAGAGGTCTAGTCATACTTTGCATATGAGAGTAGGAGGGACACTAGGTTCTTCTAGTGCCTATGTAGGAGAGGGGAGGGGGAAATGAAAATTGCAAAGTCAAACTCAAAGGAACCCCATAGCAGATTTGTTTAATGTGCAGCTCAAGGATGACATAGATGATGCCATTGGCAAGTTCTTGTTTGCCAATGGCATCTCATTTCATGTTTCTCGATCTCCTTATTATAAGGAGATGATATCAATGGTGGAAAAGGGAGGATCATCATATGTGCCACAAGGTGAGACAAAATTGAGGACTACGATCTTGGATACGAACTATTCCAAGATCAATTTATTGATGGAGAAGATAAGGAGTGTTGGGTTAAGATAGAATGTAGCATAGTCATGGATGGGTGGACGGATATTAGCCATCTTCCACTCATTAACATCATGGTTACATGTACTGAGGGCCCATATTTTCTTAAGGCAGTTGATTATTCAGGGCATCACAAAGATGTTGAATTTTAATTTGAGGTTCTCAAGGATGCTATTGAGGAGGTTGGGCCACAAAATGTGGTCCAAGTTGTGGTAGATGTTGCACACATGTGCAAAGCTATAGGGAGACTTGTTGAGGCTACTTATAAGCATATTTGGTGGACCCCATGTTGTGTGCATGCCATGAACAATGCACTCAAGGACATGGGAAAGATTGATTGGATTAGAGTAGTGGTTAATGATGTGAGAGATGTGCAGATGTTTATCTGCAACCACCACACATCACATGCACTCTTCGGGACCTTCACTAAGAAGGAGTTCCTGAAACCTACTGATATAAGATATGCTTCATATTTCATTCTTGGATAGAATGATTGAGTTGCAAGAGGCACTACAACTCATGGTCATGAGAACAAATTGGAGTAGGTGGTATGAGTCTAAGACAAAGTAGGGGAGGAGGGTGAAGGATACAGTGAAGAGCGATGTGTTCCGGGGTGATGCAAAATATATTGTCGCCATCATTAAACCAATTTTCTAGGTTATTAGGTATGGGGATGCGGATGCACCTATCCTTGGAGAGGTGTATGAGTGCATCAAATCTATGCTTGATCATATGAGGTTTGTTCTGTGAGAGAGGGACCCCACATTAGTATTTTACCATGAACACATTCATCCAATCATTCACAGGAGATGGGAGAAGCTTAAAAGTCCCTTGCACATGGCATCCTATGCACTTAATCCTAAGTGGTACTTGACTAGGCCTAGTAGAGTGACACATATAGAGGATGCAGAGCTGAAGGTAGGGTTCTTTAGGTGCATTAAGAGGATTTATGATGATGTAGATGCCAATGTGATTCTCACTGAGTGGACCAAATTTTCCACTCTTAGGGGTTATTCAGATGCATCCAAGATTGATATGTGAACTATAGTGTAGGAGGACCCAGTTTTGTGGTGGACTTTCCACGGATCAAGATTTTTGACTACCACTCTAGCCATCCAATTGTTATCTCAAGTTTCTAGTTCTTCATATGTTGAGAGGAACTGGTCTACATATAGATTCATCCACTCTCTTAAGAGGAACAGGCTTACATATAGGAGAGCAGGGAAGCTTGTGGTTGTACATAGTGCTTTATGTCTCATTGATCGTAGAATACTTTTTTACAAAGAGAGTCCAGCAACACGGTGGGATGTAGAGCCAGAGTAGCCAAAACAGATTAATGAGGATGCTTCATTTTTAGCTTCAAATGCAGGGTTGGTTGGTGTTAATTTGGCAGAGCTTGAGCGTGAAGATTCCAGTAGTTCGAGTGATGAGGATTTTGGAGATTATTAGAGGCCTCTCTTCACTACATTTTTAAATTTTGTACTTATTTTTATTATGATATCAATGTATCATGTTACTCATTGTAATGATTTTTACGATATGATATTTTGATGTGACATGTCATATTTTTGATATTCATATAATAGAAATCTCAAATTCAACAATTTCATTTGTGAAATTTTAATATTTATTTACTTTTAGTCTTTTAGTAATAGTATTCAAGTATTCAAAATGTTAGTATTTGTAATTTTACTAATTTTCCAAAGTTTAATTTTAAATGTTATTCATAAACATCTTTTTATAACTAATTATTCAAGTACCATATGTATATCAGCACCGCCCCCCGCCGCCCCCTCGCCATCGTCCCCAAAATTAGACCCATTGTCCCCTCATCCCTGAGATGCGTCCCCTTCAGGAAACTCTGTGGAACACTGTAATTTATTTTTTATAGGCCAACATATGTAATATAATCAATGTAATATTATGTATATATTGTAAATTTTGTTGATATAGGTTGATGATCAAGTCATGGATATGTAATCCATTATGATAATTGTATAAGCGACTAAAATAGAAAGAGAAGAAGTGGAAGATCCTATTCAAATTCAAGTTCATCATATTTTTGTGACAGAAGGGAAGTGAAGGGTGAGCCTAACTATTTGTTGGTGAACCAAAGGTAAAACTTATTGAAGGCCAAAAGTAGTGAGCTACTAAGCTACAAATAAGAAATTTGAAGAATTTAGAGAAGAGTTGTCAAAGTAGAATTAAAATAATCAAAAGATAATGGAAAATTATAATTCCAATCATCAAGAGGATTGATCCTAATTTTCAGATTCAGACAGTGGAAGAACTACCATGTTGTAATATTTTATGAGTTTGTTCTTAGTTCAGGGAGTAGTTTCTTCCTTCGGTTGTATCCCTAAAACAAATTCTGCAAGGAGTTGTATCTTCCTTGGGAGTGACCCTAAAACCTCTTTTTAGGGAGTAGTAGATTCCTTTGTTTGTATCCCTCAATAAGTTATAAACTATTATTCATTTGTGAGGTTGGGTTAGATCAGTAGCTCCTAGCAACATTTCTCACTGTGGTTTTTCCCCTTTAAGGTTTTCCACATACATATAGTGTTGTGCATTGTGTTCATCTTTCATGTTTTTGTTTGTTTTGTAAACTTTAAATTTCAAATTTCTTTGGAGGGTTTGAGATTTGATAGAATTTTAAAATTCACCCCCTTCTCAATATTTCGGTGTGTTTTCAACAAATATCTATATAAAGGTTTAATTTTTAGGGAATTTAAAGCATTTTTAGCTCCTCTATAGTCAAATAAAAAAATGAGAGAAAATAATATTTCTTGAGACTAATATCAAAACGTAGGAAGATGCACGTGTTGAAAAAAATAATGGATGAGAAGATCAGGCTTTAGATGAGATTTCTAGGTAGAATGAACATGTAGAGAAATACAAAGAAAATATTACTCCAATCTTGAAATGATCCATGAGACAACAAACCTAGTTGATAGTTATATCCCATAATATTTCCATTATTTATCTAATTTGTTATTATTTATAATCAATCGGGTATTTGTGGGAGGTCCTCTCTTTAGAAGATATTGAGTTTAGAATTTTGATCATGGAAATATAAGAATAACTTAGAATTTGATGTTAGGTTGGAGAGGTATGATGCCAAATAGTGTCCAAGGGCCACTTCCAAAGAGAGCTAATTGATTTTGATAAAAAAATATCTTTTATTATTAAATTATCTTCTATTAGATTCATGTCATCTATTATTGCAACTTGCAATTTTAAGATTTATAAAATGGATGTTAAAACTACCTTCTTGTATGGAAATCTTGTAGAAGAAATTTATGCATGAAAACTAGATGGGTTTAATGTAAAAGAGAAATAAAATTTGGTTTGCAAGCTTAAAAATTATTTTTTATGTTTGAAACAATCATTTTGAATTTGGTATAAAAATTTGATACGTTTTCTTCTAATTTGGTTTTGTTAGAAGAAAAAATCATCACTATATTTATATTAAGAGTATTAAAGGTCATGTAAACACTTGAAAATTGACCATATCTAAGCACACTTGATTTTACCCTATCCTAGCCATTAATTAAATAGATATTTATTATTTATTTAATTAATTTATCTCTCACCTTTATCCCCAAATTTAATTAAATAAATATTTATTATTTATTTAACTAATTTAACCTTTACCTTTATTCCCCAATTTAATTAAATAAATATTTTATATTTTTTAATTAATTTATCCTTCCACATCACCCTTATCCAATAATTAATTAAATAATTTTATTATTATTTAATTAATTATTGAGAACCACATGACTAACTAAGACCTTATCTAGATTCATTGAACCTAGAAACTTCCCACAAAATTTAAACTAACTTTGCATCGTATCCATCCATTTCATACTACATCTCCAAATCTCAACCATTCCATAAGGATTTCCCTAGTGTTTCCCTAATCTAATCCAAACCCTATTCCTCATTTAATCCTATCCATCCATCAATATATCTATCTTGGCTCTTAATCTATCTTGGCTCTTAATTTCCCTTGTGGAAATTCTATAAATGAGAGGCCTCTCACCCTATTTGGACATCTTCCATCTTCATATCCTTATATTGCCCAAATTTCTATTGCATCTTCTATCACCATAACTATATGCTACTACATTTTATATCTATATATATTTATCATATCTTTTTCTTCTATCTATTTTATCACTCATCATATCAATCATGTTACCATGTTGTTGGTTTCATAAGCAACCACATTCCTCCATCAACACATCAAAAGAGAAAATCAAGTGGAGATACACTCTACTTCAACTCTATCTGAGGAGAAAGAAGGGTTTCAAGTGAAGGTATTATATGTCTACTGCATTATCTTCTACTTTATTAATATTTAATCTTTTCTTGTGTTTAGGTCATTTTATAATTATTATGTTGCATGTGGATGTAATGTTACTTATTGATCAAAATGAGGCAATATCTAGGGAGCTTAAAGCTCAAAATTTTGGAGCATATGACATGAAAGATCAAAGAGTAGAAATTTGTATTTTAGGAGTGGAAATCAATAGGGTTTGGGCTCACCAAAACCTTTGGCTTAGTTAAAATGAGAATTTTGACACCATTTTTGGGTAGTTTATTATGTATAATTACAAACCACTAAGTTTTTATTTGCATGTAGAAATTTAGCTTTCATTAGATATGTGTCTTGAGTTAAATGATGATGTAGAGGATATGTATAATGTCTAATATTCTAGTGTTTTTGGTACCTCATTTATATGCTGATTTGTACTAGACTAGATATTTCCCAAATAGAATTATTAGTAGGTTTATGTCTAACCCTATTGTAGAGAGAATTTGGTTCATGCTAAGAGTTTTATCATATATTTATGAATGAATTTTTATTATTTCTTGTTCTATCATGGTTATAATGATGTGGGTAAGGTATTATACATATAGGCTTTTTATGATGTAGATTTAGCATGTGACTTGGATAGTTGAAGATCCCCCAGTGGTTGTGTGTTTTATCTATTTGGTGATGTTTTCAATTGGATAAGTAAGAGGTGGCCCATGATTGATTTTTCTACTAATAAATAACAGTATATATATTTCACACATACCTATAAACATGCATTATAGTCATAAATATTATGTTTAGGAGTTGGTTTTGATTACAAAATGTTTCATATTAGATAGGACAGTCAAAGTGATATATATTTATCTAGGAATGCCATGTATAATTCTCATACTAAGAATGATGATATAAAATATCACTTAGCTTTTGAGATGATAGAGAATAGTAATATCATGTTATAGAAGGTTGACACTCGAGACAATGCATCATATTTACTTACAAAACTAATGAGCATAAATTACATCTCTTGGTTTAAGAATACCATGTGCCTCATATCCTATACCTAAATTATTTTATGATTCTTATTATGATAATGAAATGTATAATATAAAATATTACAATGTTATGAAAACATGATATTTAATTAAAATCCTAATGTAATAATGTTAAATCTCTAAAAATCTTGGAATGGGTACTTAGACACCCATTTAGGTAGTTAAGAAATTTATTATTCACCTTGTAACTTAAAAATATGTTGTGGCATTAATATGAGAAGTGGATCAAGTGGTGGTAGTTACTAAACCACCAAAAACATAAACACAAAGAAGGGAAAGAGTATTCCCCAATGAGCTTCTGGGATTTTTCACCCTAGAAGCTATCTTTTGGATGAATGGACTCTCTTTAACCTAAGTGGTCTTTGAGTTTTTTGGGTGTTCATTGAAAGAAGGAAAGGGGGTTGATTGATTAGGGTTGTGATGTGTGATTGAATGTGTCTAAGTGTAGTAAATAGAATGAAACTAAATCTAACTAAATAATGTAAATGAAATGAAAATAAACTATTGCAAACTAATATAAATGAACCTAAATATATGTACAATATAGACAGTAAACAGAAAGTTCAGGACTTGTGCACCTAGGAATGAGTTTTTGTAGATGAAAGGCCCTAGAATCCTCTAAAAATGTCTTAAATATTCACAGGGACATTCCTTCCAAGCTAGGCAACCTAATCCTCTTGTCAGGAAATGTTGTTGGAACAGGTTTATGCCAAATGGGTACCTAGAAATGTAAAAATCCCCAAAAAACAAGCTCAGAGGGACTAGGTCACCATTATGGGCGACCTAGTCCTCTTTTGGGTTTTCGGGAACCTGAAAGGGGATATTGGAGTCCTCGACTTTCAATTTGTATTCCAACATATATCTTGTTCAAATTCTACTGAAAATGGACATATAGAGATCTCCAAGCTAGAACTAGGTTCTGGTTGGATTGAATGTTCTTGGTGAGTTGATGGCACCTTCCTAACACCTTTCTTCTTCACAAACCTACATACCAAAATCTTCAAATCACACATGCAAAGAAGAGACAAGGGTTAGGGTTACAGGTTAGGGGTTTTCCTTAGTCAAACCCCTTTTGAGTGATTAAACCAAAGAGATGAAATAATGTAAAGAAGCATAGAACAATGGATTTTACCTTGTCTTGATGATTGACCTTGAGTTGCAGTAATGGAAGATTCAACCCTTGAGTGTTTCAAAAAGATGTCTTGTTGACCTAGAATGTACAAAACCATAGATTGATTAAGGAGAAGGTAGAGAGAGATGGAGAATAAAATGGATGGTTCATAATGAGAAATTAGGGTTTTGGAGCTTACTTATACAATTTATGCCCTAATTTTCTCGAAATAACATCATACTGACTGACCTTAGGGTTATAGAGAACAAAATCCTAACAAAAATTAAGTTTAATTCAAATTTTAAGCCACATGGGACTAGGTCGCCCAAGGTGGCGACCTAGTCCACCTAGGCATCTTTAAGTTTTTTTTTGTGATTAAAATGTTATTATTTGTGTTTGTCAAGATTATCTTCATAAAACACACTAAGATAAGTTTTGTATGAGGATTAAGGGGTCATTTTGGCATAATAATGTATTGATTTGGTGATGAAAAACATAGGAGAGTGTGAAAATGCTTTGCAACACCTTACAACACTTCATTACAAGGTTTGGAAATGGCTGAAAATAGGCTGAAAAGGGATCCAAGAGCATAGGCCAAGGTCGAAATGAGCGAAAAGTGACAAAGTCCTCACTTTTTAGCGACATAGTTACAAATTGACTTGACTTTATTTACAAAATTTTCTTATTTCTAAGCACAAGATGATAGAGTCAAGAATACTGCTTATGACAATGGGGTCCACTTGAGGTAGTGGTCTCATTTTGGAGTATTAGCCTTGGGAGTGGTGCCTATCAAATTTAATAAGGTCAAATATGCTCGAGTTGCATTGTTATATATGGACTTGTTAGAGTAAAAAAGGTAATCACCTAATAGATTATTATTAGGTCCCTATTTACACCAACATTCTTAAGCTTACTTAGGTCATGTGTTTTTGTGTTTCTCAAGTCACATGATTAGGATGCATGTCATGATCTAATTTAATCCTCACCCAAGGTTTCTACTAGGTTTTATTTATCCTTCATCAAATATTTATTCATTGTATAGTGTAACAATTATCAAATATTACATCAATAGAATTCTCAGGCTTAGCACATCAATTACTTTTTTATCTCTTCTATGAAAGGGTGTTTTGGTTATAAATGACCTTTGGGAGTTGTGGGGCTCAATCATCAACTCAAACATGGTACCAAAGATCTATATCTATTATTTTTTGTCCTTTCTATTAAATTTGGCCTTGAACATTCAAAGGGTGCATCCTAGATTAAAATAAACAACAGTTTTATGCTTAAAATTCCTGAAACCCTAAGATCGATTGTTAAATAATGAAAATTAGAGGAAATTTTTTTTTAATCTTTTGATTTGAGAAAAAAATTATATGACTACATATCTATAGATAATCTCACAATACTGAGTCCAACTTTTGGGACAATAAATATTTTTGAGGGAGGAGGGTCATTTTTAGAGAGCACCTTTCAGTTAAGGTAAAGGCCATACAAATATGTTTTGACATAGTGACCTTCACTTGAAGGGGCCTTCGGGCGATGATGCAAGAGCATTCAGACTCACAAGCAATCTTGCATCACCCAAAATATAATCTATTTTCATGTTTAGTATTTTTCATTTTTGGTGTAGGTTTGAGCTTCAAGATAATATTGTGAAGTAAGGATATAAAAAAAAAATGTGAGGGCTTTATTTCCACTCCATACATCAAGGTCAAAAAAGGTGTTTAATGTGATTTGTAAAATTGCATAGTTTCAAGGTTTTAGGGATTGAAATAGTCTATTTACCATGGAGGAAGGGGATTTTAAAGGGAAATTAATTAAAACTAATTAATTTTATCAATTTGGATGCCTAGGGAAGTTTTCATAATTCAAGCGACTCTTGGCATTCTATTATGGTCTTATTCTTTCAATTTTGGTTCCTAGAATGGAGAAAAAACTAGTGATTTTTTGGAAAGTAATTTAATGACTCTTCAATTTCCAACTTGGGGTGAATGAGCACAAGGTGGTTATTTATTTTTCAAAGGCACGTACAACATTAATAAATTGGATATGGTTCAATAAATTTTAATGACACTTTTGGGAGCTACAAACTATGTTTTATTTTATTTTTTTGTAGGAATTTTAAGGGTCAATCAAAGAGAAAATTTGGAAACCACTTTTTTGGGTTTTCACATAGTTCAAACCCTCTTTAAATATAGCCTTTAATGGTTTCAAGAGGTATAAATCAGAATAAACAAGTTTGAGGAAAGAATTTAAAGGTTTCTTAGAGGATTGCATGAAGGA
Organism: Sequoiadendron giganteum; assembly: GCA_007115665.2. NCBI lineage: Eukaryota > Viridiplantae > Streptophyta > Pinopsida > Cupressales > Cupressaceae > Sequoiadendron > Sequoiadendron giganteum. Next base: position 359,837,513 of record CM021101.1, read on the forward strand.
AAGTACACAAAATTATCTTTCCAAGAGGGGAGGGATAGAAGAAAAGAAGAAGAAAGTTGCAGGTGTGCTTTATGTGTTCAAGGCAGCCATGAGAGTTGTAGGGTTAAATAAAAAAATCATATTTACAAAGAGGATATAAGACAAGGAAGTTGAAAGAAAGAGACCTTGAAGACTTGAAGACATGAAGTGCCTAGAAACCCTTGTAAATTTTTTGAATTTAATTTCTTGTTGAAATCCTCACTATATGTAATTGTTCTTGAATAATTTTCATGTATGGATATGTATGAGCATTGAAATAAAGATATGTTTTAGATTATTTTTTTATTATTATGTTAATGTGGGTTGGATGACATGATAAGGCTGCAAGATTGGGTAGCTTGATAAGACCCCCTGTGTTAGAGTAAAAGGTTCTTTACTTCATTATTTTAATTAAGTTACCTTTTATATTTCTCTTAAGATTAATTTAGTTTGCATTTTGTAGGAATTTAATAATTATTCTAATTATTAAATGCATCCCTTTTAGGTTACACTTTAGGGTTTCTTGATCTCCTTCATAAGGATTGATCTCTTTGTATTATTTCATTTAGTTAATTCATTTTTCCACTTGAAGCCTGTAGAGCACCTTTTCTTTTTTCTTTGTATCTCTTTCTCATGACATGTTATTTGCATGTAGGTGATTCTTGGGTTCTGTGAAGTTGGATTTCTAAACTTCTACATGGTATCAGAGCACTCACCTGCCACTTCTTGTTTGACTTCTGAGAGATTCACAAAGCTTCAAGGGTTTGGGGTTTGTCTCTTTGGATCCAGGGCAATACCTATTTCATCAGAGAATTTTGAGTCCAAACGAACCTCACCATTGAGTCTGCAACACCCAAAAACCCCTAAATCAACTGTTCATTCATCCATTTTGGACACAGTTGATCCAAAAGGAAAAAATAATTGGCCCCAAGGTAGTACGGCCCTAGGGCACATTTTCCAAAATAAATTAAAAAAAAAACAAAAAAAATTCTTTTTAAAAGTGTTGCCCATTCAAATAACGCCAACTGGGTGCCCAACAGCCACCACTAGCGACGGCTTCTTCCGGCTGCGGCCGAGCGGCCACCATACTGTTGTCGGCCCATTGCTCCATTGGCGTGTCGCCCGAGTGCCACCTGCACGATGCTCGCCGCCTGCGCGCCACCCATCCTCTACCCGAGCACCACTTGCGGCTTTAGCCCCCTGTGCTAGTGGTTGGTCCTGCATAGGACCAAGAGCCTATTTTTTTTAGCCCATGAGGGCTCCTTAAGGACTTATTGGGCATTTTGACATAACTTTTACAAAATCAGGCATAAAATGGTCATACGAGCTTAGATTTTTTGAAAACGAGATTTCGTTGAAAAGCTAATTCGAATTTGGATCCAGTGATGTAGGCCTTTTTTCTATTTTTTCCATTTTTCTGTGTTTTTTGCCAGTCAAAGCCAAACACATGTTTTTTGCACTTTGGGGGGTGTAACGTTTGCGTCTGAACTCCATTTTTTGAAAATGAATAGGCGTTGGAAAGGTGTTCAAGTGCTCTCTTCAGATCTGTAGTTTATTTCCTCAAAAACTTTACTAGGTACACAAAATATTGTCTAAAGCATATTTTCCTTGTTCTAGCTTTTCAACTTTAAAAATTATATTGGGGTTTGGGTTCTTGTGTTATGGGGGGGGTGTTTCTTGCTTTTTGTCATTTACATCAGAAACCTAGAAACCTCTTCCATAAAACATTTTAAAACTCATTCATCATGGTGGACTCTTCTTCTATGGAGTTTCTTTCCCCACACAATTATCACACCTAGAAGGCACAAATGACCAGACTTCTCATCTCAAAAGGGCTATGGTCATGTTTGGATGATGTTCGACCGCACTTGACATGACCATTTGAGGTTTTTCAGTATAGGAACAAAATGGATGAGGCCATGGGTTTTCTATCCTTTCATGTTTAAGATGGTCTTCTATTCCATCTAGAGGTTTTTACAACTCCTCAGGCTATGTGGTTGAAGTTTCAAAGTTTATTTGGCACCATTAATCTATTTTGAGCACTTCAGATTGAGGTATAATTGACTTCCTTAGTACCTGATTCATATCCTACCATTGAGGAATTTTTGATGAAGTTCAAATCATTATGATCATTGTTAAAAGGTTGTGGTAAGAAAAAAATAGATGAAGAGTACATTTACCTGATTCTCTCTAAGCTTCGTGGTTCATTTCAGATTTTTTCCTCTACATTCTATTCTACTATGGATACCTTGGGTGCACACTTTACCATGCCTACTTTTGAGGTGTTACATGATCATTTGACATGAGAGAGGGTCAATATATCATACTTGGATGATCTCATAGGATCTAAGAACCAAGCACTGGTAGCTCAGTCATCTAAGGGGAAGCAAAAATAGAAAAAAAAATTCAAAGACAGATTCAGTAAGCAATGAGAATTACTCCAAACCCCCTCCAATGTCTGATTGAAAACCACAATCTCTTCCCAAATAGGGAAAATATTCTAAGTTTGGTGAGTCTTCCTCCAAAACTAAGAATAAATCAGGTGATCCTTTCATTTTTTGTGAGAAGGAAGCACATCTAGTTTCCAAGAGTTGGAAATTATTAGAGGCTTTAGAGGAATCCATGCAGCAATATCATATCACCTCACCTCAAGCTCCTTCTCCACCCATGGGGAAAGGTCATTCTCTTTCTACACGAGCATTACCTTCAGGGTCCACTTGGATTCTAGATTTTGGTGCCTCTCACCATATGACACACACACATAATTTTTTTACTGCACTTGTCCCTACTGGTACTACACACATTACAATGGATGACTCAGCATAACTTTAAATTAAGGGTTTAGGTATTGTTTCATTGGATGGTGGTTTGCTTCAGGATGTACTTGTTGTTCCTAAAAATTTGATGAACCTTCTTTTCATTTATCATATTTTCTATTTTGTCTCTAGTAAGACAGTTGAGTTCTCACCACATGATGTGATTATTTGAGACCTTCATGATCTTGACTTGGTTATGGCTAATAGGAGTGTTGATTATGCATCTCACTTATACAAATTTGATGGCTTTGAGAGTTCAAACAGTTCAAATTCCTCTCTTATAGCACATGAAGACTCGGTGAGGAGGCTTTGGCATGAGCGTTTGCTCCATGTCAATTAAAAATATCTATAGTAGATGAGTATACAGGTACTTGTGATTGGGCTCCCTAAGATTTCTTGTATTGATGGTGTTTGTTGTGGATGTGCACTTGGCAAACATCACCAGGATTATTTTCCTATGGGTAGAGCCACACGTTCTAAGGCACCCTTGGAGTTGGTCCACAATGACCTTATGTCTTTTTCCACTCCTTTTTCAGGGGCTCAATATGTGCTCACTTTTATTGATGAATTCTCTAGATGCACATGGGTGTACTTTCTTAGGTAAAATTTTGATGTATTTGATTCATTTAGGACCTTTAAGAATTTGTGGAGAAGAAGTCTAGACTTCCTATTAGGAATATATGCACAAATAATGGGGGGAGTATTTCAATCAGGATTTTAGGGACTTTTGCACTGAGCATGGTTTGCAACATCAATTTATATAACCTTACACCCCTAAGCAGAATGGTGTTGCTAGGAGAAAGAAGAGAACCTTACAAGAGATGGCCAATTGTATGATACAGTCTCAAGCTATGAGCTCTTCATTTTGGGCTGAGGCGATCAATTGTGCCAATTATATTCAAAATTAAATTCCTCATAAGGCATTGCGACATATGAATCCTGAGGAGGCTTGGACTCATGTCAAGCCTGATGTTTCTACATTCTAAGTTTTTGGTAGTGAGGCTTGGGCATTTATTCTCGATGCTCAATGAAAAGGCATGGAGAGGAAGAGTCGACAACTCGTATTTTCTAGCTACTGTGAGGATGTTAAGGTGTACAATTTTTTTTATCTTGATTCTAGAGAGGTCTTGTTTTGACGAGATGTCCGGTTTGATGAGCAATTTCCTCTAATGGATTCTCCATCACCAGTGTCTCCCTCACTTCCTACTCCTCCCTCTTCAGCTCTTGAGGATGATGCAAATGATGATCTACCAACTCCACCATCACCAGGCACTCAACATTTTCCCATGTGGGCTCATGTTACAGTTGAGGCAGCTGGATCTTTGGCAGGTGATCCTACAGATGCTCGTTACACTCATGCTCAGATAGTTGGTAATAGCCTTTTGAGTCATTCCATTTTATATGATCCTCAAAAAAATTTAGAGGTGACAAGTCACCTTGAGTGGGATAGGTCCATGGATGAGGAGTATTATTCTTTGATGAAGAATCATACTTGGGATCTTTGGCCTCTTCCTAAGGGAAGAAAACCGGTTTGGTGCAAGTGGGTGTACCATACCAAGTATGTTGCAAATGGTTCCATTGATAAGTATAAGGCATATCTTGTCGCGAAGTGGTTTTCTTAGGTGGAGGGTATTGACTACTCTGACACCTTTGCCCATGTTTCCAAGATGAATTCTATTCATTTTTTTACTTTCACTTGCAACTTCACAAGGATGGATAGTTTTTCAGATGATGTGAAGAGTGCCTTCTTGCATGGATACCTTCATGAGGATATCTAAATGGAGAAGCCTCAAGGTTTTGTGTAGGAAACTTCTTTGGTTTTCAAACTGTGGCATTCATTGTATGGTCTCAAACAGTCCCCTTGGGCATGGTATGAGAAGATCAAATCTTTCTTGATTTCCTCTCACTTCACACATTGTCATTCTGATTATACAGTTTACAGTCAAGGTCAAGAGGGTGATCTTTTGATTATTGTGCTATATTTTGATTATCTCATTATTGTAGGTATCCCATCCTCCGTTATTTAGAGAGTTTAGAGATCTTTTATGGAGTAGTTTGAGATGACAGATCTCGGTCTTCTACATTTGTTTTGGGTCTACAGGTTATTCAGTCTTCGGATGGGATTTCCATATTTTAATAGAAGTATTCTTTTGATATGCTCCAGCATTTTGGCATGCTTTATTGCAAGCCTGCTCCCACACCATTTCAGTCAGGTGTTGTTTTGTCTTCCACTTTCTTTGCACCTCCTGTAGATCCCACTTTATACAGGCAGTTGGTTGGTAGTTTGTTGTACGTGACACATTCTCATCCTAATCTTTCCTTTGTGGTTAACCTTGTCTCTTTATTCTCACATAATCCACATGAGAGTCATTGAAAATATTCCAAACATATCTTGAGGTACATTCGGGGCACCACTCATTATGGCATTCACTACACTTCAGGATCCCATCACATTGTTGGCTTCACTTACTCAAATTGGGTTGGTGATTTCAATGATCAGAAGTCTACTTTTGGATTTGTTTTTTTCCTTGGTTCATGTCCTATCACATGGTCTTGCAAGAAGCGGTCTGCTATTGCATTATCATCTATAGAGGTAGAGTATTGAGAAACAGTGTTGTCATGCAGTTTTCACACACACCCCCACTGAAAGCGGGGACCCTCTTTTTCTTTCATTCTTGGTGTTCCCAAATGATTCTCTTACTCATGCAAATGCAAATTTTGAGGAAGTACTTTGAAAATCCTGTGTTTTAGGATTCATTTTGGGTTTTTCTCTATTTTCGAGAAAATGCCCCTTGGGCAGAATTCCCCGAGCACCTTGAAAACCTGATGGGGGCTGCTTTATATGATTTCCAGAAATTCCAAGACTTCCAAGAATTTTTTCTACATTGGATTTTCTTGAAACTCCATCATGCCTTTAGATTCCAGAGCTCATTGTCTTGTCGATGCATTTATGTTTCCTGTATGATCTTGCAGTTTTCTTTTATTGGATTTAATTGTGGTTAATGAGGAGAAGTTTGTGTCATTTTCCTTGTTGTGAGATTTGAGGAGTTGGATTTTGGGTTGATATTCCTAGATTGTGCGTTTGAGATTGTGATCGATCATTACGGTCGATATTTTTGGTGACCACTTACATTCTGCTTGGACTTCGGTATTTTTGTTGGTTGTTGCTATTTCGATTTCCTTGCTCTCATGGTATGTACATGTTGCCTTCCCTTTTTAATAAATGGACTGAATTTGCTTCAAGGTTTGTGTGGGTGTATGTTTTGAGTTGGGCCTTCAATGAGGTATGGTCTAGTGGTAGTGCTAGGGTTTCCGTTTGTTGGCTTGATGCCCTTCCTAATAGCTCACACATCCTTTCCTTTTGCATGATTGAGATTCAATGAGGTTAACCATTTCTTTTCTCCATTCTTAATTTGATTTTTTGCTTTCTTATGTTGAGATTTGGTTTAACCTAGAAATCCCCGACCTTTGATGAAATCACATCTTGGACGAAGTGAAGCTTGTTTCTTATTATCTGATTTGATAATCACCATGTCTTAGTTGAGTCATGGGAGAATTCATGTGAAGAATATTGGGAATGAAAATGATGAGTTAGGATCTGAGTTGTGTTATCATGGCAATTTCCTAGGGTTTCTCTTGTTGAAATCATTCCTCGTATTGATTGAATTTCATTTAGATCAATTTGAAACATAAATTGTTACTCTTTCACTTTGAACGAACCGAATCCAGAGCTAAATCCCCAACTTCCTAATCGTTTGATCAATATGAGCGAAATCCTGACAAAGTCAAAGATTTTGGGTTTTCGAACACCTCGCAGATTTCCTTTACTTCAGGACTTCCCCGATTTTTCCATCGCTTTATCGATTTCCCAAAAATATGCTTAAAATAGGATTTTACCAAAATTTCTTTGTGCATTCATTTTCCCGGATTTCGTAAACTATTGCCATTTTCATGGATTTCCTTCCTTGGCAGAATTCCTCAAAATCTTGTTGAAAAGGAAGAATTGAGAGATAACATGATCTATTGGCTAATAACAGTGCATTTTATGATCAATTTGAGTTATTTTAAGATGTGTCATGTTGTTTCTTGGTTAATGGTTGATTAAATGGTGGTTGGAAGTTTATTTGTGCTTGTTTCATTGGATTTCATCTAGTCAAGAATTTCCAAAGATTCTCCTCTGGCTCAAATTCCGCGAGAGGACTAAAAACCCAAACTTTGAAATGAGTAATTCTAATGAGATTATGAGGATTTTTTTTCATCATGGGATTTTTTTCAAATATGAATATATCATTTGTAATGGATTAGCTTGAATTTCATGTTGCGACGAATCTTTAATATGGTCTCTATTGAATGCATGCAGAATCAAGTCAAGTTGTTGCTGGAAGGACCAAGGGCAGGGTAATGGATCCAAATGTTGAAGGCTCTTCTATCTATGAGGTAGAAAGGATTAAAGTGGACATAAAGAGAAAAATCCTAGAGAGCAAGTTGACTTCCATCTATTCAAAGGTCACCGATATAAATGTTGGGTTGTGGGATTATGAAGAATTTAAGACAAGGATGGCAGCACAGAACCTCCCTCTCTTGGCTTGAAGGATATTGGAATTAGGGTTTGCACATGTATCTGGATTCCCTCCTATAGTTCAGTGTTACGATTTGGTGCTTGAATATGCTAGAAATTATGATAAGGGCACACAGAGGATAGATGATCCTCAAGGAATAATTGTGGAAAATCTCAACCTTGTGTCCATAGCCCAAACCTTTGGCATGCCCGATAGGTTTCATGTGGTGGGTTTTGATATGGATATAGAAAATAAATATAATGATGAAGATGTCATCAAATCCCAATAGGTCATCAATTCTTGTTTGGATATACCCAAGTCCCACTTCTCCAAGCTACCCAAGAAGCCATTCAAATCTAAGTTCAAGAAGGAATACTATGATGTTATCACACTCATAAATAGCGTAGTGGGATTGAAAAGTGCAGGAGTATTGGAAAACTGAATGTTCCATGTCATTGTAAGGATGGAGAAAAATATTGACTACCATTGGGAAGGAATTATAAGTGCAATGGTACATGAAAAAATGTGCAATGTCCAATAGACAAATACCTTCACAATGACCTCCTACTTGGTTTATGCACTTCTAAGGTTCCATCCATACAAAGAACTAAGCACAAGGGGTGTGTTTGGGTAGGATGTAATTTATGATGTATGCCCACAATTACACTTCAGTGGAAAAAGTTATAGGAGGGTGAACGATGCATTCACCATGTACACCACCAAGCTATTGCAAGGTGCAGAGCATGTTTGGATCTTGGATAATGCTAAGGAATTAATAAAGAGGTTTGGAGCTTGGTTTATCCAGTTCCACACATTTTCATACATCAAAATAGATGGTCATCAAAGGGATCCATACAAACTCCCTAAATATCCCATGGATCATGTTATACTTCTGGAGGTCACAAGGCAGATCTGTGATTTTGATGCAATTGTTAAGAAGGAGAAACATAAGATTAGATTCAGTGGTGATTTTCCTTTAAGGATAGGCCGTAGTGGGGCCTACCCATCTATTAACTCAGCCCATGATTTTGAACAAGAAATGAGTACTCTAGGTTTGTATTTCCATTCCAAGAGATCTAGATTTGATAGGATTGGAAAAGCACAAAAAAATGCTAGCAGGGAATACAGTCATAAGGATGATATAGAGGATTATTGGCCCAACAAAAATGATGAATTTGAAATAAAAAAGAATAATTTCTCCATGCTAATAGTGAACTTAGTCCAGCTATACAACATAAATTCCATTCTAGATCAGGTTGAAGATGATGGAGATTTGATTCAAGGCCATGACTATGAAGTTGTGAAGGATAAAACAGTTGGATAAATAGATTAGTTGGAGGAAGAGAAGATAGAATTGGAACATATCATGACTCCAGTTATTAAGTACACTAAGTTGTGGCTCAAGAACAAGATGTGGGAGTTGGAAAGTGAGGGTGTGCAATGCACCTATGATCTAATGGGGAACTTGGAGTCTCATTCCACTTATGAGGAATCAACTAAGCAAGATCCTAAGGTTAAGACTAAGGTGAGCTCCCCTTTCAAGATAAAGATTAAATATGTTCAGGCGGAGGAGATAGAAGAGGTAGAGAAGCAAAGAAATCCTATTGCTAAGAAAAGGAAACACATTTCGAAGACGAAGAAAGTTGTCAAGGATGAAGCTAAAAAGGAGGGAAAAGAGGCTAGTGTTTCTATGCCTAAGAGAAGAAGAATAGTAAGATTGTCACAGAAAGAGAAGGGAACTTCTATGGTAGGAGATGAAGTTTACCCACTAGTAGTAAATGTGGGAAGTTCAGGAGAGAGAACACGGGTGTACATAAGAAGATCAAGAACTCCATCTCCTAGAGATGGTCTACCAAAGAAAAGTGTTCCCATAGCTTTTCTTTCCTTTGAGCGTGATAATATCCCTCCTTCTCATGAGGCTCACAATGTACTAGGTGAATCCAAGGATGTCGAGGATTACCAAGATCCAAGGGAAGAAGAATTCCAAGAGGTTGAACTTTATAGTGTTGAAGAATAAATAGATATGGTATTGTAGTCTCCTCTGGTGACTTATGAGGATTCACCTACAAGAGGTCATGAGGATATACCTCCTTAGAGAGAGGAAATGTCGATTAAGTCTCCTTCCCCAATGCATGAAGAAGAAGAGCATGATAGGGAAAAATAAGATAAAGTTGAAGAAATTCCTGCAAAATAAGATTTGAATGAAGATGTACCCAAGGTTCACCAAAATGTGGTTGGGCAAGGTGGTGTACAATCAGATTCTATAGTTCTAGGTTGGTTGGACAAAGAGTTAAAGAGTAAGAAAATTGTGGTAGATGATACTCCTCCCAACTAGGATGATTTTTTGGCAAACATAGGAAAGGGAAAAGAAAAGAAGAAAGCCAAGGTTATCTCTAGGATTGAGAGAGATGAAGCAAATAATAGGGCCATCCATATTGCTACTCCTTCTCCTGATAAGAATAAGGATGATGTGACTGGTAGTGACTAAAGTTTGCAAACTATCAACTTAGGGCCTACTCCCATGGAGCAGGAAATTGAAGAATATGAAGGCTCTAGTGTTGTAATCTTGGGTAGATTGAGGAAAGAGGTACAGACCAAGCAAGAATTAAAGAAGGAGAAAGAGAAACTTAAGAATTATCTACAAGATTTTATGAAACCCTTGCAATCCATCAACTCTTGATCATCTACTGTAATTTTTCTACCACAAGAAACAATAACTGAGTTGGAGAAGATGAAAGCTACAACTCATGCCACAACGAGTTGGTTACGAGGAGTGCAAGCTAAAGGAGATAATTCCATCAAGAAAATCCTTTCAACAGGTGGAGATGCTATGAGATCAATAGATTGGTTAAAGATTGTACTAGCTCAAGATAAGGAGGATGAGGATCTCTTGTTGCAAAAGACTAAAACCATCATGGAATACACTGAAGATAAATTGGTAAGTGATGGAATTCTTCCTTCGTCCAAGGCTACAGAACCTTTGGAATGGTTTGAAGTTTTTCAAATAAGGTAAAGGGTTTTTAAGAAGGCGTATAAGCAAGGGAAACAAATTGAGGATACCGTGACTGAGATCTACAACAAATGCATTTCTTTATTTAAAGTTATGATGGGAAGAAAAAATTTTGTGCCAAAACATCTGATCTTGGAGCCATTGAGAAAATGGTGGCAGGATGTGTATTCTCTAGTCAATGAAGACTAGGTCACTGAGCATTGGTTAGATGATGCAGCCACATACATTGCAGTGATGGATAAATATCAAATCATGAGGATGGATTTGGATAAAGTTGTAAAGCATTCAAGAGAGGACATTAATTCCATTGGAAGGAGAATGAAATTATTAGCTATGCCACCTATTTTTGACTTGGAGAAGATATTTTTGATGGTGCAGGATAAGGTGAGATGAGATAGGGACAAAGGATAGAGCATTTAATACAATGCCTCATCAAAATTTGTGCTTCCCCATTATTCCTCTTCCTCTGTCGCATGCATTGGTCTGGGCTATGTTTGAGATCCCAAGTCGACCTGGATGGAGTGTACGCATTTAATGCATAATTTACTTTATTTTGAATTCCTCTTGGCTGACTTGTGGCCGACTTATTATGTGGTAGTTTATTATTGTAAACCTAATTGGGCTAACCTATCTTAAGGGTTTCTATTAATATGGCATTCTACCTCATTTGTAAGGGCTAGATATTTTTTACATTAGAGCGAATTAAGAAATATAGCAAGAGTTAGAGCTAGGAGTTAGTCTTATTTTCAAGAAAGTGTTGTAACAGAAGATTGGAATTGTTGCTAATTTGGGTGATTTAATGCAAGTAAAGACGTGATTTGGTTCCTTTCTTGTGTTAAATTTTATCTAGCATGGTTCCTGAGATTTTATATTTATAAATTGCTTAATTTTATTTGATATATGCTAGTTTTGATGTTAGATGACTTGATGGTGTTTATGGTTTGATGCTTGAAGTGTTTGTAGCAATCTCTGGTCCATACTTTTTACAGGTAGCTTATTGTTAGCTGCTTTGCAAATTTAGCCTGGACTTTAAAATTCATTGTGCTTAGTTCTACTGCGGATGATTTTTCATTCCAATTGCAGTAGGATGTTTTTGTATGAATATTCATAATCTAAAAATCTTTAACACCTTAGAAGCTTGCACTATTTTTGTAAGATTGCAGATTTATCTGGGTCAAACAGGAATTAGTTTCTAAGGGATTGGTTTGTTTCAAGTATTTTATCATTTTCATTGTTAATCTTAGTATTAGAACTAATATTAGAAATCTCTTTAAAACCCTTTATCTTTTTTTATTTATTTTATTATGTGGGTTAGGTTTAGGATTTGAAGTATCACC